>CM044004.1:85703774-86146274 GCA_024085815.1 Flaveria linearis | reverse complement strand
CAGTATCTACAAAAGGGGGCTTGGTTTGTTCTATGATGACAAATCAACATGTTACTGTCAATATCATTTCCAAAGAAAATGTTTATAATCATTGATTCTCTGGTTAATTGTTTGATAAAATGTTGAATTTTATCTAATTTTGGGTTATAATGTTTGTGTATGTTGATCTAATTGCACAGATGGCAACATATCGATCGAAGATGTCCATAGGGAGATGAAGCTGTTACAGGATTTATCTGAGCATCTCCAATTTATGATGCTTTTGAGGATGATCAGAATGTATACAGAGTTATAGAGTATGTGTTATATTGTTCCTAAATAGATTACATATTAACTGTAAATACAATTGTTTGATGTTAGTTTAATGATTGAATTACTTGTAAGAAGTACTTTTTTCGATCTTTACTTTTCTAATCTTATGATAATGAAACACCATAGTTTTTTTAGTGTGCCTTTTGTTTTGAACTGCAGAGATCATCTTTTTGTTCCTGCAGCGGTGAAGGTTAATATTTCCCTCCATTTTTTCTTGTTTGACTGAATTTATTTAATCACAGGTTTTCAAATTTTCAGATTATTTACAGATATATTGTAAAGGATATGCTTGGGCGCGGAAGATTAGGGCAACTTGCTAAATGTTGGGTTGCAAAACTTCAACATTTGGTTGCTGTTAAAATCATTAAAAATCAACCTGCATACTATCAACAAGCATTGGTTGAAGTTTCCATATTAAAACAGTAAGTACTGAGTTCCCACATGCATATATCTCTGGCACACATTTAAAAACCAACCTTTTAAAATAAGAAGTTCAAAAGTAACCAAATATGTGTCTCAAGCTGATTTTTAATTCAAGTATTAAACATGTAGATTTTGAAGTTAGATTTTAACCGAAAATAGATAAAAAAAAAGCTTTGATCAGGATGTGAAACAGATCTAATACAAATATAACAAATAAGAAGATAAGATAGATGGGATGAGAAGAGAAGAGAATTTAAAAAAAATATGTTTTGATAACTGACATAGGATGTGATCCCTTTTTATCACTATTAACTTTCAACTTTCAAGGATAATCATGGTTAGAATTAATTACCTTCAATGATATTTAACTTTTAAGTAATTGTTATGTTAGTTATGAGGTTATGCTAGCATCTTAAACATGTAATCATTCTGCTATAAACATGTCCAGCTAACCCCTTTTATTTTACTTATAATCATCACACCAGTTTGTTTTTACACTCAAGTATCAAATATCCCCCCCCTGAATATACTTGATAACATGTTTCATGTGCTATGCTTGAAATTTTAATCTCACATGTATTAATTGTACTTTCTTTGTATTACAATCCACCTTCACACTTAAGTATTTGATATTTTTTCTTTCGCTTTCAACATACTTGATATGTTTGATGTTTCATGTGCTATGCTTGAAATTTTTAACCCTTCATGTATTATTTGAAACTTTTTTGTATTACCATCCACCTTTTATTTAATCTTGTATTTGGTGAATCACATAACAAATCAAGAAACTAACCTCTCATTAACACATACCAGTAATATAATAGATTTCTTAAACATTTTCCTGCCACCAGCAATAATTCATAGAGAGAGATAGAGTGGGAAAGAGTAGATTTAGTTATATGTGAGCAACCAAAAATATAACACAAAAATCAAAGAATTGAATGGTGTTTTATTATCCAAATCATCTTATAAACCATTTGGCCCATCACTGTGATCTTCCTGTTGGAATGTTGTGAAATAGCATAACCCTTCAATAAATCCAACAGTGCGATCTCAAGATCTGCAGCAGGTTACATGATATATTTTTCTGGGTGACTTTTACTCTCTATAAACTATTTGTTAGTCTTTTATGGGTTTGGGAAGAGTTTTGTTTAGGTTTTACTCTGATGGATTCCATTGCCATGGTCCTGCTTGCTATGCACACCAACTGTTTGTAGAAAAGTGTAGCTTAAATTTTGTTACTTAGAGAGTGCACCAAATTAGGTAAATGCATGGTACATGTATATTTTTAATCAGTTTATGTTGCGGCCAAAGTTTGTAACTTGGAACTAATTCTAATCAAACATGCACTTTTTTATGTATTATCTTTCCTGTCATTGCAAACAACAGATTAGTAAGTTGCAGATTCATTATGAAATCTTGTTCACAATGCAACTGATATTTCAGTTTTGTTTAAAGTGCATACATAGACTTTTATCTGTATTTTCTTTACCTATTGTTGAGATAACAATTAATTCATAACATATCTACTAGGCTGGTGAATCTTTAATGGAGATATTTAATTTATGTTACAAACATATATATTAGTTAAAGATATTCATACATGTACAGCAATGTGTTTTTAGTTGCATATGGTTTCACATAGTAAGCTATTCAAATCAATTTACAAGAGGTACTCAAGCCAGTCATGAAACTACGTGGTGGTAAGGTTGCCTGTTGCCCAGCAGATAAAAGTGTTAAGGTTCATCTGGAAAGAGGTAATCATCCAGCCTAATTACATCATTCTGCAATTTGTAATCTACATCATCAATGGGTGATGGTTTTCTATCATATTGTCTTGTTTGGGGAGTTTGAAGTTGTTTGAATTGTACCAAAAAAAAATCAAGCTTTGGTTACATATTGTATGATGAGTTTATACATGTTCATTTTTTAAAATAGTGCCCTTAAAATAAATTACAAAATGATGCCCTCAAAATACTATCACAATGATCACAGATGTTCTACAGTCAGAAGGGCATCTGTTGCCTTCTACTTTTCTTTTCTACAAGCATCACAAACAGTTTTGCCTGCACAAATAGAGGTAATGATTTCAATTGGATTAGAAAATTATGAGCTAACATTTATATATTTACACAGGGCAATTTCTTATTTTTATTCTCTCTTAGAGAAAGATGACAGATCTATTCGTATTGTTGCTGGTGAAGCACTTGCACTTATTTTTTAGATAGGAAATCTCGAAAAATTCTCTGTCCAAGATGTTACTCATATACAAGGTCTTAAAGCTAAAATCTTGAATCAAGTTAGGAATCTTTCTGTTGAAGCAGGTGGGAAGGGTTCTGCAAAAAAGGATCTTAACAACTAGCGGAACACATTCCGGGACATTCTAGAATTTCTTGAGGTATTCAGTATCCTGTAGCATTAATATTTGAAAAACGATAGAATGGTTTTATTACTGGTTTTATTATTATTATTATTACTTCTTTGTAATAAATAGGATGGTTATAGTCCAGAAACCTCTGTGAAGATTGGTGGAGAGTCACTTACCACCACAACATGGTGCCAGTTAGTATAGGTTTGTGTAATGTTGTTTATTGTTAGGCATTTTACCAGAGGTGGTGGGCGATATTTGCAGGCTGGGTCAGGTCAAAATGTGCCGGGCTGACCCACATACACCTTTTTGTCTAAAACAACAGTGTTACAACAGCAATCAGTTTTATCAAAATGTGTCGGGCTGACCCACATACACCTTTAATCCTTTTTAACTAATTTTTTTAATTTGACCTTTTTGTGATGAAATACAAGCCAGACCGGCCTATTTATGTTTCTATATATGACTTTCATGACCTATGTCTCTCGTGTTCTGAAATTCAGTTTATATGACAGCTTAACTTTTTAAAGCATTTTCTCCGAGGAGGATTCATCAAACACATGCAGGTTTTGATCTTTTTAGTTTGTAGTTGTGTTATTTATTAAAGTAAAACACCAATCAAACATTTCTTGGTGCCAACTAATGTCTCATTTGTTTCATGATGAAGCTCACATTATACAAAAAATGAAACTAATTGTGATGGCAATCAGGGAAATGTTTATGGCATTTTTGTCTTCCTCTTATTGATATCAATGAATGATTCTATCTAATCAAGAAAATGCATTTCTTCATGAGGTGTTTGACTTCACACCAAAGAAAAACATCGCCTCCAGTGGGGATCGCATATCTGGAACTGAGAAGGTATTGTTGATACTGAATTACAACCTTATTTTCATGAATATTTGTTTATATAGTTCATAACTTTATATTACTGCATTCCTTTAAGGTGATATTGAATATGCAACTTATATTAGATTAGAAGCTTTATAATATATCATTTTGGATTTTTTTGTTTCTTTAAGAAACATTAATAATTACAATCAAAGATTGCAGAACGATAATAATGGATTGCAGAACGATAATAATGGATTGAACCTGTTTGCATTTGGTTCAAAAATTTGGCTGCAAATTGGTTATAGAACTGACCTTTTTTTTCTTTAATTTAGCCACCGATATATCTGTTTTAAAGTCTAGAATTGGGCTGCAAAATAGCCTCTAACATGATCTGTTTTTTTTGCCTGCATAACAATGGCTTATCGATGTGTTTTTATGCCCAAAATCAGACTTCAAAAATACCTCACGCTATTTTTTTTATCCTTGTTAGCTGCTAACCGAAGATGTTTTAAGGTCAAAAATTGAACCATAAAAGGGTTGTGTTTTAATTTCTTCATCTTTCAATAACTTCTAATTTGATATCTCATTTTCCGATTTGCATGAAATTGGATGGATCTACTGCTTGAAACGAGTGTTAATTTGAATCATATACCATCGAAGCTGCATGGAACTGATATAATGCGCATAAGACCATGGTATATTTATATTCTGTGTTTTTTTTCCTGGAGAAATACCTATTATCGAGTATATTCTATCTAACTTAAATAGCTTTACAATAACAAAAGATTGGATTTTAGTTATAATTTTAGTTGCTTTTTTTATCCTTCTCAATGCATAGGTATCTTGATGGACAAGCTTGGTTCTATCGGCAGACAATTATTTTAGGGTCTTATGTAAATCTAGGTTGGCCCAGACCCTGCCCTCCAGCGGGAGACACTGGGTATGTTTGTTTGTTTGTATGTAAATCTAGGTTGGATACTGTTTTCTATGTCCTGTTGTTTAATATATTGAAGTTGTTACATGGCTTTGTAATCAGTTCAAATAAATTTAGTACCATATAGGTAATTATATGCCTGTTCATGTCCCAATATATCCACAAAATAGAGCTTATTGACGACTTTGATCTATTTGTTTACGCCATTTTCTTAGTCATTAGGTATTCAGGTTATATTCCTGCTTTGGACTTTTAATCTAGACATAAGTCTTACAAGTTCAATAAGAATCTTACCTACATAATTTAGGGTTGTATTATTGTCATTCCATAACAATTATGACTTCACATATGCAGTTTTAATTTGTTTATTCTATATAATTTGTTTATCTTGTTTTGTGTTTTTCTTCTACCAGATATTAACGCTTTGTTCAACAACCATTGCCTTAACTTTGAAGGAAGGGTGAGAATATTTTAGTTATGTATGCTTCTTGTACACAAGCGGTGAAAGTCTTCCTTTGATCTTTTTGTAGAAATTATATTGCAGTGTAAAATGAACAAAAATTTAGAAAAAAAGTCATTAGAATGTATCCCCTGCTAATTTGTAAACGTTCGAAGTTTAAATTTGCAGGTGAAGTTGTTGCATGAGCACAAAGGTTTTGCTTCCAAAGGTTTTGCTTCAAGTGAGGCAGGTTGGTACTTGTTGGTTTCTTGATTTTCTTGAATGGTATGATGTTTTCAGATTGGTGTTTCTTCACGAGGGAAAGGTTGTATAGGAAAGCATGACTCATGAATTCACTTCATCTACAAACCCGATAGTCCAGCAGGTTAATTCTGTTTATTTATCCCTTGTTAGGATTGTCAAAATCAGCATAGCGGGCGGGTTAGGTAGCTGGTTGTTTTTTTAGTATGGGTCAGGCCGTCAGGTTGATCCACACAATTGTTGGGTCCATTTGTTATAATAATTAATCAGTTTAATATTATTACAATAGTAAGTTTTTAGATGAAAGGTATCAGAAGGCGCGTATAACATGCACCCACTCGCTTCCCTTTCGACTAATTTTTTAAATTGGCTCTTAGGATTAGACCATGACCCATATCGACCCATTCATGACAGCTGAATAGCCGATATAATAGGATTAACACTAAAACAGGAAAAGCGTAGATACAATATGATTTAGATAATGACTAATGTTGGTATCTTTTTCTCCTTATTGCGTGCCTTTTATCATCCCAACAAAACACTTGTATGATACGAGTAAAATTAACACCAGAAAGTGTATAAATCTTTGAATTCCTATTTTAAACTAAAAAGATTTACTGATGCTGATCATTTGTTTTGTGATTATCAGTTTGCCTCTGGGAATTTGGATGTGCCTATTAGGTACCAATTCAAAATGCAAAGATTATGGTAGATTGGTAGCTGCATACTTTCTCTTGATATTTGGAATGCTATAAGAGAAACTTTGAAGAATCTCAATGGATCCCTACATGGGTTGGAAACTAAAACCGAGTAGATATCCATTTGACCCGAAAGCGAGCTTTTACACGCGTATTTGAGGGTTCTCATAATTCTTGTATTTTGAAATGCAAACAATACTTTTCAATATCAATACTCTAAGTTATGCAGTTTGTTTGAATGCAATCTTATATACTAAAGTTGTAGAATCATAGATCCATCGAGTTTGTTTGTTTCACTTCAAAAGTAACTGTGAATCGTATTTTTCTTAAAAGTATGTTTTGGAAGGTATAATAGTCGAACAAGTGAAGAAATGTGTTTGAACATCAGACTACTATGTAAAGTTCATCGTATGAATGGCACCAAAATTTATGACAAATGGGAATCACTAACTATTCGTTGACTGAGAACTTGTGATTGATTCTTGGATTTGAATATTGACCGAACATCAAATGATGCATGAGTTTGCATTATAATAATGCATCAATCCTATATATGAAATTGCTATGTTAGTGATCTTTATTTTTATAAACTACGGTACGTTGAGTTTATTTTTATTTATTGTTTAGATTTTTATATGTCACTCATAAAAAAGAAGGTTTATATCCACACACACAACAAGTCTTGTGAGCTCAATACCGACGAAACCACTTTAAAATCAAAACATTCTTTCATAAGTTTGTTGTTTAGTGGTAGAGGTAGTTACTTCGATTATGAATGAGTCTATTTGGTTTATGTTTTATCTCAAATGCGTACTAAAAAAAGCAACTTATGGTTGGTAAACATCTAATTATTTGGGTATATACTTTAAGCGACTCTTAGACCATTTGACCCATTGTCCAGGTTTGATATGTTATAATAATATACAGCCAAAATTTTCCCCTTTCATATAAATGGGGTGAAATTGGTCAATGTATATGCCTGTGTAGAAGACCCTCAATTATCAAGTCCCCATAATCGCTATCGGTTTTTTAAGTGCAGTAATATAAGTTAGTTTTTGGGGACCTCATATTGCAAATTAAATTAATTAATTTTATAAAAAGATGAAATCTTAATTAACATTTTGTGTAATTTTGCATAAACCAGGTTCATAAGCTTGTGGGGCATGAGTTGATGATTTAAGGGGAGCAAGCTTACTGAAGTGAAGATATCAGATACATAAATCAAGATTGTGTGTTTCTATTTATCTGTACTTTGAAAACCGCACAAATATTCAGAAAACGAATATCGCATTGTAAAATATCGTCGATGCAGCCGCCGCATCGCGCGGGTTCCTTACTAGTATAGTATAGGGTTGAGTTTAAAATCTTAGATTATCAAATCTATACTAGTATATAATAAAGAAACCATGATTAGATGTGTAATTTTACATCAGTTTTAGGGGCTGTTTGATAAAACTGACTGGGTAAGATCTGACTGAGTCAGAAGCTGACCCAGTAAGAAGTTCTGACTGAGTCTGCATCTGACTGAAACTTGGCTGTTTGATTTTGTATCTGACTGACTCTGCTGATTATTATTATTATTATTATTATTTATTATTATTATTATTATTATTATTATTATTATTATTATTATTATTATTATTATTATAATATTATTATTATTATTATTATTATTATTATATTATTATTATTATTATTATTATTATTATTATTATTATTAATACACACACACACACAAATTCATATCTCCTCTTCCTCTCTTCTTCCCCACACACACACACACAAACACAGACTCACGCACACTCTTCACCCAAACACTCTCAATCTCTCAATCAGCCACTGACTGGGTAAGATCTTGGTTCTCTGCCTCTCTCTCGAACTCTCGATTCTCTCTCAGTGCTCACAATCGCCCGACAATGATTCGATGATGATGATGATTTGGGGTTTTAATCGTTCGAAATTCGATGATCACAAACCATCACCTTCGATCATTCATCTTCGGGTCAGCTGATCGAGAGCTTCGAGAGAGAGCACCGAGACAACTTCTAGAGTTTGATTAGGGCTCGCGCAGGTCGATTAGGGCTCGTGCAGTGAAGGTGTCGATGATCGAGAGCGGTGGCTGATCGAGAGCGCCGGAAGAAGGGGTGGCCGTCGGTGGCTGATCGAGAGCGCCGGGGAGGGGAGGGGAGGTGGCTGATCGAGAGCGTCGGAAGAAGGGGTCAGCCGGTCAGCGATAGAGATTTCAAGGTCCGGGTCAGCTGCTGAGACCCGGTCAGCCAGGCTCGAAGCCGAAATCAAACGGGCTGACCGCTGACCGAGTCAGCGGGTCAGCCCAGTCAGGTGGGTCAGCACCTTCTCAAACAGCCCCTTAATGTGTAATGTCATAATATTAATTTCTATTTTTTTAACGATATTTATTTATATTATATCTCTTTTAAGCTTTAAATGCTTGTACCATCATTTCCAAATTAAATTTAAAGTAGGATTATTATATTTAATGTTATCTTAATTTATCTACATCTATACTACTATATAATATAATTTTTTGAACAACATTATAATTTTAATCTATTTTTAAGACACTTAAGAACAATTTTGTTACATTTGATACAAGTGATTATGCATAAACAATTTATTATTTATAAATTTACTCATCTCTATAGTAATATAGATATGTTTGATATCCCATATTAATCAAATAAAAAAGCAAAATGAGAGTTAGCATAATAAGATAGAGCTAGCTAAAGAGATAATCCTAAAAATATTTATACCCCAGCTGTACCGGGCGGGTTTCACCCACTGGTATTATGCTATTTTGAAAACTATATAAGGTTAATTTTAAAAAAACTTGATGTGGTTCCACCGGTCCTTCATAATTGACAATGTATATAATGCACCTCCATAATTACGATATGTATAATGCTAAATTGATGGAAGTAGATGGACCAGTGTGACAAAGATGCAAAGGGAAATATGAATTATTAATTGGGTCTACCATTCACAAGTATGAAATTCCAGTTTGTATCATTTTAACACTTTAACAATACCATTTAAGTTTTCATCTGTTTTTTATGTTTATATTAATGATGATTTTTTTATAATCTTAACATATTTTATAAGAGTTTCAAACGTGTCAACAACACAACGTGAGGCTAGCTCTCTTGGTGGATGTTTTGTCTTTTAGAACAAGAGTTTTGAGCTCAAACTCATATATAATGTAAATTGTTTTGAAGTAATTATGAGTGGTCAAGTAGAGTAGATTTACCGTTAAAAAATATTAAACACGCCACTTAAATGTGTTTATTATTATTATCTAAATTAACTTTTAATAGTACTCATGTTTAATTAAAGGTTGAATCACATTCAAGACATAATCAATTAACGGATATCACACGTTAACTTAGGCATAACCAAATGCATGATTCTATGATAATATGTCTAGGAAATATGGCAATGTGCCCCCCACCACGTGGTCTCACGGATACAATTGTGAGGTTACAGGCGATGACCACTGCGTTGAGGTTGGTTCAAGATCATATTACAACTGATATTATGTGTTATTATTAATTGTTTATTTTACTTCTGTTGTTGTTTCATAAACTGTTTTACGTTAAACAAACTCCAACATCATATTTTAATCCTAATATTTGTTTTTGTTTACCCTTGATCTACTAGTCTAGTGGTACGATGTTTGTCTATCATAAAAATGATTTAAGTTAAAATCTTTGTAAGTGTAAGATTAGATTTAGGTGTCGTAAGAAATTATCATTCGAGAAAAAAATTGTTATTGTTTGATGACGCGTAACCTACTTTATCTAAACACTAGTGGCACTAGTGATTGAGATGGGTAGCGTCATGGATGAATAAAGATTGATGAACTATGAAGGATAACACATTTTTCATATGCTTTTTGATTACATATATGCTTTTTGTTTAATGTTTGTAACAAAAGTATATGTAAACGTGTAATCATAAAGTTAAATAAATTATTTTCGTGTTATTTTATCTATAATACGAATAAAGTAAGGACACATATACAACAAATTAAATATTTAGTAATTCTTTAACTAGTTTTATTAAGAAAAATAACATAGTAAAAAGAACGAAGGCATTACTATATCTTGGGCCAAGATATAATCGGGCCTAACACTTTTTAAGCCTACATGACTACAGGAGTACAGGACCTTGTAAAACCCGTGGGCTACGCTTAATTGGACTGGACATAAATCAAACTAGATTTTTCAGGTGGTTTGTATTCATAATGTATTTATGAAACGTAATCCTTTTCCCTTTATTTAATACCAGGTTAGATTCTCGTGTGTTACACAAGTTGAAATAGTTAATATCATTTGTAAAAATATAAGATTATGACTTAGTAAAACATACCTAGATCCATGAAGATGTAAATGTGATGTAAATTGAAGCGGATGTCTTGTTTTATATAAGTAATCGCTCGTTGTAATGAGTTTGACTTTATAAACCTTGATATTTTAGAAAATATTTGCTTAAAAAAATATGATGTAAATTGAAGCGGATATCTTATTTTTAATATGTATACTTTTTGTTATACCGATGTATGAGTTGTTGTGTACGAACACATAAAAGTCGTACAACAAGGAGCACACAAGAGCAAACAGGTGTAAATAACGGTTTGCAAGGATGAATACGACCGGATACAAGATCCAATATGGGCATAGATTACAAAGTTAAAAACAATCTGTTAATACAACAGGTACTTTAACCACCTTAGATAGATACCATTTAGCATTTAGTCCAACAATATCATAAAGGGTTCAAATCTTACGACATGCCTATTGTAAGTTTTAGAGGTAAATCATGAGTCCTTCAAAAACAAACCTTGCATGTATAATCTAAGTTTTCGTTTAGTTCATAGAATTCTCAGGAATTGAAATTAGAGTTTTTTTTTTAAATTTTCATCTAAAATCTTGTTTAATTTACCAAGGGATGAAATTTAAAAATTCTCCCTCATTTATTGGAATCCATTTTTATGGAATCCATATTTATTCCATTTACCTGTTGAATGTTTAATCCAATAAAATGTTCAAACTTATAATTCAATTTTCATTTCAAAATTGACAACAAAAACCGTTAACAATTTTAATAAAATTTCATTTCCAATTACTTTCTCAATTCTAATTCATTTGCAAAACCTTCTCCCATCCAACACCCCTAAGTGGTGTTTGGGAGTGCTTTTTTTACTTATTTGTTTATTTATTAACTTTTAAAAAGTTAAAAAAATCATTTTATAGTGTTTGATAATCCGAAGGTTGTGAGTGAAATAAATTAATAAGTCATTTCATACTAACTTATTAACTTATTTGACAAATTAATAATTTCATGTTTGGGATTGCTTATTTGTCAAAAAGTAACTTTTGAAAAATTAATTTTCAAAAGTTGATCCTATTAACTTATTAAAAGTAGCTTATTTACCCTTTAAAATCAATTTTTTTTAATTTTGCTAAACATACTTATTAATTTATTAACTTTTCAAAAGTTAATAAGTTGGACTAAGTTAAGGACTTTTGGAAAACAATAATGAACAGCCTTAAATAATGTTTTGGAGACCGGATCGGACCGGCCGTTCCGACCGGTTCGACATGGATCGATCCGGTGGGCGGTCCGGTCTGATACAGATCGTTTCTGGGCGGTCGTACCGGCCGGTTTTTCCCGAACCACTGGTTGGACGGGGAAACCGTACCGGTTCGGACCGGTTTTGTTTTTTTTAATTTTTTTTTTATTTTAATGGGTAAAAACGGGGTGTTAAACCATAAATTAGCACATTTGATATACAAATATAGTTAAATTTTATATATAACTATAAAATACATATATAAAACATATATAAATTACTTATATTTAATTACATATATAAATATAGTTAAATCCGGTCCAACCGGTCCGACCACCAAACCAGTAAGACGTCCGGTTCGACGTCTGGTTTGTTTCCATAAACTAGGGCTGTTCACGAGCCGAGCCGAACCGAGCGGACCTTTGCTCGTGCTTGGCTCGTTTCCAAACCGAACTAAGCCGATCAGCTCGTTTACAACCGAGCGGAAAATCGAACGAGCATTTTTCGAGCGTTAAATTTTCGAGCAAACGTCGAGCGAGCGCAAACGAGCGGCAAATAATTTATACAACCCAACTATCTTGTGTGTCATGCAATTTATACTGCAGCGAATAAGATTTAATAACTTAAAAATCAGTCACATTTCATTACATAATACTTTCATGGATGATAACACGTTGTGACTGACGATGAAGCTAGCTAAGTCTGTAGCTGATAAGGCGGAGAACATATTGCAGATAACGGTGACAGTGAGAGTGAGATGATCGAAAAAAATATATTTTAACGGCTTCGGATTCACTTTTATATTAAGTATAGAATTCTTTTATTAGGTTGATTGATCAAATATGCATAAATAGAATTATATATTTGTATATAATGGATCAAATCTACTAGAGCACTACGTATAAACTATATATACATATTAATTCGATCCGAACCGAACCGAACCGAGCGGACCTTTGCTCGTGTTTGGCTCGTTTACAAACCGATCCGAGCCGATCGGCTCGTTTACAACCGAGTAAAAATTCAAACGAGCATTTTTCGAACAAATTCCAAACGAACGTCAAGCGAGCGTGGAGGGTTGAGCGGTTTGGACGACCTGCCGTAAACTGAACACGACGGCTACTCTCATTGTTTCTATTATGAATTATCAGGCCCTGGCTTCTTGATCAGTTTTATTCAATTAATTTGCCCTAATTTCACCCACAGCGTACTAATCCACTCGTTTGTTCACCAAGATAGTGTGAATCTGACTCGTGTTTGGGGGAGAAATGTCAAAACTATGGTCGAGGTTATCCGCAATGTTCAGAAATCGGACGTTCGTGGGAGCCGATAAAGCAGGAAATCAATACTACGTTCGCACTGAACAGATCGACGGTATCAGTAAGTGCGTTCTCTTTCCTGCTCTTAATCGAGTTTGTGGTTCAGTTCATATATATGTTTATGTTAGTTGAAATGAAAATTGAATGATGTATGATCCGTGTGATGCTTACTTGTTCTCTAATTGAGCTTAATTTGTAGGAATTTGTTTGGTAGTCGTAACTTGTATTGTTAATTACTGTATATATGACAGTTGTAATGCAACATGATCTATGTAATTCGAACTTGTTATTCGAATCAATGTTAATTTGTCCTGCATTAGTTGCTAACCATAACCTGTATATTCGGTTTAATAAAGCTTCAAAAAATAGAACTCTTAGAGTGCTTTCTGCTATTTTAATGGAATGGAGTGAGTGCCATTTAGTATGTAAGCTGGGATATGCTAAAGGTTTCCTCCAGCATGATAAACGGTGCTTTATTCAATTCGGTGAATTTCCACGGGGTATGTTTTTGTAAAAATAAACACACTGTAGTGTTTGCTGCTTCTTCGACCAGGAATGCCTACTTTGTAAGTAAATGATGTTTGAATGGTAAATCGTATATTTGAAACATTTCTGTCTAATTTGCAGAAACTGTGTGGTTGGTATTAGGGTAACCATGAACTTGTGCAAGGCCACAAATATAAAAGGGCAAACCTGGTGCATAAGGCTTGTACTTGTGCAGGCGGGCCACTTTGGGCCTGATGTATGCATCCTTACCCTGCATTTCTGTAAGGCCGTAAATATATTTTCAAAATTGTGATTCCATATTGGTGTGTGTATTTAGATTATAGCTTTTGTTGACTGAGCATCAAATTACTTGCTTGTTGCTTCATAAACAATCTAGATGGTTTTATGCTGTTGGTAGGAAGTAGGAACAGGGTGGCTCACTGGAACCTCATGTAGGTAGGATAAAAAATGGTTATATTCTGAAATTTCATTGAGCCACACGTATCTTAGAGATGTGGTGCACATTTAATCATCATATCGCTGACATTAGGTAGAAATACATGATACATCATATCAATATATTTTATATGGCAATACCCTTTTGTTGCAACAGTGAAAGAGAAGCGATGGGTAGAATTCAAAGGGGAAGTTGATTCGACCTCCATTCCAGGCAAGTCTGTACAACAAATAGAAGTTTATCTTTTTTTCAGGCATTCTATTATTAGTTCTTTCAGAACTCATAAAGTTGCTGCAGTTATGACTGCTAAACAGGATAACCATCAGAAAGCTATATTCTGTGCTCTGCAACTTTACCACATTCAGTTCTCATGTAGCATCAATACCTACAGTGCTACTGGCGAATTAGTTACCATTCAATTTATTAATTTAGGAGGTTTTATAGCATACTTTCAGTTCCATACTTGTATTTCTAACCATTATCATGGTCTGAACTAAGAATGTCAGGTTGGCATCTACTGCAATGTAGTATATTCCATATCTTGAGAAGAAAATGATTCTTTATTATTTTTTAAATGATATAGATATAGTTAATCTTGATACCAACAATAGTTATTTGCTTAAATACTGCATGATTTTTACTATATAATGTGCTCATGTTTCTATTGCAGAGTAAAAGTCTTTTGCTTGCAAAAGTATGAATCACTCAATCACCATGCTTGTTTAGGCCTTTAGGCTTTAATAGAAAAAAAGGTTATGCATATTGTTTTTGCAATTATATTGAAGCATTGTTTGACTTTCTTTGTAGTTGAATGGATATGCTGGCTGAATGGGCAGCGCAAGATAGCTCCTACACCTGAGGTAAATTCCAACCTTTGACTAGTTTGACCATATGAAGCTTTTTGGCTGTTTTTAGCCTTATTAATCTTTGTAAGAAAGATGACATAGAGCGGACAAAGAGCAGAAAACTCAGTTCTTTTGTAGAGAAATTAGACAAAAACAGAAAGATAGTGCTTATTCCTAAAAAAGTGCAGGGTTAAAATTCACAGGATGTGAACTCTCCTATGCAGCTAATCCCTAAAACTAGGGGCTGTAATTTGACTAATTTTTACACCCCCTTTAAGCTGGGTATGGTCGTATGGATATCAGTTATACCCAGCTTGCCTTTCTGAAAATTAAACTTGTTTTTTTGGTAGGGTCTTTCACCTTTGACCTTTGTAAGCATATCAGTTAAATGGATATCTGAGAGAACATAAGTTAATTGTAGTCATCCTTCATCTAGCTTTTCTTTAATGAAATATGGGTTAATTTTAACGTGCTTTACTCGATCATGGTGACCAGGGTTATTTGCAATTTCAGACTTTCAGTTGCCACCTTGTCGACTTGTTGATGCATAAAAGTTTCATTTGTCCACTTCACTTGATTTTTAGTTCCTTGAGTATCCTTTCCAATCAAGTTCCCTCGCATATACTCTGATACATTGCTGTAAAGTTGTCTTCAACTCTACTTGCAACAAAAGATTGTTTTTTCCTTTTCCAAGCTACCAATGTTTCTCCGTTAAAAATGTCGTTGTAATAAATGTTGTAGGATTGTGATAAGAACAGAACTAATAGAGATAGAAATAGGCTAGATTTTATTGAAAACAAGCTGATAGTGGCCCGATTCGAGAGGGGCAAGGTCTCCAATTACAAGAACAAAGATAAACAAAATAACTTCAATGCCAATAATGAAAAACTAGCCTGTTATTTATACTATCTAGAACCTAAAATCAAGCCTCTAATTTCCTGGAAGATCCTTGATTTTCTGGAAGGTTATTTGTTAATTTGATTGAATACAATCACTCATTGATCTGATCGAGTGGATTCAACCAATTTCCAAATATAGAATTCAGCTGTCCCACTTTGACAGCTGTGACCCGATTCTGATTCTTTTTCCTGGAATACACCTTCAATGGTGGGACTTTATCTTTATCATTACTTCCCTCCCGGTAAAACGCCTTGTCCTCAAGGCGGAAGGCAGGGAATTGCTCAGCCACTAGATCATAAGTTTCCCATGTAGCCTCTTCTATCGGACGATTACACCATGAAATTAGTAACTCCAGTATGGGAAGGCCAGCTTCAAAAACCCACCGGTGAGTGATGACCGAGCTTGGCTGCACATCAATTTCCCAGTCTTTAGTAATGGGCAATGGGTGGGCAGGGACTGAAGAAAAAGAGCCATGGGCAGGTTTAAGCATAGATATGTGAAAAATTGGATGGATTCTAGCTTCGGGTGGTAATTCTAACTCATAAGCAACTGGTCCAACTACTCGTTTAATACGATATGGGCCAAAAAACCTTGGGGACAGCTTCTCGTTTCGTCTTTTAGCCAAACTCTTTTGGCGATAAGGTTGGATCTTCAAGAATACATAATCACCAGCCTGAAACATAAGTTCTCGCCGTTACAAATTTGCTTGGTTTCTCATTCGGTCTTGAGCTTTTTGGAGGTTTTGGCGAAGCAGCTTTAGCATGTCATCTCGATCAATTAGTTGTTGTTCCAGCTCAGTGTTTTTAGTCTCTCCTGCAACATATGGAAACAAAGAAGGAGGTTCTCGGCCATAAACAACAGAGAATGGAGTGGTACCCGTGGATGTGTGGTATCCGGTGTTATATGAATATTCAGCCCATGATAAGTATGTGCTCCATTTGGTTGGTTGTTCACTAGCAAAGCAACGCAGATAAGCCTCTAAACAGCGATTTAAGACTTCGGTTTGTTCGTCCGTTTGAGGATGGTAACTTGTACTCAACTTTAGTTTGGTTTGGCTTAATCGGAACAATTCTTGCCAAAAGTTGCTAAGGAAAACAACATCACGGTCAGAAACGATAGAGCGGGGAAAGCCATGCAACCTGATTATTTCCTTACAAAAAACCGCCGCCACTCCTTTGGCCGTGTAAGGATGAGATAAACAGATGAAATGAGCATACTTGCTTAGACGATCCACCACAACTAAAATCATATCGAAGCGATTAGATGGTGGTAATCCAGTGATAAAGTCCATAGAAACATCCTTCCAAATTTGGCTGGGAATGGGCAGGGGCTGAAGTAACCCTGCAGGAGCCAAAGTTTGGTACTTTTGTTGCTGACATATCACACATTGTTGGACAAAAGTCCTGACATCCTGTTTCATTTTTAGCCAATAGTAACGAGAAGAAAGTCGTTTGTAGGTTTTTAAAAAACCTCTATGACCCCCAATTGGAGTATCGTGTGCTTCTTGTAACAACTTAAGTTTGAGAGAAGGTACCTCCGGTATTACCAACCGCCCTTGATAAAACAAAAACTGATCCACAAACGAAAAATCAGGAACACATGTAGGATCTTCTTGCAACTTCTTGATCAGCTCGCTTGTAAACGGATCGTTTTGCAACCCTGCTTTGATATCAACCACTTCAACACAATAAGGAACAATAAGTGCTAATAATTCCCCTGAGTGGGGTCGGCGAGACAAGGCATCAGCCCCTTTGTTCTCTTTCCCAGCTTTATGAATGATGGAAAAATCGTAAGGCATGAGCTTTAGCAACAGCCTTTGCTGTTCAGCAGTGGTAATACGCTGCTCTAATAGAAATTTCAGAGTGTAATGATCGGTGCGAATCAGGAAGTGCCTACCAAGCAAGTAATGACTCCATAGTTGTCAATAGCGAATAGCGGTAAATAGCGACACATTACCTATATGCTACGTCGCGAATAGCGGTAAATAGCGACCGCTATTTTGTGTTTAGCGATGAAGTAGTCGAAATATATAAAATATTGTACGTTCACTAAATTAAACATGTTTTAACGAGAAATTAATACAAAAGTTCAACAAACACCATCAAACACCATCAAAATAGATAAAATAGTTCATTACTAATCATCTAAATCTTCATATTCCGGCTCATCATCATCATCATCGTGATTCGATGTTGGATCAAAATCTTTATAGGCCCCAACATCATTTTCTTCAGCATCCACATCAAAATCTTCATCTTCATCTACTAAACGTCTTTTTCTAGGCCTTGAGCTTGATGCAGAGGCATTGCCACCCTTTTTACTACCACTTGCTCTTGTCGAATAAGGCGCCTCACCCGCACCTGTAGCCTCTGCAACATGACTCCATGTCAAATCTTCACCCTCAAACACCGGAGCATCTTCTTCATCCTCATCCTGGACCTCCTCTAAGGCACCCATCAACCACTCATTTGGATCTTCTACATTTGCATCATCTAAGATAATCGGGTCAATCGTATCACGCATGTCATACCTTCTTCTTAGAGCTCGATTATACTTAATGTACACAAGATCATTGAGCTTTTGTTGTTCGAGTCGGTTTCTTTTTTTGGAATGAAGCTACATAAATAATATATAATAAGTTTAAATATTGGTTACATGTAATATTAAATTGAATGTTCCTTACATGTTCAAAAACGCTCCAATTGCGTTCGCACCCCGACGAGCTACACGTCAAACTAAGCACCTTGATCGCAAATTTTTTTAGTGTTGGTGCTGATGCTCCGTATTGCATCCACCACACCGCTAATTTAATAACAAAATAAACTAAAAGTAAGTTCAACTTTCTAAAACATTATAGATAATATATAAAAAATTATACCAGGGGCAAGTTTTGCTCTCATTTTCTTCGCCATCGGATTTCCAAAGATCCCTTCAGCACGTCGATACAATGGTAGCTCAGAGTGAATCTTTATCTGCTCATCTTCATTCAATGTCAACTTACTAATGCATGACATTAACCCGCTTACCACCTCATCATCATCATTCGCTTCTATATTGTTGTAGTACATCAAACTCGGATTCAAGTAGTGACCCGCTGCATGCAAAGGCCGATGCAACTGACAATTCCATCTTGCATCAATTATGTTGAAAATTTCTTGATACTTTTCTTTTTTGTTTATAAAAGATGCAGCAATCATCTCCTTTGCTCTATCCATAGCCTCATATATATAACCCATTGGAGGCTTTCTTTCCCCATCAACTAAACGGAGGACTCCTAACAACGGACCACCAACCTTCACAGCAATATTTACATTGTTCCAAAAGCTAGGCAACAATATTGTATTTGCTGTTTGTTTACCTCCCACCTCCTTTGAGAACTTGCTTTTGTTCCACTCTTCAGAAGTGAACAATTTTCTTAGGTTTCTCTTATTTGCTTTAAAACAACTTAAGGTGATGAAAGCGGTGGCAAACCGGGTTTTTGCGGGCCTAACCATGTCTTTCTGACCGGTGAAGTCTCTCATCATGTTTAGAAGCAATGTGCGGTTGTATATGTATGTATTAACTGCAATTGCTCTTTCAAGAGCTCTTTTCAGATGAGCTAACTTGAAGATGTCTTCAAACATCAAATCAATACAATGAGCCGCGCAAGGAGTCCAATAAATATGTGGGTATTTTTCTTCCACAAGTTGACCTATCAAAATTTTCTTAAGTGTTATAGGGATTTAAAAATCTTAATCAACAAATTAGTAGTTTGTTATAACAAGTTGACCTATCAAAATTTTCTTAAGTGTTATAGGGATTTAAAAATCTTAATCAACAAATTAGTAGTTTGTTATAAACTTACCGGCCAAAACATTATTACTAGCACTATCTGTCACAATTTGAATAATGTGATCCGGCCCAACCTTCTTGATGAATCTATCAAACAATTTAAACATGTTCTCACCTACGAGAATTATCAAAAGTTAGTAAAATTATATACATTTAGCATGGTTGAAAAATCTAAACAAGTTAGTTGGTTACTCGTGTGAGAATAGCTAGAAGCGTCAACCGACTCAATGAACATGCTTCCTCGAGGCGTGTTTACAAGAAAATTGATTAATGCCCTTCCTTTTCGGTCCCTCCATCCATCGGCCATCAAAGAACATCCATAGGTTGATTTTTCTACCTCATTTTCTTGCAAAATTTTTTTGGTATGTTCCATTTCTAGCTTCAACATAGGAACTCGAACCTCATGATAACTAGGGGGTTTCATACCACAACCGTATCGACCAACCGCTTCGAGTGCGGGCCCTAAGCTATCATACTTCACCGCATTAAACGAAAGACCTGCATCATACATCCAACGAGCAAACTTTTGCACCGCATCAAGTCTTAGTTTCTTTTGAACTTCATTATGTTCTACACTCCCAACTAAGTTTCCTCCTTTTTTCCCCGATGAGCTTGATGGCTTGAACATATAATCTAATGGGCCTTTTGTTTTCTTAGTGTTAGCCGTTGATCCGGTAGATGAAATGGTCTTTTTTTCCTTTTGATTGAACTTCACTACGATTACTTGGGATTTCATCTTCATCATAATCATCTATATCAACCACCTCATCAAAATGAGGTATGCTATCAATCAATTCTCGAGCACGTTTCTTCTTTTCAAATTGTTCTTTCATCAACTCTTTTACTTCAGCTGGAACTTTGGGACATTTCAAAACATCAGGTGAATCCCAAGCAAGATGATGCTTGTGTCTTGTAATCCCACCAGTTGAAACAAAAAAACAAAAATTGCATCGCACCGAGCTTTTGGTTCCTTCCACCAAAGTCCCGTAAGTCCAACCAATATCAGGTTCCTTTCTAGTTCTAGTGGTCATTTCTACTTAAAATACAACATCAAAGTCAATCAGAATTAGCAAGAAATAGGAACTACTGCCCAATTGAAAAATTTGAGTCAAATATCCACAAATTGTTACCTTAGCAGCAGGCGATGTTAGAAATCGAAGTGGAACTCCACAATCGAAGTGAACAGCAGGCGATGTTAGAATCGATATCGACTCCACAATCAAGTGGAACTCCACAATCGAAGTGAAGAATCGATGTAGAAGGTCGGACGGCGGCGGAGGTCGGACGGCGGAGGTCAAGCGGCGGCGGAGGTCGGACGGTGGAGGGCTAGCGGCGGCGGAGGTCGGACGGCGGAGGTCAAGCGGCGGAAGTCGAAATCGAATGGCGAGCAGTCGAGGTTAGAAATCGATATCGACTAATAAACCTCTTGAAGTGTATTTAAAAAAAAATAAAAAAATTACCGCTATACATCGCTATTGTCTGCTTCGCGACCATCCTCCGCTTCGCGACGTAGCGCGCGATTGCGGGCGCGATCGTCGCTATTGACATCAGTGAATGACTCCATTTTTGGACAGCTAGGACTAGTGCCAACAGCTCCCTATCGTATGCTGACTTGAACCGATTAGATTGAGAGAATCCCTTGCTGAAATAGGCCACGGGATGGTCCTCCTGTGATAGTATTGCTCCAACTCCATCCGAAGATGCATCACATTCAATAACAAAAGGTTTCGTGAAGTCTGGTAACCTCAAAACAGGTGTGGTCAGCAGTGCCCTTTTCAGGTTATTAAAGGCCTTTAGGGCTACCTCCGACCAAAGAAACCCATCCTTCTTGGTCAATGCAGTAAGTGGTCGGGCTATAAGCCCATAATTTCGAACAAAACGCCTATAATAGCCGGTTAGCCCAAGGAAACCTCTTACTTCTTTTACTGTTGAGGGAATGGGCCACGACTTTACTGCTGAAATCTTTTCTTCCTCCACACTAACTCCTTCCGGGCGGATTACATGTCCCAGGAACACCACTTGTTCTTGTCCAAAGCAGCACTTCGATAGTTTGGCAAAGAATTGATTGTCATGCAATAACTTTAGAGTCTGTTCCAGGTGGAACTTGTGTTGTTCCATATTTGAGCTGTAGATTAAAATATCATCAAAGAAAACAAGTATAAATTGGCGTAAATAAGGACGAAATAAATCGTTCATAACAGCCTGAAATGTGGAGGGGGCGTTAGTTAAGCCAAAAGGCATAACCTTGAACTCGTAATGACCCGAATGGGTACTAAAAGCCGTCTTTTCGATATCCGAGGTTGTAACTCTGATTTGATAATAACCCGAACGCAAATCGAGTTTTGAAAATACCTTAGCACCATACAATTCATGAAGTAGCTCGTCAATGTTAGGTATAGGGTATTTATCGGCTATTGTTATCTTGTTAAGGGCCCGGTAATCGACGCACATTCGCCAAGTATTGTCCTTCTTTTTTACTAATAAAACTGGGCTGGAGAAGGGACTGGTACTTGGCTGTATAAAGCCGGCTGCCATTAATTGTTCTACTTGTTTCTCTATCTCAGTTTTTTGGGAGTATGGGTAACGGTAAGGGCGAATATTAGGTGGAGTTGAATTTGGCAGGAGTGGAATTGAATGATCTTGTGATCTAACCGGGGGTAGGTCTTGTGGTTCTTCAAAAACAGCATCGTATTGTGTGACAACAGGCAGTAGTGGGGTTGGTATGCAAGGTAAAATTTCTGGATCAACGGCTGGGTGTTGAAAGCTAGATGATTTTTGAGGACCAGATGCAACACCTTGTAATTTGTATCGCTTCCCATCTATTGAAAATATCATGAACAACTCCTTCCAGTTAGCTTGAACTGTGTTTAATGTGGCTAACCATTGGATACCCAAAACTAGATCAGCCCCACCCAGAGAGAAAGGATGGAAGTCTTGGGTGATCTTGAGGTCATTAACCTGTACAGGAAGATTTTTGCAAATATAGCCACAACGAATTACATCCCCGTTACCGATTTGAACACCAAAAGGCGCTACCGGTTGTGAAGCAAGCTTAAGTTCACTTACCAAGACATCAGAAATGAAATTGTGTGTAGAGCCACCATCAACTAAGATTAAAACTTCAGTAGAATGAAGCATACCTTTGACCTTCATCGTGGTAGGGTGTGGCTTCCCTAAAATAGCATGTAAACTGATTTCAGCAGTTTCTTCCTGATCAGAACCGCGGCTGGTTAGATCTGTTATAGGTGATTCCTCAGCTTCCTCATCAGCTTCCAAAACTTTGAAGGTACCAATTTTGCAACGATGACCAGGTCCGTATTTATCGCCACATCTAAAACATTCCCCTTTTAGGAATCTGTTTTGTTTTTCTGCTTCAGATATTCGGGGGGTAATTTTTGGTTGGGTTGATGTTGAGATTGGGGTGAATGGTGTTGGCTTGGAATCCGGCTGAGGGTTTTTTGGATTTGAGGTCCAAGGGGCGCTCTTGCCTGGTCTGTGAGAGGAGAGTTTAGATTCAAACTCCAAGGCCAGACTCATAGCATTATACACCGTACGTGGCTTGTGAATCCTCACATCTGATTTCAGTTCGTCTTTAAGACCGTTTAGAAATACCCCTAAGAGACAATGATCAGGCCAATTTGAGACCCGAGAGGATCTCTTAGCGAACTCCTGCCGATATTCTTGGACCGACCCAGTTTGTCTGATGCTACAAAGAAACTCATCCGGGTTTTGAAACTCTGCTGGGCCAAAATTTTTGGTAAATGCTTGGACCAATTCTTCCCAAAAAGTGATAGGCTGATCATTGGAGAGCCAAGAGTAGAGGTCTAGGGCATCACCCTCTAGGTGCATTGAGGCTACTTCAACCATCTCCTCATCAGGTATGTGATAATATCTGAAATATTTTTCAGCCTTTAGCAGCCACCCGCGAGGGTCTCCTCCGCTAAAGGTGGGGAAATCAATTTTGTTATAGGGCCTATATGGCTGTCGACCCTTCCAAGAACTTTCCCCTTCATCATTCTTGCTTCCTCGGGATCGTTCTCCTGCCTTCAGAGCTGCTATATCCTCCCTCATCGTGTCGATTGACTCCAACTTCGCGGCTATGGCAGCCAATTGAACAGCAATGGGATCGGGAGGATTACTGCCATCGCCTGAGTTATTCCGGGTTTGCACCATGTCGATTTCCCGGCAATGGAACCAAAATGATAAGAACAGAACTAATAGAGATAGAAATAGGCTAGATTTTATTGAAAACAAGCTGATAGTGGCCCGATTCGAGAGGGGCAAGGTCTCCAATTACAAGAACAAAGATAAACAAAATAACTTCAATGCCAATAATGAAAAACTAGCCTGTTATTTATACTATCTAGAACCTAAAATCAAGCCTCTAATTTCCTGGAAGATCCTTGATTTTCTGGAAGGTTATTTGTTAATTTGATTG
Source organism: Flaveria linearis (assembly GCA_024085815.1). Lineage (NCBI taxonomy): Eukaryota > Viridiplantae > Streptophyta > Magnoliopsida > Asterales > Asteraceae > Flaveria > Flaveria linearis. The sequence continues at coordinate 86,122,139 of CM044004.1, read as the reverse complement.
AATACAATCACTCATTGATCTGATCGAGTGGATTCAACCAATTTCCAAATATAGAATTCAGCTGTCCCACTTTGACAGCTGTGACCCGATTCTGATTCTTTTTCCTGGAATACACCTTCAATGGTGGGACTTTATCTTTATCAGATTGAGTGAACTCTTTAGCTACTAGTCTAGCCTTGAACCTTTTCACACTTCCAATCATGTTGTACTTTACTGAGAACATCCATTTGTAGCCAACTGTTTTTTCCTGCTGGTAGGCTTGCATATTCACATGTATTATTTGTTTAAAGAGCTTTAGTTTCCTCCACTACTTCTTCCCTCCAACTAGGTTGAGCAAGTGCTTCCTAGTTGAACTTGAATTTCTGCCCAAGAGATAGCAAAGGCCTTGCATGTGACAACTTATCATATGAAATAAAATTTCCAATGAGGGTGTGTGTGAAGTGTAAGCACATTTTTCTTGAGTTATGCATTGTTAGTTTCTATGTTATTAGGACTATCACGAGTATCCACAGAAGTAGAGGAGGGAGACATGTTACTTGCATTGCCTATTCTTGTTTGGGTGAATTTTGACGCAGGAAGTTTTTCTGGCAGTGCTGATATTCTTGAGCAGGCTCCATTCTAGTGTATTGGTCTGATTTATGTTTTCAAGTGTAGATGATAGGTTGTGAGGGATCTGGAATATGCTTATTAGAGTTGGATCTGTGCTAACTGCTCACTGTGTAACATAAGTGCATAAACAGTTGGGAGTTGAGAGATTTGGCAAGGGTACAAAAGAAACAGACTTATAGGTGGGCACATTTAGATTCGAAGCGGGTAGTTCTGGATTTAAAGAATTGGGCAGATCCAGAAATCGAGAAATCGATATTCCTAGTGGTGGTTCCTCACCCTGAATATCGGTTTGTGGATGAAATGTTTATCCCCAAAAGTAACATTAAAACAATGATAAACTTTCTTACTGGTTGGGAAATAACATTTATAATCACATTGAGTTGCAAAATATCCTAGAGAAATACACTACGAATGACGGACCGAGCCTCAATTTTTTGATATTTGGTGCTTTGTTGTGAACAAACACAGTGCAACTGAATATTTTGAGTGGTAATAGGATAGAATCTGGATAAGTGGATAAGACATGGTGAGGATTTGGTGAGGGTGTTTGGAATTTGATGATATGTGAGGGTAATGGGTTTATGAGGTAGGCTGCGGTCATTAATTAGGTTTGAGACCGAGTTTATTATGAAAGTAACCGGATATCCTTGAGTAAGTGTCTAATTCTTCTTTCCACAACCCCTTTTTGTTATGGTGTATCGACACATGACTATGGTGGATGATTCCTTGTTGATTAAATTAAGGATCCTAACTCAGTGTGAAAAATATTCTTGCATCATCAGACTTATGATCTTGGATTTTCCTTTTATAAAGGAATCCTAGGCTAAAACGGAAAGATAGGGAAATACTGGTGCTTATATTTAAAAAATAGTGGGAATAACTACCAGATGTGAACTGTGCTATGACTCAATGCAGCTAATCTCTATTAACTAAGACCTAACATTTGACCATCTACAGTAGATATCGTAAATCTTGTCTATGAAGATGTATTTCGAGTCTCCTTTATTATTTGTTGACAGAATTCTTCGTTTGTTTGCAGGAGATGACTATGTTGGAGGCAAGGCGTCAACGTGTTAAAGAAAATGTTGCCCGTAAGTGTCATCTAGGCTTTGTTGGTATCCTAATTCTCATCTATTATTATTTCATACCTGATTATATGCTATCCCTACTTAATAGTTTTTTTATATGATAAAGTTCTCAAGAAGGAAGAGGAAGAAAGGAAAGCCAGAGAAGGCAGTAGGCGTAAAATAACAAGCATGGGTACACTACATTTTTCTCTTTTCTTTTTCAATTATAAATTTGCAACTTTAACAGATAAATGTGGATACCTATGCTTATGCCGTTATGCATCTCATTTTCACTTTTACAGGTAAAGGTGATGGTCCAGACCTAAAAAGTTTCATTCAGCAACTCCCAGTTGCCTCAGAAGGTAAAGTGCTAACCATAACTTGCACACTAATCATGTATAAAGATTTAAGTTTGTTGGCAGCAAGTGTTTCAGGTCAACCTAACCTGTTTTGATCCGAACAAAAATCATCTTTTTGGACCAATCTGCCTGTGTTGTCATTTCTAAAAAATTTGGCCTTGATATTGGTATCAAGATATTTAGTAATGGAGTTATTAGTTATGTAAATATTTCACATGTGAAACTCTATGGGTCAAGTAGATATTAACGGGTCATATGGCGGTTGGTCCACCCACCATGTGGGTGCCATAATTAACCCCCATATAACCTCCTATAACTGTCTGTATCTGTCCAAACAGGAGGGTATAAATACCCTTGTATTTTATGATTATATGAATCTATGTGTGTTGTGTAAATTCCCTGCACAAGTCCAAAGTGTCCAGTGTGAGTTTGTATTCGATAAGTTACTCTACAAGCCAGTAAGCCACAGGTCTTTTTTAAGCTTTCATTAGTTTCATACAGGAGACCACACTAAAAACTTGATTGCAAATTGTTATTTCAGTCGTTTTAGAAAATATCTATAACTTGATTTTTCATCTTATGAATGTTTCTTTTAAGTTGATAAATCTGGGGAAGCATCTAAAGCAACAAGTAGCAAGCAGTAAGTCAGTTGATCTATCAATTCATATTTGGTCTGCTTTAGCTCATTAGCATATCGATTATCAACCTTCCTTTTACATTAAATCAACAGGAGTACCAAAGTACAAAAGGAGAAAGAGGTCCAAGATCAAGTAAAACAAGAACCAGAGTAAGTGCTTTATTATTTTCCCCTCCACATATTCTTGACAGCCAAATTAAAATAAAGTAGGCAAAAAGAGAATGGGCCAACTCAACCTGAATGTGCCTGTTTCGATCCCTACCAAAAACGACCTGTTTTAAGGCCAATTTGTTTTGACCTGTTACCCAATCTGATCATCTTTACTACCGTTAACCATAATGTTCCAACCAAGTGCTTAATATACTCGTTTACAGGTCAGCAGAGCCAACAGGATCGGGTGCCTCATTTAGACCAGGAACATGGCAACCGCCTACATGATTATTATCCCATGTTTAGATCTTTTTTGACTCTTTTGGTTAATCAATCAACGATAACTGCAAGTTACAAGGCTGGCTTGTGATCTTATGTTTGTAAACTCGAATTTATAAACTCATATTGTTGATTCTTGCAAGAATTATGACCCAGGAATGGGTCTGGCCGTGGCCCGTGGGCAAAGGTTTAGGTCTTATTGTTAAACGCGTTTGCTTTTTTGTGGATCGCCTAGTTAATATCTAATCTTTTCAGTATCCTTTACATAATGAAAATTACACCTAAATTGGACTTGGATACCTCAGCCACATGTGATGTTATTGGTGTCGGTACAACAAACAGCCTTTTTGTGTATAAATATACTAATCATTAAAAGTGTAATTATTAGCTTGTTTAAAACAAATAAAGTAAAAAGCACAAATCGATTAAATTTGTGTTATAAAACGAATTTTCTTATATAATAATGAAAAGCCCAATTAAATATACGATGTCAGACATCTAACAGTATATACAATTGTAATATCATTATATTGTTTAATGATTGCTTTTACGTGAGTTTGAAACATGTACTGGTGATTAGAAGAAAAAAATGTTATAAAAAATTGCTACATCTCTAGAGTTGTGAAATATATTAAAAATCGTTTTACCATCTACTCTTTTCCTACATAAGTAACTTATATTTTAGAACAGAAAGCAGATAGATAAAATAAAATGGTATATAAAAATAAATTTATAAGAATAGAAAACAAAAGTAACTTTTTTAACGATAAAAACTAAAAATAACTATATATTACATTTTCTCCATCTATGACCCTATACCGTGTCTTTTGAAACGTATATAACCAACTAATTTTTTTTATAATATAAAGAAATCTCTATGCTAATAAATAAAAATAAATCCGGACATTAGTCAATTAATAATTGATTTTTCAGTTTCTATCTCCTCTTAATTATAAATATTATAATAGCTATTTATTAATTAATTAATAACAATACATAATTAAAATTTCAAATATGTTAACTTGAAATTTTCAAATGTGTAGTACATGAGTTTATTCAATCCGTATAATAAACAATATTTAAAATATTTTTTATATTATAAATCATGTAACAGTAAATTTATTTAACACGTGTATTACATGAAATATTCTAACCTATTAGATCTTATAAAAATTACACAATATCAGATAAGTATCTTTTTCATGATTTTCTCAAAAGAAAAAACAGGTAAATTGAAGTATGTGCAACCCACACGCCACAACAATTCTATCTTTAGCCGAGCCGTGCCGACCCAAGCCGACTCAAACAAATGTTATCCAGTAAAGCACCCTTCAGACACGAACAAAATACACCACCACCACACCACCGTCGATCCCCCCACACACAAATCCCACCGTCCCTTTCCCCTCACCCACTCACCCTCACCCTCCTACCCTACACCCCCGCCACACCCAACCCCATTTCCCCACTCACAGGCGGCAGCCATGAAAGACTTTCATCTCTCTCATCACTTTTAAGTTTTAATCTCTAGGGTTTTTATTTTTCCTTTTTACTTTTATTTTCATCGTGATGCATATAGCGATTACCACTTCACCAACTTCATCTGCACTATTTATAGCTTCTTCTGGTGCTCGTTTTTCATCTTCTCTTCTATCAAAACCCTCACTCGCCGGAGTTTCCATTCCGATTAGATCGATCTGTACGTCGCCGGCGATTCGTACTGTTTCGCGGTGGAGTCACGGTGGTGATTGGAGATCGTGTGCGACTCCTAGGGCTCAGATCGGCACCGTTACGCCTGTGGTTCAGCAGTTTCAGCGGAAGATCGCTACCATGGGTATACCTGTGATTCTATGCATCTGTAGTTCTGTACTGCTTTAAGATCGGTTATTTTGATGATTTGACGTTGTGACATGGATTATATACGATTATAGTGGTTTTTGACTTGTTGTAGCGTCGGATGCTTGATTTTGAGTGGCTTGATTTATTATTAATTTAGTCGTTGTCGACTGATGGCCTACGAATACACGCAAAGTTGAGTTATTTGTGAATCGTATTGTTTTTAATTGGAATAAGGTGTTACTAGGACTTAAATTTTGAGATTAGGCCTAAAACGCCTTTGAAATATGTTGATCTGGATTTGACGGAATTAACAAGTAGTTTTATTCTAGTTGTAGTAGCTACTGTGTTGAGTCGAAGTGTGGAAATGTTTCTTTTTATTGAAACAGGTGAATATTGGCTTTATAGTACTGATAAATACTTTATCCGATTCTCTTTTGTTGTTCGCTTTGGAAAAATGCTTTGACTGTCTTACTTAAAGGGTTGCTTAGAGGCTTTTATATTTTGATTGCTTGGAATCAAATCAATTACTTTGAATATTGACTTGATAGACTGTTTTTATTGGGTCGTGGAACTTTTCATAGGCATAATGGGATGAAGGGAGCAAAGATTGTTACATTTTGGTGCTTGAAGTTCTTTATTTATTCTGTCTTTCTTCTTGTTTCCTATTATATTAAGTTTTTGTTAAACTATGTGCAGCTTCTGAGAATCCTTTCAAGGGCATATTCACCACACTCCCCAGGCCTGGAGGAGGCGAGTTTGGAAAGTTCTACAGTCTTCCTGCTCTAAATGACCCCAGGATTGGTATGAACATAAAACTTGTGCTCATCCAATTCAGTTCTTTGTAATCTGATTACATAGCTTTGCAAATAAATCCTCTAATGCTACTGCATATAGCATATTCCGTTGTTAAAGTCTGGTTTTTAGTCAGTTAACACGCGCTAAAGAAAATTATAAACGAGTGTTTATCTTATAATTAAACAGAGTAGTTATTGGATGGAGGATTATTCATCTCTGCTCTTATTATATGCTTTCCAAATCATTCTCTTTAAAATGTAAATTCATATGTTTGCAGACAAGCTCCCATATTCTATCCGGATTCTATTGGAATCTGCCATACGCAATTGTGATAACTTTCAAGTTACTCCAAACGATGTTGAAAAGATCATTGACTGGGAAAATACTTCACCAAAGCAAGTGGAGATTCCATTTAAACCTGCTCGTGTTCTCTTACAGGTAATATCATCAAATACACTGGTATAGAGTTTGCAGCCGTTTATACTCTTCTAAAGTTCTAATAATTCATGATAATACATTAGGATTTTACTGGAGTTCCAGCTGTAGTTGACCTTGCTTGTATGCGAGATGCTATGAACAAGCTTGGTGGTGACTCTAAGAAGATCAATCCATTGGTTAGTACTATCTAGTTTATACCTTTTTTCAAACTAAGTTCTTCATAATTTAGAAATAATAACCCATGATGGCATATTTTTGGAGCGTACCTACATATCTCATACTTAAAAAAATGGTATTTTACAGGTGCCAGTAGACCTTGTGATTGACCATTCTGTTCAGGTTGATGTTGCAAGAAGTGCAAATGCTGTTCAGGCAAACATGGACCTTGAATTTCAGCGCAACAATGAGAGGTTTGCATTTCTAAAATGGGGGTCACATGCCTTTGATAACATGCTTGTAGTTCCTCCAGGTTCTGGTATTGTTCACCAGGTCAATTTGGAGTATCTTGGACGGGTTGTTTTCAATACCGATGGCATTCTATATCCCGATAGTGTTGTTGGAACTGATTCTCACACAACCATGATTGATGGATTGGGAGTAGCTGGTTGGGGAGTAGGGGGAATTGAAGCAGAGGCAACAATGCTTGGTCAGGTATAAATGTATAATAATTTTGGAAGTTATCCAACTTATGGTCTTCTAAGTTGCAGTATAATCAATTTTATGTGTATGGCTTTTTTCTCATATTGGCAGCCCATGAGCATGGTTTTGCCTGGTGTAGTTGGATTCAAGTTGTCTGGAAAGTTGCAAAATGGTGTCACAGCCACTGATTTGGTGTTAACCGTGACCCAAATGTTAAGAAAGCATGGTGTTGTTGGCAAGTTTGTTGAGTTCTTTGGTAATGTCTTTGCAGTCAGCATCAAATCTTTTCTAATAGACCATTTCTTAACCGTCATCACATCACACTATAAATTGACATGCAGGTGAGGGCATGAGTGAACTATCGTTGGCTGATAGAGCAACTATTGCAAATATGTCACCTGAGTATGGTGCAACCATGGGCTTCTTCCCTGTAGATCACGTTACCCTGCAGTACCTTAAGTTAACAGGAAGAAGTGATGATACTGTAAGCTTTCTTATCTGTATTGAGAAATAATTTCAACCTTAGTTGATAAAAAATCTTATCAAGTTAGAGTTTGAGTTCATCAGTTTTATGGTGTTATTTCTCTTGATTGCTTTTAGGTTGCTATGATTGAAGCATACCTACGAGCAAACAAAATGTTTGTTGATTACAGTGAGGTTAGTGGCCATGTTTTCTTTACCTTTTTTTTTGGCAAGTCATGAATCTGGCGGTTCTTTTTTCACTCATCTCTAATTATGATGTGTAATCAGCCACAACAAGAGAAAGTTTACTCATCTTATTTGCAACTGGACCTAGGTGATGTTGAACCCTGTATTTCTGGTCCCAAAAGGTATTGTTGTCTGTTGGAAACTTGTATTATATTCTTTGTTATTTAACTGTTTACCTTTTTCATTCTCTCTGAAATCCATGATTACTCTCATGCTAACAGGCCACATGACCGTGTTCCCATAAAGGATATGAAGGCCGATTGGCATGCATGTCTGGATAACAAAGTTGGATTTAAGGTGCGATAATATTATTTTTTTTCTTTGCTTTTAGAAGTATGTGATTTCCTGCTCCGGATCACCATTATTACCGATGCTTTGTTTAGTGGACATAAAATCATGGATTGATAAGAGATAAATTTGTTCTTTGCCATTGTTAATTATATTATAGGTGGTGGCAATCAAATAAAATGGAAACCAAGGATTTGCTATTTGTATAATTAGGCACTTAGTTTTTTAAAATTTTGCATGCAGGGCTTTGCTGTACCAAAGGAGGCACAAGAGAAAGTTGTCAGCTTTCCATTTCACGGACAAACTGCTGAACTGAAACATGGTAGTGTTGTGATAGCAGCCATCACAAGTTGTACGAATACATCAAACCCTAGCGTCATGCTTGGGGCAGGTCTTGTTGCGAAGAAAGCTTGTGAACTTGGTTTGGAGGTTGGTATACATATGTAGAATGTTCTGTACTTCAGTTAATGTTGAATGTTGATGAAGATTGGTTTATGCTATGCATGGTGAGAGATTTTGTAACTATTTATCATCTGCCAGGTTAAACCATGGGTAAAAACAAGCCTTGCTCCCGGATCTGGGGTTGTTACTAAGTACTTGCTCAAGAGGTAACTACATTTGGTTAATTTTTATTAACCATTTTATAATTAATTTTATTTTGCTTATTCTTCTTTCCTCTTCTTAGTGGCCTGCAAAAGTACTTGGACCAGCAGGGATTCAACATAGTGGGTTATGGCTGCACCACATGTATTGGGAATTCAGGAGATCTTGATGAGTCAGTTGCTGCTGCAATTACAGACAATGGTCTTATTTTTGTTCATGAATTATTAAACTGTCTCTGTTATTGTGAAATTATCTTCAGCATTCTGTTATGTTCTATTTTGCAGATATCGTTGCTGCAGCTGTGCTTTCTGGAAACCGTAATTTTGAAGGTCGTGTTCATCCATTAACAAGAGCCAACTATCTTGCTTCACCTCCGTTGGTTGTGGCATATGCACTTGCTGGCACGGTATGTTGAAATAATGAATGGTGAAAGACAGGAATCTTAGGTAGTTTGGATGGATGACATTAAAAGCTTTGCTTGTTGTAATATCTTAGGTTGACATTGACTTTGAGAAGGAGCCAATTGGAACCACCAAGGATGGAAAGAGTGTGTACTTTAAGGATGTTTGGCCAAGTAACGAAGAAATTGCTGAGGTACTCACGTCTCTTAAAATCATCTTTTCATTCTGATCTTGGTTAAAGTAAATATCAACAGGACTTAAAAAAATTATTCTGATTTCACAGGTGGTTCAATCAAGTGTGCTGCCAGATATGTTCAAGAGCACCTACGAAGCTATTACCCAGGGCAACCCAATGTGGAATAAATTATCTGTCTCTTCGTCCAGTCTTTATTCATGGGATCCTAACTCAACCTACATTCACGAACCACCATATTTCAAGGACATGACCATGGACCCACCAGGTCCACACGGAGTGAAGGATGCTTATTGCTTACTCAATTTTGGAGACAGCATCACCACCGATCATATATCTCCAGCTGGCAGTATCCATAAGGACAGCCCCGCAGCAAAATACCTCATTGAACGTGGTGTTGACCGTAAGGACTTCAACTCTTATGGTAGCCGTCGTGGCAATGATGAAGTTATGGCCAGAGGAACCTTTGCCAATATCCGCATTGTTAATAAGCTATTGAATGGGGAGGTGGGCCCTAAAACTATTCACATTCCCACTGGAGATAAGCTTCCTGTGTTTGATGTAGCGATGGTATACAACTGTTACAGAACACATTTATATGTTTCTCTTGCTTCTATCATTTTCACGATCGTTTTGTGGGATCTAAATATCTTTGTTATCTAAATGTTCCAGAGGTACAAAGAAGCTGGGCAGGACACTATTGTTTTGGCTGGAGCTGAATATGGAAGTGGCAGTTCACGAGACTGGGCTGCTAAAGGTCCAATGCTACAGGTTTGTGATAATTTTAATAATTTCAGTGATTAATTTGACAAGGAATGTTAAGTTCAAATATATGGTGGTTTCTCAGGGTGTGAAAGCAGTGATAGCCAAGAGTTTTGAGAGAATCCATAGGAGCAACCTGGTTGGAATGGGTATCATTCCACTTTGTTTCAAGGCTGGTGAGGATGCAGATACACTTGGTTTGACCGGCCATGAACGTTACACTATTGACCTACCTTCAAAAGTCAGCGACATTAAACCTGGTCAAGATGTTACTGTTACCACCGACAATGGTAAATCCTTCATATGTACAGTCAGATTTGACACGCAGGTATGATGCGTCTCCTTGCAATCAAATGTTTATTTTTTTAAAATCAAGTAGAACATGAGTTGAGATTTGAAAGCCCCTATGGTTGCATTTGCAGGTAGAATTGACATACTTTGATCATGGCGGCATCCTTCAATACGTGATCAGGAACCTCATCAAGAAATAAATAAAGATAAAGATGACCCACATGTTCGAGTTTCAATTCACATCTCGACGCCTTCCCTTTTCATCTAAATAAAGTCAAAATCACTCTCGTTCTGATCTTATTCCTCTGGATTTTGCGGGTTATGGGTTTTATATTCAGGATTTTTGTAGCAGTTTACATGTTTTCATGATTGTGTACCTTTTGTTCTCGTTTAAATAAAGTGATTCTCTATATATAGGCAGTAGATCCCAGATCAGGCTTTGTAGTACTGAGATAGTATGTTTTTTCCCCAGCACTTTTGACTGACCAAGATGCCTTCATTTACCAATTATGGGTTCTGTTTGACATGAAATGCTATTATTGAACCCTTGCACATGTTTAGTCTTTTTTAAGCACTCGCATAGACATTCTTGGTTAGCAAGTTTAGCAACATGTTTAATACGACTAAATATTTTAGGATCGATATCAATAGAGGTGTAACATATTTAACACAAGTAAAGGTAAGAAATTCAGTAACAAAAATGACATAAAACGTTTAACATTTTTATTTAACTTTATTTGCTAAACAAGTTGAAAAATTAGGACAACCCTCTCTCTGGTCCAGACTATCAGTGTTAACAAGAATCGTAAACAATACACACCTTCACTCTTTAAGCACGTGATGCCTGAGCAAGTGCCTAAGCGTGGTCGGGCATCAATTGCTCAAAGCATCATGTTTATGAAAGCATCGTCTTGCTAGCTGGTTGAGATTATGGTTTCAAATAGTTGAAACAATTAATGAAATTTTTGAAGTGAAATTAAAACAAGTTAGGAAATCTTTGGAGGTAAATTGATGTTTATAATCTTTTGGATGAAAATGATTATTCTTATAAGAAGTCAGGGAGCAAAATTGAAATAAGCTCTGGAAAAAACGAGTGTATTATCATGAAGTTCAGTTGATGGTAAAGGTACCAATATCACAATAAGCTCAAACTCAAGTAAATACATGAACATTTCTTCGATTAAAAATAATGCTTCTGATGCGGCAGTTGGTGGCGTTCCTAATCGGTTTCGTGAAATAACACCTGCTTAATTGTGCCAAATTCAGGTCCAACTTGCAACTTTGGCTATGGTAAGATATGTAGATTAGTCTTAATAATCTAGAGTTTGTGTGCTTTGTTTTTGAACTTACTTTATTTGTTTGCAGATATTCTCATTTGTTGTAGGCGGAATACCAAATGCCACTTGTTTGTTAGATTGAGTTTCAATTGAAGTCTAAATGTGACAAGATATCTCACTATAAAATATGGTAAAAAGTATAAAAAGGTTTAAGTTTATTAAATTCCCCTGTGCTGCAGACAAATCAACTGGTAGTCAAAATTCAAGTGCTAGGCTTCCAGAAAGGTTTACACTTTGTAATTTTAACTAACAATGTTACAATGTATGTTATAAGAACCATATTGTTTTAGCTGAATTTTGTTTGCAGTCTATTACAGGTGGCGATTTCAACCCAACGACATATCAATAGTCGATTCAGGTTATGTTTAGGTCAAACAGGTAAGCAAAATGATTTAACTAAAATGAAAAGTACGTTGAATCTCATTCAAGGTGAATTAAAATGCTCAAGAACCTCTTCAAGTCTTTAATTTTTAAAAAGTTAGATTAGTTCTGTGCTATACTGCTATAGTCTTTATAATCATATATTGCACATTAATAATCTTAAAAGTTGGAAGAAATAATCGTTCACGATCTGACCTGACCCGTTCAACACGTACCAAGAAATTACCCATGTTGACCCCTTGCCCGCCCTGCCCATGTGGACCATTTTGCCACACAGAGAATCGAGAGTGGTAGTGATTGACTAACTTGAAATCTCATTTGTGTTCAAAGGTGTTGGAGCAGATACTTGGTGTGCTTATTAAACTAGTAACAGATTTGAAGTTGCAACATCAACATAAATATGTGAGCAAACTATTTAATGTTTATCTCTAGTACCATAATGATTTAAAAGTGCATAAGAAACATAATCTTATGTAATAATTCTGTAGAGTATGATGACTGCAAAAAACATGGTTATGCAAAGGGTGTGAAACAATGAGTACCAAATTGAGGTTGTTCATTCTACACTCAAAATCTCCAAAGTACTAGAATATGTTATTAGTATTAGCGTTTATTAGTATAGAGTTTATTAATTCCGCCATCGCATAAAATAAGGTAAAGATGATATTTTCTTAGTTAGTTCTCATGCTGATTTCTAAACAATCTTAGTTCTCATGCTGATTTCTAAACAGTCTAATATTGTTTTGTATTTATTCATTTGTTACAGGCAATACCTAGTTAAAGCAAAGCTTCACTAATCACTTGCATACAACAAAGTGGTAAGTTGTCTTGCACTATTGTCCACATTGTCATTACTTTAGAAAGAAAAACATGAATCATTCGAATTAGAGGAAAATTTTGTTAAAAGATTTAGGGGTTGTTTGAATGTTTTGTATCAGAAACATTAAAAATCCAAACTCGATCAGAAGCAAGGGAAAGAGTGAATCAGCTGCAAAAGACTCGGTCAGAAGGTGAAGGGTGGAAATCAAACAACCCGACACTTACCTGGTCAGCAGTCAACTCCGACTAGACCGGATAAACTGATATCAAGCAACCCCTTAAAGATCGACATGCAAGAAATTTGTTTTAACTTGAAGGCTACCTAATACTTTGGTAATTTTACTCGGGAAGATATTAAGTTTTAACATATCCCCAGGGCCTAGGCCTAGCAATGATATTTTGATGGTTTATTTTCCACTTGTATAAAATTGACTACAAAACGAAAATCCCCTTTAAATGGATTAAAAGGTGAAAAGATACAAGGTTTATATATACCTTTTAACTCTTTTTAGTTTTTACTTTTTTAAACAAACTCCTTTTTAAAAGGGTTATTAAAAAAATTTAAAACGCTTAAAAAAGTTTATATAAACAAATTTGAGAACATGTTTCGTAAAAAAATGAAAATAGAACCTTTTTATATAACAATACAAAAAAGTTTAGAAATAAGGGAAGAACGTTTCTAATTTGAAAATATGTTTTTAGTAAAATTTTAATAAAGAACGTTTTTGTTATAAAAAAAGTTTTGAAAAAGTAATTTTAAAATTGAAAGAATAAAAGTAGACAAAGATGAAAGTGATTACGAAGAAGGCGACAAGTGCTTAGGGTCCACTGGATACAACTAAGATATGTGGTGTAATGCGGAAAACAACGGCTGCAACATATTGTGTCTCTTGATTAGGAGAGTTATCGTAACAAGTGACGGATCTTGAGCAAAAGCTTAAGGGAAGCGGGGACGAAAGTAAACTATTTTAAGAATGACGAACTCTATATTTATTAAAAAATTTCCACTACCGGACCTATAACAAAAGATAAGATATGAAGTCGAGACGGTTAAAAAAAAGTTGTAAAGTATGGAGAAGTTAATATAATGATATAATATTATAAAATTAAAGACTTGTGATCACCAAACAAGTGTTAATAAATTTAAACATTTTATGTGTGTGAAGGGTAAGGTCGGGAACGTGTGGCCTCGGCTTCGGGAGGGGAGGCTGAGATGGCTAAATTCGCCCTCGTAAATACTGTTCTCTTCATCGGTTTTGACTCGGCAATTTGGTGAGGGTTTGCGACACTTTCCACCCTAGTAGATCAAATATTATTCTTTTAAGTTTTTATAAATAAATATTTTTTAATAAAAAACAGGTTAAGGTGTAAAAGAGAAAATTTAATTAATTTTCAACGACAAACACACACTAATCTAATTATACTTTTAAATAGTTGCGGTATGAAAGAGAGTTTTTAATAAATTGTCTATCAGGGGACTTAATTCCTCGAATTAAAAAAAACAATATTATATACATATCAGATACTACTAAATCATATGCGATTTTCAACATAGGTCTTGGATGAAAAATATCAGCCACTTTACTTAAACGTTACACAACTTGAAGGACATCTCATTAAATGGTTTGAATTCATGCCATAAATATGTGGGTAATAACTCTAATGGTTTGGTAATATGGGGATATAATTTATCTAAACTAAATCTTTTATACTTCTGAAATTTTATATAATTATTAAAATTCATTGAAGATATATCAAAAACTTGGAGGTTTTATATCCAAAACAAATAATCCAAACACAATCCTTGCGTGAAAAATGTATACCCGTTTTTTTTTCTAGATACTTTTGTATATCTATAATGTAGGATCACAAGCTATGATAAAATGATCAGATGTTCTTTTCATTTACAAGCTAAACGGGCATCTGCAACTAATGCCGATGAAAAAGCCCACCTCGGATATTGAAGGAAGGTATCGAGATGGTGCGGTTACAACCAAGGTGCACGACCCCAAACCAAAAATCCTATTCTACTTCGTGTGCTCTAATCGGATTAAACTATTATTCCAAATGAAGAGTAGGCGGTTTCTTTGGTTCGTAGCATAATCAAGCAATGAAGAAAGCAAGATAGAAAGATTTGGGGGTTGATTTCCCTTCTAAAATATAATGGCTCGGAGCACATGGAGCAATATTTTTATTTTTCTATCATAAATAAAAATAACGATTCTATTTATCATTCAATGGAAGAGTCCAATGCACCAAATATGTATGTTGGGTGTTTGAAACGGTTCAAATCATTTTGATAATTATAAATTTGATATGTTTTATTCAAAAGATCTATGATTCTAGTCTGTATAATCATATAAAATAAAAACCAAATAAAAAAACTATTTGAATACAAAAAAATACATCATTTTTTTCATTTAAATTCAACTTTATTGTTTTGGCTGAAAAATTAGAAGAATTTGTTCATAAAATGTTTTTTATTGTATTTCTTTTAAAACAAATGTATGGGATACACCCCATGAATGAGGTGTTCAAAAGGCGACCCGTTTTATCGATCGTTTGGTTGGTTATGCCATTACGAAGCTTACCCAATTATTGAGTAACTTTTGAAAACGACCCCAATCAATGAAGCTTCAAAAACCCTACATACTCCTAACTCCTAAGAAGAAAGTCCTTCATTGACTGCCGTGGAGAAGGGAAGAAACAGTTGTGAGAGAAGACCATAGAGAGCGCAACGCCAGTCCACAGGGGCTTTTGGATCGCATACTTGAGTGATGAAGATGATCGGGTGTACCAGTAAACCGTCAATGATCCAGTTAACCGCTTTAAAAATAATCATTAGTTGGACTCGTTTATTATGAGTGGTATAACCCAAATGTAGATTTAAAGCATTAATAAGAGGACCATGACAAGTCCATATAAATTTTCTCTTTTTGGCCCTACCTTCTATAATTCCACTAGCCGCTGGTTTGCACTTTGCACACTGTTTTTTGTGTCCATGTTTTATTAAAGGAATTATAAGCCAATTATATTATTCAAACTTTTATTAAACGTGTGAAATCATATCATGTCATGTATAATCTTTTAAACTATTCCTTCATTATACATTTGGATAACATTAATGTTGATAACTTCTACATTAAAGATTTTAAAACTTTACCAATGTTGTTATTTTTCACCGGGTTATAGTAACCTCAAAATAACTTTTGATAGTAACTCGAGTCTTCTTTTAACTAGACAAATATTCTTCTTCTGTACCACAAATTACCCATCTCAACAATGTCTATAGCATTAACAATGATATTTTTGGATATGTTTGACTGTGTCGAATGTAACTTCGAGTTTTTCTTATCTCTTACCGCGATCAAAGAACCAAGAATGAGGTTTCCATAATAAGTTACCAAAGCTGCCATAGTAACCATCATCACCAAGTAAGCATATAGAAACAACAAGTCTCATTTATGGGACATGTTTTACATTCTACAAACCATAAACCTTTGATAACTCGAATCCTAACAAACCATAATCACACAGAGCGTAACGAGTAAAAATATGATTGTGATATGACATGACACGAAGTATCATTATTAACCATCAAACGTGAATCATCATATGCAATGGTGACCATGGCATATTCCCAACAAAAATAGTTGGGATGAGTTGATAATATGTGAAGGGCAGTGTGATCATTTCATCAATAAGTGTTTAAGTTGTTTTTCAATTGAAATAACTTTACACAAATACAATAGTTTACTAAAACTATAATCACTTGTTAAAAATTTAAAAGTGTTTCAATTTCTATGTAATATGTATCAAATATTTAAGTCAACAAATAAAAAATATATAAATCTTTATTACTATTTATTGATTATTCGTTACAAGTTATTGATTATTCATTTGTCTCACTTAATTTTAACAATCTTAGACTATAAAAAATTACATATGATAGAAATTAACACGTTGTGAAAATCAAGTTATATTAAAAACACGAAGAAACAATATAAATAACTTAAATAAAACACTTGGAAACTTGGTATCGACTCTTAACATTTCCCCTCTATAATATTTACAATATAAATATAACATGTTTTGTATACAACTTAGTTTCGTTAGTAAAAGAAGAATCAAAGTCTTTAGTAATTAATTATCAAGTAAATTAAATAACTCTGTAACCTGTGGATACATGCGTCGTGCATGTATGGCATGTGGATACCTACGTAGCTTTCTGAAACCCACCATTAATGCACTCTCCTCCATTTTCTCCTCTATAAATCAATACACACACCTCTATCTTCTTCATCCCCTCACATCTTTCCAACAATGCCTCATGATTCTCAGTTCAACACTTTCTTCAACAGAGTTTTCATGGCTTCCGTCACCTGCATCGTTGCTCTAGGTACCCTTTTTCATCATCATCATCTTCTTCTTCTTCTTTAATCTTTACCACCAAGTAATCTTGCAATTTGGTGTTTTTTGGTTCTTTGGCATTTCGTCGAACGCTTGGTGGGTGTGGGATAATGGGTGTGAATAACATGTTGAATCTTGAGTTTCAGGTGGAGCAATTGTGGGGATTTTAGGGGGAGCGATCAAAGGACCCACTACGGAAACGGGTTTGGTCCGTGGAGCTTGTGTGGGTGCGATCACTGGTGCGATTACGGCCTTGCAGCTCATGGATATGATCATCGACGGCGAGCCATTCTCCAAGGTCAATCTTCAAATGATCAAAAGATCAAAAGATCAAATCTGCTGATACCCAAATAACCCAACAATCTAACGTGTTCATTGTTCTACAGGTGTCGTTTTTATGCAGTCTTGTGAATGGTCAAGTGTTTGCAGATTGGGTCACTCCAGCAGTGCTCAAAGCCTACCAGTGGCAAGTAAGCAGCAATCTTTCTTCTAAAAGCACATAAAAATCGAAGCTTTAATCTTGTTTTGTAAACAGATTTTGGGTCTGAATGTCTGATTGTGCAGATTAGTGGAATTGAAACGACTTTTGCTGATCTTTTGACGTGTGTGAGAACAGTGGGTCGAAGGGGCTGTGTGAAGATTCGATAAACAGATTACCGAAATGCATGTTGGAGGATTACTGTAAAAGGGTTGGAGGAAGTGGGAGCCATGGGAGCACCTGTGCGATTTGCTTGCAGAGGTTCAAGAAGATGGAAGAAGGAAGAGAATTGCCAAAGTGTAGGCATGTGTTTCATTTGAGGTGTGTAGATGAGTGGTTGATTAGGAGTGGGTCTTGCCCTGTTTGTAGAAGAAATGTTTAGGGGGTGATTGGTAGGAATGTGAAACTTGAAGGGGTTGTTTGTCATGGTTTTGGAAGTATAAATGGATTTAGAATTTAGAAACTTAGAAAACACTCGAAACACAAGACCAGTTAACAGTTAACAGTTATCCATATGGTATGACTAAGCAGTTTTTTTGGTTTTTTAAATAGGTAATTTTTATAAATGGTTCCCAATAAGAATTGAAACCAGTGATATGTGATTTACAGATGTGGTAGTAGTCATCTAACCCGTTTTAACCCCTTTTGACACGCATTACATGTCGGGTTAACCCCTTTTGACACGCATTACATGTTTAACTCACCTTTAATTTACAAGGGTGATGTAATGGTATTAGTCATCTGATTCTTTTTTAGCATGATTTTGTTTTCACTATTTTCTATCATAACCTCTAACCTCTTAAGGTCATCTACTCTTTTAGCATGATTTTGTTTTTACTATTTTCTATCATAACCTCTAACCTTTTTAAGGTCATCTATTAGGGAAAACTGCAATCTATCTAATCCCGTTGGTTAACAATGTATTTATAGACCCCTTTAGTCTTCAGTAACAACCTATTATCGTTGCAAAACACGTTTTGACTCGATTCATCAAAATGATAGTTTTATTTGTAATAAACTAGATTGTAAATTTTTATTTCCTTTAATTTATCTTATTAATTATATCTTATTATTTCTTAATTTTGTTTAGTTACTTGTCTCAACGAGTGTGTTAAATGTGTCGTAACATTTATGTTACTAAGCTAATTACAAATGTGTTGTAACATTTATGGTACTAAGCTAATTACACTTATTCATACTAAACTTGCCGTGTCATTAAACTACTTACACCTAATCGTGTGAAACTAGACATGTTTGAGTCATCTAACACGACACAATATACTTTCAATCTAGACTCCAGTACTCCACAACCATCAATTAATATTATAGTAGTGACTAAACATACCTCCGTTATATTACCAAACCTTCTCTTATGAAAAGTATATTATTTATGATAATTTTATAACACGGAGGAAACCAACAAATAAGAGGTTGGTACCCTCAACGTCACCAAAATATATGATTCGATTTTCCAAATATTCCAAAAAAAAAAAAGAAAAAAAAAAGAAAACTAATAACACGGGTTCATTAACGGATTAACGGCCAATGATGTAAGTGGTGGAGTGGTTAAATGGTTGACCTGTTGTACTAAGTGACCCAAGTTCAAATCTCACCCTCCCCATTTAACCTATGCGGCATCCAGGTGAGGGTTTGGATCGGGGTTTCATCCCGGGTTTGATCCTGATGGGGGGTGAGTGTTTACGGATTCAATCTGGTTCCCGCGCATCTGGGGGGTAAGACTTACGATTGATGGTTAGGTCCCAGATAACTAGTCCCTGATATATCGTCGGGTTCAAAGTACTGTTTAAAAAAAAAAAAAAAAAAACTCTCAACGGGCCCATCGTAAGCCCAATAACTTTCCTTTTTCTCACATATCGTTCTCGTTCTTCGACTTTCATTCACCAAATTTGCGTATCGACAAAGAGCAAAAGAATGGTGTGGACTGCATCTGGCATAGCGTTAAGGTCGTTTAACGTGCCGGCGATTGACTCCGGCGTCCTCCGCCACCGTGCTCCGATCATCGCCGCCGTAGGTTGCGCCTCCGTCGCCGCCTCTAGAGTGTTGAAGTCTTCTTTGCCTCTGTTCTCCAATCGATCAACTCCTTTTGCTTGTTTCAGCGTTTCTACTGATGCTAGTGAGCAATCTGTTGTTCTATAGTTTGAATAGTGTTTGCATATTTCGTTGGATGATCGTATGCTGATTGCATTGAGTTCGGATTTTTGTGAAATTTGAATTGTTAGTGTTTACCTAACCTTTGCATCTGTCAATTTGGGATGTTAAGTGCGATGATCGCTTTCTTTTGTTCTCTGAATTGTGAAACACGTTGCATTTTGATGTCGGACAGATGAATTTGTGGTGTATGAACTTTTGATATTTATTTGGTTTACTTTTGAGTTTTGAGTGTTAAGTTACTTTTTGATTCATGTGCATTATATTGAAATAGACAGATGAATTTGTGATATATGAAATTTAGATGGTTATTTGTTTGCTTTTGAGTGTTATGTTACTTCTTGATTCATGTGCATTATATTGAAATAGAGAGATGAATTTGTGATATATGAACGTATGATGATTATTTGGTTTGCTTTTTAGTGTTTTGTTACATCTTGATTCATGTGCGTTATGTTAAAATTGCTAGTAAACATGGACATGGCCTATATGAGTATAGGATGAATATTTGATGTCAGTTATATATTCAGCATGATTGTAAGTGATACATGTATTTACCTTAGTCAGTTTTCTCTAAGTTATAGCATGTCATTGTTGAGGCTTTGTTTGACTTGATATGAATTAAAATGGTAAGGTATTGTATCGCGTGTAGGTATTAAGGAAGCTGTTGTAACAGACAAGGCTCCGGCAGCTCTTGGTCCATATTCACAAGCAATTAAGGCTAATAATACTCTATTTGTGTCTGGTGTTCTTGGTCTTATTCCTGAGGTTTTACTCCTGTCAGTTTTTTATACTTGAACATGTAAGCGTAAGATTTATGTGTTAGTTATGTTATGATATGTGTGCAGACAGGGAAGTTTGTTTCAGACAATGTAGAGGAACAAACAGAGCAGGTATTAATCTATCAATTTGCATAAAACCTGCAGTTGATGCTATGGGATTTCTTTCTCTTTTCAAAACAATCTCGAATTATTATAGAAGTACAAATTATATTTCTCTTTTGTCAAATTTGCTTATATTTGTCAGGTTCTCAAGAACATGGGAGAGATACTGAAGGCTAGTGGAGCTACCTATTCTTCAGTTGTTAAGACAACAATCATGTAAATTTGCATTTTATTGTGTGCATATTTAACATTTGCAAAAGAACATAAATTTAGTTTTTTTTAAACTATGATTCTCTTGTTTCAGGTTGGCTGACCTGAAGGACTTTAAGAAAGTCAATGAGATCTATGCTAAATGTGAGTACATTGTAAACATCTTCTGTTTTTTTTCCACATCCACAAAGACTGAAATGTGCTGAAAGGCCTAAACCTGAAAAAATTAAAAATAAAATAAAAATGATGTCTTCCAGGTTCCTGATTATTTCACAAATTCAAATTACAATTATTGTAATTGGTGTTGCAGATTTCCCGGCACCAGCTCCTGCACGATCAACATACCAGGTTGCAGCATTACCGCTTGATGCTAGGATTGAGATTGAATGCATAGCTGCACTCTAGTGTTTATTTGACCACAGGCTTTTCTGCTAGAATGGTGACGTGTAATAAGGTAACCCGTGTTGTATATCTGATCCTTTATAAGAAAAGCGATTGGTTATTGTGATCTAAGGTTGAGTTTGCTGAGATTTCGTTATTGATTAAATTATGTTGTTATTCTATGTGTTGCTATATCGCTGTGTTGCATATCTTATCCCCTCTTATTATTGGCTTGGTTTTATAAAGCACGTAGAACTTCAATGGATATTTTGCCCAATGGTATTCAGATGTGTTATATGTTTTTTTTCTTTTGAAGGTCAAGAGTTTAAATCTTGTAGGAGGCAAGTTAGGTGGATTTAGGTTAAATTAGGAGCCGTTGAAACTGTATCTTACACATGGACGTATGCCCAAAATTTAAATTCTCTCTTATAGCACATTGGGTTTCAAGATTAGTTCGTATATGTGCGATTAAAAATTATATCATGGGGTGAGGACGACCTCCCTCCTACTAGCATACGTCCGCCCCTGTCCTCAACAATAAACATACTGAGTTCAAAATGAATGCGTAACACAATATAACAATTCGGTACTGTGGAGATGAAGTTGGAACCACAATGTTGATTCAATATATACAGTGGGCTTATTTGGGTGTTCTATCTGGTCTCAGATCAGAACGAAATATGTAAACTATTAAACCAAGGATATGAAGTGTTATTTGGGCCGATATCAAACAGGTCGCGGATTGGCCACCGACATTTGCTCTTTCCCGACCCGATTCAGCCACCGCTAACGTAATTTGCTTACCCTAATTGGTCTGCTTAAAGAAGCACAATCTCAAGCTCTTTCTATATTCTCTCTCATATTAACGCAACTCTGTAGAAGAAGTGTCTCGGGCGAAGAAGTGTGACCTTAAGCAAAAAGGCATGAGCATTAAAAAACATAAGATCATTATACATAGCTAACCCAAGGTCTCAGGTTCCTAAGGGACCGAAGGTCTCAGGTTCGATCCGTGGAAACGGCCTCCCCACAAAATGTGGGGAAAAGACCGCGTACATCTTCCCTTAAATGGGACGGACCCTCCCTGGACCCTGCGAAAACGCGGGAGCTCTTTGCAGCACCAGATACGCCCTTTATACATAGCTAACCCATCTTTAAATAGTCAAAGAGCAGCATAGATTATGCATTTGTGAATATGTTTAATCAATCTAAAAGTGAAAGTGACTGAACCAATAATAAAGTTGACCAATTTCACTATGCTGAACCAATGGTTCGTTTATAATATATATTTTGCTTAAAAATAAAATAATAAAAAATTTACATGTTAAACCTAGTTATATATTATTTGAGGCACTGTAAACAACAAAGGGCGTTTGGTCTAGTGGTATGATTCTCGCTTTGGGTGCGAGAGGTCCCGAGTTCGATTCTCGGAACGCCCCTATTTTGAAATGCAATTTTTGCATTTTCTTTATGTGTTTTTATACTCAATGCGAACTTTTTAACTAATTTTTATATAAAATCAGTACTCTATTTTGCCTGTTTGGAAGAGATTAGCAACACTTTGACCAATTATGTTGGATTTGAATCAAAATAAATGATATTGCCTATCATATCGAAGACTCACGGATTCGCTTATTATTTCCTTCTATGAGAAGAATTAGAAATTTTGTTTCTATAAAATATAAAGAAATACCACTTTAAAACTCAAAATGATTTTTATGCCAAAAAAAACAACATAGCTTATATAATCTCACTTATAACAAAAGTAGTTATGTTACAAATGAGTTAATTTATATCTTCAAACATTCATAACCTTAAAATAATTCATATTCACCATAGCTTATATAAACAAAATAATCATACTAATATACTATGCACGTTGTACGTATATTAACTGTTTTCTATTTATGTTGATGACATGTTGATACATTATTCATTATTCTTCCTACGTTTTCTATTTATGTTGATGATATGTTGATATATTGTCCATTATTATTCCTACGTTTTCTATGCTGAAACTATATATTAATTGAGTGTCTTTTTATATATATAGACATGTATGTAGTTTTGCCCTTTATAAATACTTTTCGTATGGTCATCTTGTTTTCATGTAGATAATAGTTTTTATAGAGAGTTTTGACTAATATAATAATAATATTTTTCAAAAATAGAGATTACTAACATATTCTTTAATTATGACATGAACATCAAACGTTATATATATATTATACTTCCATATTTGTTTAATATGCACGTTTAGGTTTGAAGAAAGGTGGCTTAAGAATAAATTATTTTCAAACTAAGCCGACATTTTTTTATAACTTTTATGTGTAAATCTTTCATATATGCTTGTTCACATGACATCTTCGTTTTTCCCATGCAATTGCTTTTTAGATAGAAGTCAATTTATGAATGCTTGTATATAAATAAGTGTACCCTAAAGGGCAACATATAATCCATGCGTACTCAAGTATCCATCGATAAGTATCATAAAGATACAAAATGCATAATTATTAATTTCAATATAACAAGGTAAATAGTAGTCTGCATTAATATATTTAAGATGCTATGACATAAAAACTAGAACCAGAATTCAAACTAGAACCTCTCAAGGGGCAGGCATTGATGCTATTTAATTCATAGAAAAACTTGCTTTTCTTGTGGTAACTTCTTGTTATTTATAACTTCTATAAAAATATAGAAGAATTTCTTGTCGGTTTTTCAGCGGATAGTAAAATTACTAATTTGTGACCTTAAGTTTATGGGTTTAACCTGTGAAAAAGAACTTTTTAAATAAATTTAAGGTAAGGTCCTGTAGATCAGAAAGATATTTAACACAAAACGAGAGCTGAATCAAATAATAGTGTACACTTTTTTTTTAAGAGAGAACTTTTTAACTGGAGATTTATTTATACCAAGTTAAATGGAAACAAAAGCAAATAAATAAACTTAAAATTAGTAAGACCGCCTATTATTGAAAGCACACGTTTCTTATGATTCCAAGACCCACGACATTGTTAAAATCACCTTGAAACAAAACATTTAATGATGATGCTTATGATTATTATTGTTATTGTTATTATTAATATTATTTAATATTGATATTATGCTAAAAAAAAACTATAAGTTCCACCATTTGCGGAAAGTGGTTTTATTGTTTTTTTAACCATTTAAACGTCAATCAACAAATTAATATTTGAAATGCAGTATACTATAAATCAAAGATATAAATTGACTGCCTAATTAAACTTAGAACTCAAACCTTAAATTCAAATTCATATCTTTTTTTTTGGTCAAAATATTGAAGTTTAAGCATTTTTGTGACTATGGTCGTACTAATAAAGCGTTACAAGAATATAGTATAAAAAGAAAATTTAAGAGTAAGAGAACAATATCTTTTATGAGCTTACAATATAATCATTGTCTATAGACTAATAAAAACAAACTTACAAATGGAGAAGATTGTATAAAAATTAAAAAAAACAATAAATATATGAATACCAAGAACAAGAATTTGATAATAATTCTAAACTCAGATAATAAAAGGCAATTACAATTATATCAACGTTAGGATGGGAAAAGAAAGCCGAAGTTGACGTAAATCTCGAAGCCCAAAATATTAGGGAAAAGTAATAAGATAGGTATTTAAATATCGGACCAAATATGATATTAGTTTTAGACATTTTTATTTGTTTATGACAAGTATGAGATTAGATATGTGAAGAGAGAGAGAAAGAGAGAAGAGAGAGAGAGAAAGAGAGAAGAGAGAGAGAAAGAGAGAAGAGAGAGAGAGAGAGAAGAGAGAAGAGAGAGAAGAGAGAGAGAGATAGGGATGGGGGTGGGCATGGGGGAGGGGATTTTAAAAATATTAAGGGGGCATAATAGTTTTTATATGATTTAACTGAACAAACATTAACGGTGTTAATGGTTCAGGTGAAATTAAAATAAATTCTAAAACTATTATACTGTCAGCGTAATATATAAAATATTGGATTGAAACTGTGATTTTCGTCAAATCCAAAAGATGAAAATAGTAATTTACTCTTCTAAAAATAATAAACTTTTTAGAAGTGTACGTACTTGAGTATTTAATATTTAATATTGGACAGGACATACATATATGTTTCCTATTGTAAGGAGACATATATGCATGTCCTGTCCGATTGTTTTATAGCGTCTAATGTTTGGGAGCGTATTGGGAGATGGTGTGGTGTGGAGCCGATTTATGCATTGAGATTAAAGACTTGTTGCAGGTGTACAAAAAGGTTATGTGTGGATAGATGAGAAGGAAGATTGTTCATGGTGTGATTATCCTGACGATGTGGGCTCTTTGAAAAGCTAGAAATGAGTCGGTTTTTAATGTGAAGACGACGGTAATTGAGGATATTGTTGCAAATGTGAAGTCCCTTTCGTTTCTATGGTTAAAGAATAGATCTAAATGTAATAATATAGTCTGGAAAGATTGGTGTCGGTTCCCGTTGTACATGATGTAAGTTGGTTTGTGCCTCGGTCCTCCTTTTAAGGACCGGTTTAGCGGTTTTAATGAAAGTTTATATTAAAAAAAAAAATTTGTTGCCAGTTATGTTGAAGTAAGTTTAAGGTTAGATTTTGGGTAATTACGATCTCAATAGATATTCTTAACCATAAAAAATCATAAACGAGAATACATGTGTACTTGATGGGCATTGAGTACTTGTCAAATATGTATAAGAAAATTTTTACAACCAAATACAAGAATGAAATTGCTAATATCATGGGCCAACCCAAATGTTTATCATTGTTATTTTATCAAGACAAAAAATCTTCTCCCTCGATCACAAATGTAATTATTTATTTTTTTGTTTTAACAGTGAGTGTATACATCCCTTACAATATATTTTCTTGATCCACATTTTGTGGTATTTTAACCCTATTTTGTCCATTTTGTGGGATTTAAAACCTATTTTAATTTGACTAGAATAAACATTGGATCATATTAAACCAAAAGTCGTCAATATTTATCTCCTTTAACTATTGCTATTGCTTTATTTTTGTGCACCAAAGCCAACACAAAACTAAACCAAATGTTCCGTAGAAATGAAAAACAGTCCGACCCCAAACAAACTTCAAACAAACTTTAAACAAAAAAATTAAGTAACAAATACCACGTACCTGGACACCTAATATTAGTAACACCCATGAAAATTGTTCCTCATCCGAGGTTCGTGAGGAGTCGTTGGGGTCCAGTGATAGGAGCGAAGTCATATAACTAACTAATAAGATGTTAGTCGTCGAGAAAAATAATAAACGTTAAAAAACAGTTAAAAAACAATGAAAAGTGCCCTTTGTCAATACCAATCTCATATCCTACATTCCTACCGACCACTGTTGTCGCTAATCAACGCATGGCTGCAACAAACGTAGAGAGTCAAATAATCACGCTTTTTCTCCTTTTTTTATATCAAAGTTAATATTTTATAATACTTTTTTTTATAAAAATGCTGATACGAAGACTAATTTGCCGGACCCATCATCACTTTAATAGTTTATATCATTGCATCACTTCCAACGGTCGTACTACACATCTAGTCAATTTGATAGGGCGTCACATATTCTCATTTGACATCTTTGAAAATGCCTTCATGATTGAACCGGCCGAACCATAGTAAAAACGTAAGAACGTAACCGATGTTGAACTTAGCTTTTTCTTTACATAAGATCTGGAGAGGAACCGGATAGCTTCACAATCTAATGTATGCGTTTTCTAGTTATACTTTATGTAGGAGTTTGTTTTTCACTGCTTAAACCATAATCTCAAAGTCATAAATCACTGACCTTACCAGTTGTTGTAAGAAACCCCCTCTACGGTTGAACTAAAATAATAAATAAAAAACCCGGTTTCCAAATAGACGAACAAGGTTTAAACTGAGTGTTCTTTGAGTTAGATCGGAACATGAAATGGGTTCAATGTATAGTTATGAAATCCTTGAAAAAAGATGATAAATCGCCAGTACAACTGGTCGGACTGGGATTTGAATGGGTCACTGGTCCGATCTATCGCAACTTGTTTTTGTAGCCAAGAAGCGGGAATTGGTTCAGACCAGATTTTTTCGACATTTATTATTATTAGTATTATTATTATTATTATTATTATTATTATTATTATTATTTATTTTAATTTCATTTTAATGAGTTTAATGGATGGGATTGTAACATTGTATATAAAAATATTGTTGAATTTATATATAACTATAAAATACATACATACATATATATATATATATTGAATTATATATACAATACCACACATTACACACACACACACATATATATATGTAACACCCCAACCCGGGTAGGGCTGACGTGTCACACAAACAGTAATCAGGGGTTCATAACGATAAGATTTAAAGTACTAAGAAACACACAAATCCTTACATAGGTCCAAATAATTTAAATAAAGTCTTAAAATCAAAATACTATTAAGTCTTTTTGATCCAATTATTCTCATCCTAACTTCTTGAGTTAACACTCTTCACTCGTTCCCCTGAGCCCCTTGAGTACCTGCTATAAAAATAAGAGAAAACAACAAAAGAAAATACGGCTGAGCCAAGAATGCTCAGTAACGGAAATAAACGATAGCAATACAATGATCAATAATGATAACAATGAGATGATCAAGTTGAAAATCAAATGATAATGATCATCTAAAAGGAATACCCATATGAGCCAATAACAATAGCACTTAACAATGTGTACATTAGCTGCAGTTCTAATGCACCATATGTGAGATAGGAATGTGGGCACACACACCTAACCATCTCACCAATAATAATAACAATGATATCCTAGGATCGATCCATACGCCTCCTTTAACAATAATCAATATGTGTAACAACTTAGCACATAATAATAATGTAGAGACGCTATGGTCTAATCGCTCTGCCACAGATAGAGCACGTCACTTGTGCCACAATGACGCCCTATGTCCCCATAGGTGGATGTGCTCGGGTATGGAGGTCAATAATACAATCAAGTCAATATAACACAATAAGTTACACTAGAGCTCATAACCTTAATCAAGGTTACTAGCTATAATCAATCATTTAGGAAGCATGTGACAATGAGTACAAAGCAGATAAAGGCTATCACATGCAAACAATATCAACTATACAATAAACACTTATAACAATAATCTTATGGATTTAATAACCAACAGTCAAGTTAAGAATTCAAAATACAGATCAAGAACGAGAGGTATTCATGCTACGAGAGGGAAAGGTCGGAATCCGTACCTTATACACGAATGACAATATTCAGAAACAAAGTCTAGGCTCGGTTAACGCCGTGAGAACCTACGATAACGTAACGCAAATTATAGTTTGAAAAATTCAGTTCTGCCTCTGTCTTTTCGCACTCGTTAAAAATACTAAACGACATTTAAAAATTCTAAAATCTCCAGTTTACTAGATTAGTGAGTTCTGAACAACTTTCATTTAGAAAAGTTTCTGATTTGGATTACCGAAATATGAGAAAACGTGGATCTTTACAGCTGCGCAGAACTGCTAGCTGTTACGAAAACGACTGTTTGGAGGTCTAAACGAATGAGTTTTTCGATGTTTTATATATCAACAGATTCGTCTTTCGACGAACTTCGTCACGGACATAAGATTTAACTGATTTGAATCTGTTATGAAAAAGTTATGGCTTCCGTAAGTTGGCTGTAAAAGTACGGAACTAATCCACTATTTAAAGCTTATTTTTAAACAAAATGAACTATTTATAACGTTCGTTAACAATATATATATAAGAATTTTCAAGGTCTTACTAGACTAATTTACAGAAATTAATTAGGTATTTTTATAAAAAGAACTTTTATATTTAATCATATTTTACCATTTATCTAAACGAATCCATAAAAATAATTAAACTAAATTCCTTCGTTATATTGTTTTATAAAGGTTTTAAAAGAAATAAATTTCCAGAAATTAATTTAATAATCTTTAGAATAACAGAGTTTATAAAAATTATTTTTATAATTTTTAGGAAACTTTCATATATTTTTAATAGTATTAAAAAGGCCTAAAAAAATATTGGGAGAGGGCCGGGTTCGAACCCGTGACCTCCTCCCATAATCCCACACCCGAACCAGTGAGCCAAAGGCTCCAAATCGATTAGAACACAGCCCCAATTCCTTTTAAACACTTAATCCCAGTTTCCCCCAAATCTAAGAACCCTAGTTTTCGATTCGAATCAAATTGACCACGAATTCGATTTTGTTAACTATATTAAGCATAGGGCTTTTGATCCTTGAATGAAACCGAGTGTGTAGGTGGTTCTAATTACCTGAATAAAGATAAAATGAAGTCGAACACCTTGTTGATCAAGCCGTGGTCAACGTGGATCTGATTTTGGATCAAATGATGATAATAATCAAATTAACTTCACAGGTAGCTTCAAACGAGGTCAAAGATCGAATGCCCTCTGTCAATTTCATGAATTGATGCTCATAAGGCCGAGATCGATTTAGTTGCAGGTCGCGGGGAAGACAGAGATCGAATCGAGGTTTGTGTTTGTTTCTGTTGGATTTGTGAGTTGGAAACGATTGGAAACAGGTATATGATTGATTAGGTAACATTCAATTCAATTATTATGTCTGTGTAGTGCGATTTAAAAATGATAAAGTGACTGAAAGTTTGGTGATTTCGTGAGTTGTAATCCGGTTGTTAATACTCAATTACATCGCGTATTGTAGTGGGAATCTTCGTCACGATCGCATTGGTGTAAATTGGAGACAAAACCGCGGCTTAAAACCGGGTTTTGTGTCTCGCCGGAGCTGCCGGACTTGGCCGGAAGAACTCGCCGGAATCACGGTTAGGGGGAGAGAAAAACAGAAAGCTTTTAAAATTTTTACAAAATGGTCCCTGAGGTTTAATGTTCCTTCAATTTTTACACAAAACTTATAAATTCAAGTTATAAAAAATAGCAAAATCACCCTCTGTACTTTTATTTCTATTATTAATATTATTATTATTGTTATTATTATTATTATTATTTTACTATTATTATATTATTATAATTATTATTACGGGTATTATAATTCTACCCCCTTAAAACAATTTCGTCCTCGAAATTCTAAATAATGTAGCATGAATCCTTCTGAAAATACAATACGGTGAAAATAATACTTCTTTAAGCACACACCACTTACGAATAGAGAAATCACTAACAGTTAGGCTTAGAACAACTTACACTCAGTTGTCGAATAAGTATGGATACTGTGAACGAATCATTTCTTCTGTCTCCCATGTCGCCTCGCGTTCAGAATGATTTTTCCATAAAACTTTAACGAACGGTATAGACTTGCGTCTCATAACTCGTTCTTGACGATCAATAATAGCTTCAGGTTCTTCTTCATAAGAAAGATCTTCTTGAATCGCGTGAAGAGGGTAACTAATAACGTGCAACGGATGATAGTTGTATCCCCTCAACAAAGAGACATGAAAAACGTTATGAACATGAGAGAGTTGCGGTGGCAATGCTAAACGATACGAGACTTCTCCAACCCTTTCAAGAATCTCAAACGGACCGATAAAACGTGGACTTAACTTTCCTTTAATTCCAAATCGACGTATGCCACGACAAGGTGACACTTTGAGAAACACATGATCTCCGACTCTAAATTCCAACGCTCGTCGGTGTTGATCGGCGTAACTCTTTTGTCTAGTTTGGGCTAGTTTGGGCTTCTTTCAACTTCTCTCTGGCAATGGCAACTTTGTCATTTGTAATTCTAACCAATTCCGGTCCTTCGATTATCTTTTCTCCAACCTCATTCCAACATATCGGTGCTCTACATTTTCGACCATATAGAAGTTCAAACGGGGCCATATTTATACTAGCCTGCCAACTATTATTATACGCGAACTCAACTAAGCATAGATACTCATCCCAATTGCCCGTCCATTCGAGTGCGCATGCTCTAAGCATATCTTCCAAAGTCTGAATAGTGCGTTCAGATTGTCCGTCAGTCTGCGGATGGAAGGCGGTACTAAATCTTAACTTGGTTCCCCAAGCATTTTGGAACCCTTCCAAAAGCGTGACGTGAAACGCGGATCTCTATCACATACAATCGATGATGGCGTGCCATGAAGTCGAATAATATCTTGCAGAAACACCTCTGATAATTTGCTAACTGAATAACCCTGTTGGATAGGCAAGAAATGAGCCGACTTTGTGAGTCTATCAACTACGACCCAAATGGCGTCGTTCTTCTTGAATGTTTTTGGTAGGCCTGTAACAAAGTCCATGGAAATATCATCCCATTTCCACACAGGAATATCTAATGGTTGCAGTAATCCACTAGCTCTTTGATGCTCAATCTTTACTTGCTGACAAGTTAAACAATGACTCACATATTTAGCTACATCTTCTTTCATACCACTCCACCAAAAGTTCTGCCTTAAATCTCTATACATCTTAGTGGCTCCCGGGTGAATAGAGAATGGTGAACTGTGTGCCTCTGCTAATAAGGAGTCACGAAGGGTTGAGTCATCTGGCACACATAATCTATGCCCACACCAGATAACCCTTGTTCATCAACTCGAAACTCAGATTGTTTCCCTATCTTCAAATTTTGTAATATCGCCCAAAGTTCTCCATCTTGATTCTGAGCTTCCTTGATCCGTGTAATAAGATCAGATTCTATCCTCATCTTGGCTAGATAACCGTTAGACTCACCAAGCTGTAACCCAACTTCCATTCTATCCAGATCTGAGATAATCTGTGGTTGGATTTGAAGGCATGCTACTCCACCTGCACTCTTTCGACTGAGAGCATCTGCCACGACATTCGCCTTGCCGGATGATACTGGATGTTGGCATCGTAATCCTTGAGTAGTTCTAACCATCTCCTCTGCCTCATATTGAGTTCTTTTTGAGTGAAAATATACTTAAGGCTCTTATGATCAGTAAAGATGTCACATGTCTCCCCATACAAATAATGTCTCCAAATCTTTAATGCAAACACTACAGCTGCAAGCTCTAAGTCATGTGTTGGGTAGTTTACTTCGTACGGTTTAAGCTGTCGGGAAGCATAGGCAATAACTTTACCATGCTGCATAAGAACACATCCGAGTCCCTTCTTCGATGCATCACTATAAACTTGGTATCCGCCAGAACCCGAAGGTAACGTAAGAATAGGGGCAGATACTAGTCTTTTCTTCAGTTCCTCAAAACTCTTTTCTCTATCCTCGTTCCAAGTAAACTTTACACCCTTTCTCATAAGTTGAGTTAGAGGTAATGCTACACGAGAGAAACCTTCCACAAAACGTCGGTAATAGCCCGCTAAACCAAGAAAACTACGAACTTCAGTGACGGATGTCGGTCGAGGCCATTTAGTAATAGCTTCCACCTTTGCCGGATCCATAGTGATACCTTTAGCTGATACAACATGGCCTAAAAATGCCACTTGTT
The DNA here is from genome assembly GCA_024085815.1 of Flaveria linearis. NCBI lineage: Eukaryota > Viridiplantae > Streptophyta > Magnoliopsida > Asterales > Asteraceae > Flaveria > Flaveria linearis. The sequence continues at coordinate 86,089,568 of CM044004.1, read as the reverse complement.
CAAGCCAAAAGTCACACTTAGAAAATTTAGCATATAACTTCTTTTGGCGTAAGGTCTCCAAAATCGTGCGAAGGTGGTCTTCATGCTCCTCTCTACTTTTAGAGAACACCAAGATGTCATCGATAAAAACAATTACAAAGCGGTCCAAATACTCATGGAACACTCTGTTCATGAGGTCCATAAAGACAGCTGGAGCATTGGTCAAGCCAAAAGGCATAACTAGGAACTCATAGTGACCGTAACGGGTGCGGAATGCAGTCTTAGGAACATCTTGATCTCGGATCCTCAATTGATGGTATCCTGATCTGAGGTCGATCTTAGAGAAGAACTTTGCCCCTTGTAGTTGATCGAAGAGATCGTCAATACGCGGTAACGGATAGCGGTTTCGGATAGTAATCTTATTAAGCTCTCGGTAGTCGATGCATAGACGCATACTACCATCTTTCTTCTTCACAAATAATACCGGTGCCCCCCATGGTGAAACACTTGGTCTAATGAATCTGAGTTGTAATAGCTCCTGCAGTTGTTCTTTCAATTCCTTTAACTCTACTGGGGCCATCCGATAAGGTGCCTTAGAAATAGGTTCCGCCCCGGGGATTAAATCAATAGTAAACTCGACTTCACGCTCAGGTGGTAACCCTGGAAGTTCTTCAGGAAAGACATCAGAGAATTCCAGAACAATAGGAAAGTCTTCAATACGAGGAGTATCCACTGATGTATCTTTTATAGAAGCTAAGAATCCCTCACATCCACGAGATATAAGCTTTTGGGCTTTCAGAGCAGAGATAATTTTGAGAGGCTTCCGAGGTAGGCTCCCTTGGTAAACTAAGTCAGGATTCATAGGATCACCAAATAGCACACGACGAGTTTGACATTCTATGGTAACCTGGTGTCGCGTTAACCAATCCATGCCAAGAATAATATCGAAATCACCCATGTGCATAGGAAATAGGTCAGCCTCTCTTATGGTTGATTCGATCTAAATAGGACAGTTTTGGTACACTTGTGAAATAACAATCGATTCTCCAACAGGAGTAGAAATCACTAATGCAGGCTCTAGAGCGGTAGGCATGATCGTAAGGCGCTTTGTGAATAGATGAGATACTATCGAGTGTGTGGAGCCAGTATCAAACAATACATAAACATCATAGTCACCATGACGAAGTATACCACAAATCGTACCTATGTATTGATAACTAATGAATACTAACGACGGTAAAACTAGAATCAATGGAAGTAGATTATGATTATTAGAATGAATTAGTACGGGAAGATGTACCTGGAGCATTAGCAGCTTCCCCTACAGTTAGTGCGAATACTCGACCTCCAGTAGTGGGTGGCGCATTGGCTCCCTTAGCATCATTCTCTGGTCGGTTCCTCGCCTTTGGGCATTGACTAACCCTATGCCCCATATCTCCACAACCAAGACAAGCTCCTGTAAGTCGACGACAAGTTCCGGGATGATGCTTTCCACAATGAGTACACATCGGATGTCTGGAAGGATTGCCTTTTTGATTCACCGGTTGAGCTGCAATTGGTTGTTGATAGGGTATCATTTGACCTTGACTTCGAGTCTTACCATGCCATGGCTTAGTGTTCTTCCCCGATCCTTGATTTTTCTGACGATCATTTCCATTCGGTCAGATCCTTGAGATGACTCACCGCCGGCCTGAATACGAGTCCCATCTCTACTTCGCTTCTTATTATCCTCAAATTTTAACAAAAATTCCTTTCTCTCCAGGTCCACCCTTTTTGCAGCCCTAACTGCTTCCTCAACATTGTTGAAAGTGGAGTGAATAATAGCCTTACGAATTCGATCACATACTGCCCATTGATACTTTTCAGCCCGTTCCTCAGGTGGTCCAGCAGAAGAACCTAGAAATCCCAACAGTCGATAAAACCGGTCTGTAAAATCAGTGAGTGATTCATCGTTTCGTTGACGGATGTTATCATACTCCCGCCTGTATGCTGCTTTATCCACATTCGTAAAATACTTGTCGAAGAATATGGAACGAAAATCATTCCAAGATAGAGTCTCCATGAACTGTTCGCCTCCTCTTTCAGCTACCACATTCTCCCACCATACTTGAGCATCTTCCTCCAGCTTATAAGCAGCTAAACCCGCCCTGTATCGCTGATCAACTCTAAGCACGGTAAAAATTTTCTCAATATGAGCGATCCAGTCTTTGGCCACTGCAGGTGTAGCCGCCTTAGTGAATGATCGTGGTTTTTGCTTTTGAAATCGCGCTAGCCAAACGTCTGCACCAGTTGGGTTTGGATTCGGGTTTGGATTTGGGTTTGGATTCGGATCCGGATTTGGGTTTGGATTTGGATTAGGATTTGGGTTTGGGTTTGGATTCGGATTACGTACCGCATCAATCAAAGTCGGTAGTATAGCAGTAAGTGCTTGGGTCATAGCACCAACAAGGTTTGGATCAGGTCCATTCGACCCGCTAGAATTTCGTGAATTACGGCTGGGAGGCATCTAAAATGAAAACATTTCACATTAATCAGAGCAACGTGAATTAGAAAATAGCCATATAATATATAGAGAACCTAACCCAATGTCTACCCAATCCTCACATGTCTTAATTATTTAGTTTAAGTTTTCTACAGGAAGGAGCCTAAGCTCTGATACCATAACTGTAACACCCCAACCCGGGTAGGGCTGACGTGTCACACAAACAGTAATCAGGGGTTCATAACGATAGATTTAAAGTACTAAGAAACACACAAATCCTTACATAGGTCCAAATAATTTAAATAAAGTCTTAAAATCAAAATACTATTAAGTCTTTTTGATCCAATTATTCTCATCCTAACTTCTTGAGTTAACACTCTTCACTCGTTCCCCTGAGCCCCTTGAGTACCTGCTATAAAAATAAGAGAAAACAACAAAAGAAAATACGGCTGAGCCAAAGAATGCTCATAACGGAAATAAACGATAGCAATACAATGATCAATAATGATAACAATGAGATGATCAAGTTGAAAATCAAATGATAATGATCATCTAAAAGGAATACCCATATGAGCCAATAACAATAGCACTTAACAATGTGTACATTAGCTGCAGTTCTAATGCACCAATATGTGAGATAGGAATGTGGGCACACACACCTAACCATCTCACCAATAATAATAACAATGATATCCTAGGATCGATCCATACGCCTCCTTTAACAATAATCAATATGTGTAACAACTTAGCACATAATAATAATGTAGAGACGCTGTGGTCTAATCGCTCTGCCACAGATAGAGCACGTCACTTGTGCCACAATGACGCCCTATGTCCCCATAGGTGGATGTGCTCGGGTATGGAGGTCAATAATACAATCAAGTCAATATAACACAATAAGTTACACTAGAGCTCATAACCCTTAATCAAGGTTACTAGCTATAATCAATCATTTAGGAAGCATGTGACAATGAGTACAAAGCAGATAAAGGCTATCACATGCAAACAATATCAACTATACAATAAACACTTATAACAATAATCTTATGGATTTAATAACCAACAGTCAAGTTAAGAATTCAAAATACAGATCAAGAACGAGAGGTATTCATGCTACGAGAGGGAAAGGTCGGAATCCGTACCTTATACACGAATGACAATATTCAGAAACAAAGTCTAGGCTCGGTTAACGCCGTGAGAACCTACGATAACGTAACGCAAATTATAGTTTGAAAAATTTCAGTTCTGCCTCTGTCTTTTCGCACTCGTTAAAAATACTAAACGACGTTTAAAAATTCTGAAAATCTCCAGTTTACTAGATTAGTGAGTTCTGAACAACTTTCATTTAGAAAAGTTTCTGATTTGGATTACCGAAATATGAGAAAAACGTGGATCTTTACAGCTGCGCAGAACTGCTAGCTGTTACGAAAACGACTGTTTGGAGGTCTAAACGAATGAGTTTTTCGATGTTTTATATATCAACAGATTCGTCTTTCGACGAACTTCGTCACGGACATAAGATTTAACTGATTTGAATCTGTTATGAAAAAGTTATGGCTTCCGTAAGTTGGCTGTAAAAGTACGGAACTAATCCACTATTTAAAGCTTATTTTTAAACAAAATGAACTATTTATAACGTTCGTTAACAGTATATATATAAGAATTTCAAGGTCTTACTAGACTAATTTACAGAAATTAATTAGGTATTTTTATAAAAAGAACTTTTATATTTAATCATATTTTTACCATTTATCTAAACGAATCCATAAAAATAATTAAACTAAATTCCTTCGTTATATTGTTTTATAAAGGTTTTAAAAGAAATAAATTTCCAGAAATTAATTTAATAATCTTTAGAATAACAGAGTTTATAAAAATTATTTTTATAATTTTTAGAAAATTTTCATATATTTTTAATAGTATTAAAAAGGCCTAAAAAAATATTGGAGGGGCCGGGTTCGAACCCGTGACCTCCTCCCCATAATCCCACACCCGAACCAGTGAGCCAAAGGCTCCAAATCGATTAGAACACAGCCCCAATTCCTTTTAAACACTTAATCCCAGTTTCCCCCAAATCTAAGAACCCTAGTTTTCGATTCGAATCAAGTTGACCACGAATTCGATTTTGTTAACTATATTAAGCATAGGGCTTTTGATCCTTGAATGAAACCGAGTGTGTAGGTGGTTCTAATTACCTGAATAAAGATAAAACGAAGTCGAACACCTTGTTGATCAAGCCGCGGTCAACGTGGATCTGATTTTGGATCAAATGATGATAATAATCAAATTAACTTCACAGGTAGCTTCAAACGAGGTCAAAGATCGAATGCCCTCTGTCAATTTCATGAATTGATGCTTATAAGGCCGAGATCGATTTAGTTGCAGGTCGCGGGGAAGACAGAGATCGAATCGAGGTTTGTGTTTGTTTCTGTTGGATTTGTGAGTTGGAACGATTGGAAACAGGTATATGATTGATTAGGTAACATTCAATTCAATTATTATGTCTGTGTAGTGCGATTTAAAAATGATAAAGTGACCGAAAGTTTGGTGATTTCGTGAGTTGTAATCCGGTTGTTAATACTCAATTACATCGCGTATTGTAGTGGGAATCTTCGTCACGATCGCATTGGTGTAAATTGGAGACAAAACCGCGGCTTAAAACCGGGTTTTTGTGTCTCGCCGGAGCCGCCGGACTTGGCCGGAAGAACTCGCCGGAATCACGGTTAGGGGGAGAAAAACAGAAAGCTTTTAAATTTTTACAAAATGGTCCCTGAGGTTTAATGTTCCTTCAATTTTTACACAAAACTTATAAATTCAAGTTATAAAAAATAGCAAAATCACCCTCTGTACTTTTATTTCTATTATTAATATTATTATTATTGTTATTATTATTATTATTATTTTTACTATTATTATTATTATTATAATTATTATTACGGGTATTATAATATAATATATATATATATATTATATATATATATATATAATTATAACGTCATACGGTTGTTAATCCTCTCAGATCGGTCCAACCGATCCGTCCATTCAATCAGTAAGTGAGCAGTTCGTCTTCCACTGCGACTCCGAAAACATTGTTTTAGCTTAACCGATTAGATCCGTACGGAACTACAACACTGTAAATCGAGGCTACGACAGTAGGTCAAACTTTTGCATGCAACTACTACAACTTTTCCAATCCGACGTGGCAGTCTAATTCCAACTTCTATCTGTTACATTTATAAATTCACAACCCAACTCATGTTTTGCTTATCATTATCAATTATTACTATTATTATTATCGTCCAATAATGTGGAATTGTATGAAAAAGCAACCTGCGATTCAATCCGCCGGTGGCGACTGGGGATCTCCGGCGACGTCATGGGAGAAAGAGTTGTTTTCCGGCGACCACCCCGAGAAATCGGTAACTACTGAGGTGAATATTAAGATATCTAAGAAAAAGCTAGAGGAGTTGTTGGGAAGTACGGATGTGCAGGGGCTAACCGTGGAGCAGGTGCTTGCTCGGTTGGTTAAGGCGGGTGAACGAGTTGAACCGGACCAACGGTCATGGCGGCCTGCTCTTAGGAGCATACCTGAGTGACCGTTGGAAGTATATATATACTCCGAATTAGTTTTTTTTTTCTTTTGGGTTTATGTAATTTATTTTGGAATCGTACATATGATTTTCATGTTTTATATAAGGGTAATTTTGTTTGCAACGAGTATTGATAGTTATATGCATTTAACTTTGATAATACTATCATATTATATAACTGATGATGGTAATATATAAACATGATACATAGTGGTTTTCAATTTTCATCATTTGTTTGAGTCGGGATAAGGTCTAGCACGGATTTGAGAGAGTAAGAGGTATTACATAAGTGCAGGAGCTTCATAGAGTTCAATAGGAATAGGAATATGAGTATTAACCATCTGACCCTTGAAAGCTTGAACTTGAATTTTCACATGTTTCGAACTCGGCCTTCTTTTTTTCTTCTTTCTTTAAAACATGATATAAACATGTCTATTTTAATTTTTATTTAAATAAACATCGACTTTTTATACTTTCTAAAAAGTGTTATATGAACGAGCCAATTAAAACAGGATACGTAGGTGGAGTCAGTTGTTGGCATAGAGCCAACCTAGAGAAAAATTAAAATATCAGACCATGACGAAGGCCAATAAAACAATGCCATGTGTGCAAGCCAACTATACTAGAGCCGATCATAACATTGGCCAACGAACCATGAGTCACATAAAACTATAATCAAAATTTATTTTCAATTATAGAGTTACATGTTGGCTCCTAGGTTAGCTGCCAAGGGATAAGTCGGCTCTAGTCATGTTTTGTTGTAGCCTACGCAAACACGTGTCGATCCCCTATTAGTTGTTGCGTAAGTCCCCTTTGGTTTTCTATGCCGGCTTTAGGGGGTGTTCAGCAGCATCTGAATCAACCTCTTAATGGTTCAGATGTCTGAATGGCTCAGCACTTAATAGTTTAGACTGTTTGTTTCATGAGTAAATGTCTGAATAGTTCAGATATTTACCTTTGAATGGTTAAGCATTATACTAATGATGAATGGTTAAGAGGTCTAATGTTGAATGGTAAGACATCTTATCTGAATTGGTCAGATATTTGCCTTTGAATAGTTAAATGATATACTAGCTCTTAATGGTTCAGACCTTTTAATGGTTTAACACTTAATGGTTCAGACCTTTTATTGGTTCACCATCTAATCATTCATAAATTGTCAAACAACCCCTTAGAAACGTCCTCTTTAACCAACTTGTGGTACTTGAGAGGTTTTGATTGGTGAGAGTTAGGGTGGACTTCAAGTAAAACGTTTTCTTTTATAAAATAGTAGGACTAACATGTTTGATCCCTTCTTTTGTGCTCAAGATATAACTCAATCTCCATAAAAGCTCGACACTAGAATAGGAATTTATAGTTTGAGCTGGGCCTAAATACAGTGAGAGTACTTAAAAGTATGTTGTTCGTTTTGTGTTATTCGTGTATTGCGTATGGTTCATTGTTAGAGTTATGTTTACTTACCCAAAAGTTAATAAATTATTTTATTTCAAGTATAAATGAAGCTTATTACCTTCTCCAATACAAGGGAGAAAAGTTCCGTAGGTGCGTTTGCGACTTAGATGGCAAGGAGATCCTTTTACGGACTTAAGTGGTAAAGAGATTCATGAGAGAAGTAAAGGTGGTAAATAGAAAGACGAGCATATGTTTGTGGCTCCAATTGTGACATCCGTCACCTCAAGGTCCGTCATTTAACGTGAAATTTTGTTAACTATCCTTAGAGCATTCATTTTTCATCTTCATAGATTGTTCGTGAGGACATCATGCCTGATTTGTTTTCCGTTTCAGTGGTGTTATCAATAATTGCAGTCATATCATTCAAAACGCTCACGAATATCACAACCGACATCACTAATTATATTATGTTACATAATATAAACATTGTGACATCTCATAATTTGGTTAACTTGGAAGTTAACTTCGTTAAATTTAAAAGAGCCTTTTTTGCCATTTTGAAACTTTGTGGAATTAATATGCGTGATAATTAATTTGATAGTTAACAAATTAATTTAATAAATAATAATAACACTATAAGTATTATAGTGTTTACTTATTATTATAAAATTTAAGATGATAATGACCTTAAATAAAATAATTATCATTATTATTATAATAATAATAATAAAACAATATTAATAATACAAATGATAATAACAATAATAATGTTAACAATAATAATAATGATTAAAATAATATTATTAATAATAATGTTAATGGTAACAATAATATTAAAAAAAAAATAATACAAGTTTATTATGAGAAAACATGTAATTTATAATTTTGAGCATAAAATAATAAAACTATGAAACTACAGGGAACAAACTGTAATTTAACTTAAACTAAAATTGAAGTTTGGCATTGAATAAACAAATTCTAAACTACAGGGGTCAAAACTGAAAATTTTGAAAACCGAAACCCCTCCCCTTTCTTCCCCGCATTTCCGGTCGAAACTCCGGCCACCCTTTGGCCGGAGTCCGGCAATGCTCTATTCTTGAATTATACACCAAATTAACACTCGAAACATCAAGGTAACCGTTCGGGAAACGGTTCGAACACTTAAACACCTTTTAATTGGGTGTTAATCACTGTTAAAAAGGGAATCAAACCGAAACCAAAACACCGTTTAACCTCTAACCGTTCAATAATTAAAACCTGATAATAACCTAATTAATTGAACATAAACGATCTTTTATCTGTTCCTAAACTGATATCACTTCCAATTGCATTTGTAAAACACCCGAACTCTATAATCAAACCCCATTTTCATCGCGACCTGCAACCGAAGTGTTCATCACCATTCGGACATCAATACCTAGAATTGATAAGGGGCTTTTAGTCCTATTCATCCTTAGAAGCTTGACCCGTGATTAATTTGATTATCGTCAACAATTTCATCTCTAACCATACTCAATCTTGGTCGCGACTGTTCTTCATCGTGTCCACCTTCAAATCGACTTTAAACCGGGTAAATAAGCACATATCCTTGCCCGATTTTGCTTGGGGATGAAAGCCCCAAGATTAATTTCTTTAACATTATCAAATTGGGGTTCTTGGAATCAAATCGAAGTTAGGGTTCTTGAATTTGGGGCATCTTGTTAACTTAGGTTAAAGCACTTAGGAACCGAGTTATTTCACGGCTGTATGCCTTGGTTCACCGGTTCCATGCTTCCATGTTACACTTGAGGTCCCGGGTTCGAACCCGGGGACCCTCAAGTATTATTTTTAAGGCTTTTTCAGCCTTAAATCAATTTCAGAAAATTTTTATTAAATATAAAAATAGTTTTTATAAACTTTAAATATTTTTTTTCAAGACACCAAATAATTTACTAAATATTTATCAAATTTAAATAATTAAATAACTTTATTTAAATCCTTTTTACAAGGTTATTTTGGTTTAATTTTGTTAAAAAGGATTCCAAATAATACATAATAAATTAGTTTTGGTTCAATCGTTATATTTTAAATCATGGTTATTTTAAAATATTTATTTAAACTTTTATACAAATGAATTCTTCTAAAATAATTAAATAATTATTTACATAACATTAAACTTGAAACAATAGTTTAAGAATCGTTGAATTATTAATGGACACAATATTAACGTTATCCTTTAATGAATTACTTTTATTGTGGAAATTATATATCTTATAACTTCATAAAATTATTTACAAATATCATTTCTTATAACAATATACCATAACAAATGGTTTAGATTAATATTATTGCTATTAATCTATATGTTATTCTAATTATTTGTAAATAATTATAAAGATTTATTTATATCAATATTTATACTTGAAGGCACTTCTAAAATATTTAAATCTAATGGATCAAAATCTAAATAATTATTTGTAAACTTATTACTTATCAAAACCCTATAATTCTATCTAAAATCTAATCCTTGTTTGAACGTTAATCTTATTATTAACCTTAAACTTATAATATATATTTAGGTGCCTTGTAACGGAATACTTTGGATAATCTTTTATATCATCTTGTAATTCTTATATCCATGTGAGTATTTCCATATCCCTTTTTCTTATTTTCACACTTTGGGTTGAAACATGTTAATTTATATCATTGCACTTGTAAACTTATTCGAGACTTGTAAACTTTATGGTAATTCATCATGTAACGTTGTGGTTAGTTGAACTTTTGTGGTTATCATGTTATGGCGTTATATGTACAATCATCAACTATTGCTAGCCTGGCGACGTCATAGATCTATGGGCCTGACAAGCCTGCTTGGTTGATCCAAGTACACTTAGCTAATCGTATATACTTTTACGTTTGACACTTGTAAAACTTTATCAAGGTTTGATTGTTGCATTGTTCATAACATCTCTAATCACTTTATTCACTAACTTATGACTTGAATTGCCATCTTTTATATATTCTATGTACTGAAAACTATGGAATGCTCACCAACATTTTTATGTTGACCTTTTATTTTTAACATGTTTCAGGAATAACTCAATTATGTGTTCTACACTTTGAAGCTTATTACAACTAGGATTGGACCTAGAGATAAAATGGATGATCATGTTATTTGTAGCATTTGTACATGATGTATTCTTTGTTGAAACTTTTATTTGTAATGTTACAATTGAATCTTATGATTAATATATTTGGATTTATTAATAGCGTTATGTGGCTGTAAACAATCGTACCCTCACATCTCCGACGTTTCCGCCGTCAAGGTTGGGGTGTGACAGATTGGTATCACAGCTCATAACTATGGGGATTTAGGTTATTAGAAATGGTGACCTAGGCTATAGTTGCATGAACCTCATAGAAAGATCCTTATACTCTTGTACCTACTTATTGTTTACCTGCTACATAATGCTATGCCTTTTGTACAACTTGATGCCTTAGCATAGGATTGCCTTATGTATGTTTAAAACTTAGTTACTTGTCTCCCTAAACTTAACTTTGACTCTTTGACTCTCCCCGACAAATGAACTTCCTAAACCTATTCTCAACGACATGTGGAATCTACACTTATCATCGTGGGATTAATTCCTTAGACTCTATGTCTAATCTATGAAAATCTCATCAAGGTTTTGATTCTATGAACCAAAGAAATTTGTGTGACACATAGACACCTGTATTCTAGATTTCCTGGCAAAAAGCCTTCGGGCTAAGGCAAGCATATCATATAAATCTCATTGCGAGACCAGTTATGCTTACCTGAGGATTTGTGGGATGAGTGATAAACTATGGTCAATGTACACAAATATCCAAGTCAAATGGGTCAACTTACCTTGACGTGTCAACGATTCCAAACGGTAATACGTTACCAAATGGAACCATCCTCTTTGCATCTTGAAAATTCTTGATTCCTTGAACTGGTTTATCACAAAGTTATATCTCCTCATTCTTATCATCCATAATGGTCCTGTTGATATTGAACTCATCCTAAATTTTAACTCTTACGTTTAAATACCGTTACACGTTGAGTGTTTCATGTAACTGTTTCTGTACCTTGATCAACGTGAACATGAATTTTAATATACCCAAAGATATTGGGAATCTAAACCGAATGGTCCTCAAAGCTTTAACTCGTTACCTATGGTTTTCAAATCTCCTTAAAAATGTGTCCCATAACTAAAGACATGCAATGCTGTAAGGTGGGATTCCTACATCTTGGGATACTTTGTCCAGTCAAAGTGTAACTAGTGATCTGATTCGATCATTGAATCCGTTTACTTAACTTGAAACCCTTGAGATGAGTGACCACTTATAAGTACGCGTGTCTTCAATAAGGTTATGGCTAACCTCATATCTTGAGAAGTCCATGTATCCCTTCAATGTGAATCGAATGTTCACATCTTATTGTAATGTCGAATCATTCTTGTCCTTGATTTTGTCTCCCTGATTTAAATTATTCAAGATTTGAACACCATAACAAATCCTGTTATCTCAAACTTTGATCTTAAGCTTGTAATCATGATTTTCTCTTTTGTTACATTGTTGTAACTTGAAATTTCCTGAATTTCTAATTGATATTTTTTTTCTTTTCGTTGTTATGTCAAACTTCGTACCGTTTGCACCATGGGAGATGCAAGAGTTTGTAAGTCAACCTATGACTAAGAACATTCGTATCTCCTAAATGATACTAACTCATCAAAATAGAGGTGATTCCCTTACTTTGATGGTTCTCTATTCGTTTCGATAAATAGTTTCCAATCGTGTGTTTTATGAAATTTCATCCTCTGGATTGGGATGATTACCTTATCTTGAGGTTTGACTTCAATTATTTCTTTGGAACTTGCATTTCACAAATGACATGATCTCACCAAAATAGGATTGAAACCCGTACTTTAGTGACAATTGTCAATTTCCGATTGTTTTCTTGTTATTATGAAATTCAATCATCAAGATAGGCATGAACTCCATACCTTGATGATAATTTCATTCTTATGGATTGTATTTTCTCAAATGAAACGACCTCATTAAAGTAGGAGTGAATTCTGGATTTTGATAAAGAAGTTCATCCTATATATTTTATTTTTGTAAAACTTCACCGTCAAGATAGGGGAGACGTCCTTTACCTTAATGGTGAGTTACCTCGTCTTATTTCTGTGGATCCTCAACAATGAGTTGGGATCGAGCTTTTTGATTGGTAAGTTAGAGGTCATACCTTGGGAATACACCATCAAGTTAGCAGTTAAAACCACACCTTGATGACTATTCTCATTTCTTGATCTTCAACTTACCAGGGTTGTAATCAAGTGGCGAGAAGCATGTAGTAACTTGAAGGGTGAAACAATGTTAGTGTTTCGACCTATCAAGCCAAAGCATGATCTCCGAACTTGAAAAAAGACCCGATCGCTTTAGATTGATTTTGATTCCAAGCTTAAGCATGTAAATTCTTAAATCAATTTCTTTCCCTTTACTCTCATGTTTTGATTTGATCTAGCTATATGGAACCATTTACTCCTTATTCGTCGACTTTCATTTTGAGATATCATCAAAACCTGATTGCGCGATGGTAGCCTTTCTGCTAAAGACATTATCAACTTATGCTCATGTCTTTCTAGTCATACAAATGTTCTCAGCTGTGCTTATGGTTTGTTGAACTGCATATGTAAACTGTACTTAGAGATTGCTATCTTGCAAAACATGTTTACAAATACCTTTCTTATTGTTTACGTCATTACTCGAATCGCTTTTGAATCCTTAACCTTGGAAATCTTTAAAAATCTATTTGAATTCGATCAACGAGACTCGTTATTACTTACAATGTGACGTGGAGGTTCATAAACCTTCGTAACTTGTAGTCATGGGTTTGGCATAAAGGAAAAGACGTAACTTGGTACGTGTCCAAGTGTCTTACCTTCACATATGACAAGACCTAACATTCGTGGTCCTATGGATCTCCTGTTTAACTTTTCTTTCAACTAAAATGCTTCTTATCTTAGAGGTCATGATGACAATTGGTGCATTATAGACCGATTGGCTAATTTCATATTGACTTATGTGGGATAACGGGTCGAGAAATTGACTTGTATATGTTTCAAATATTCGTATACCGTGGTGTGGCGTTGAAATATCGATCGTTATTTTGGATGACCGAATCATTTTCTGCTTTTAATAATGTTCCTAATCATCGTCGTGAACTCATTCCGAAATCTTCGCATATCGTATTACTCTTAGACTATGGTTGGTCAAAGGAGAATTACATATTCACAAGATATGCGTTAAGATCGTTTCGTTATATATGGTTACGTTTGGATTCCTAAATCCCGACGGTTAATTTTCTTATCATTGTTGGTCTTCTATTGATTTCGAGACATCACTTTACCACTAAATTACATTCTGGAAGTTGTGACTTATAAATCCAAGGTACCACGGTAACTCGTCATCGTTTTCCAACGTTTCATCTCGAGACGTCTCGCATTTCACTGGGAGAGTTCAAATTGGCATGCATTATGTCAAAAGACTTGTAAGATTCCATAAAGTGAAGCGTTTCATCTGTAATCAAACGTCAATCACTAGTCGTGTTACACTTACCTGTCATTATAATTCCCTTGTTCATTTAAAGTTCATTCTTAATTTCGGGACGAAATTCTTTAAGTTAGGGAGACTGTGACATCTCATAATTTGGTTAACTTGGAAGTTAACTTCGTTAAATTTTAAAAGAGCTTTTTTTACCATTTTGAAACTTTGTGGAATTAATATGCGTGATAATTAATTTGGTGGTTAACAAATTAATTTAATAAATAATGATAACACTATAAGTATTATAGTGTTTACTTATTATTATAAAACTTAAGATGATAATGACCTTAAATAAAATAATTATCATTATTATAATAATAATAATAATAATAACAATATTAATAATACAAATGATAATAACAATAATAATGTTAACAATAATAATAATGATTAAAATAATATTAATAATAATAATTTTAATGGTAACAATAATATTAACAAAAAAAATAATACAAGTTTATTATGAGAAAACTTGTAATTTATAATTTTGAGCATAAAATAATAAAACTATGAAACTACAGGGACCAAACTGTAATTTAACTTAAACTAAAATTGAAGTTTGGCATTGAATAAACAAATTCTAAACTACAGGGGTCAAAACTGAAAAATTTGAAAACCCAAACCCCTCCCCTTTCTTCCCCGCATTTCCGGCCGAAACTCCGGCCACCCTTTGGCCGGAGTCCGGCAATGCTCTATTCTTGAATTATACACCAAATTAACACTCGAAACATCAAGGTAACCATTCGGGAAACGGTTCGAACACTTAAACACCTCTTAATTGGGTGTTAATCACTGTTAAAAAGGGAATCAAACCCGAAACCAAAACACCGTTTAACCTCTAACCGTTCAACAATTAAACCTGATAATAACCTAATTAATTGAACATAAACGATCTTTTATCTGTTCCTAAACTGATATCACTTCCAATTGCATTTGTAAAACACCCGAACTCTATAATCAAACCCCATTTTCATCGCGACCTGCAACCGAAGTGTTCATCACCATTCGGACATCAATACCTAGAATTGATAAGGGGCTTTTAGTCCTATTCATCCTTAGAAGCTTGACCTGTGATTAATTTGATTATCGTCAACAATTTCATCTCTAACCATACTCAATCTTGGTCGTGGCTGTTCTTCATCGTGTCCACCTTCAAATCGACTTTAAACCGGGTAAATAAGCACATATCCTTGCTCGGTTTTACTTGGGGATTAAAAGCCCCAAGATTAATTTCTTTAACATTATCAAATTGGGGTTCAATTGGAATCAAATCGAAGTTAGGGTTCTTGAATTTGGGGCATCTTGTTAACTTAGGTTAAAGCACTTAGGAACCGAGTTATTTCGCGGCTGTATGCCTTGGTTCACCGGTTCCATGCTTCCATGTTACACTTGAGGTCCCGGGTTCGAACCCGGGGACCCTCAAGTATTATTTTTAAGGCTTTTTCAGCCTTAAATCAATTTCAGAAAATTTTTATTAAATATAAAAATAGTTTTTATAAACTTTAAATATTTTTTTTTCAAGACACCAACTAATTTACTAAATATTTATCAAATTTAAATAATTAAATAACTTTATTTAAATCCTTTTTACAAGGTTATTTTGGTTTAATTTTGTTAAAAGGATTCCAAATAATACATAATAAATGTTTTGATTTAATCGTTATATTTTAAATCATGGTTATTTTAAAATATTTATTTAAACTTTTATACAAATGAATTCTTCTAAAATAATTAAATAATTATTATATAACATTAAACTTGAAACAATAGTTTAAGAATCGTTAAATTATTAATGGACACAATATTAACGTTATCCTTTAATGAATTACTTTTATTGTGGAAATTATATATCTTATAACTTCATAAAATTATTTACAAATATCATTTCTTATAACAATATACCATAACAAATGGTTTAGATTAATATTATTGCTATTAATCTATATGTTATTCTAATTATTTGTAAATAATTATAAAGATTTATTATATCAATATTTATACTTGAAGGCACTTCTAAAATATTTAAATCTAATGGATCAAAATCTAAATAATTATTTGTAAACTTATTACTTATCAAAACCCCATAATTCTATCTAAAATCTAATCCTTGTTTGAACGTTAATCTTATTATTAACCTTAAACTTATAATATATATTTAGGTGCCTTGTAATGGAATACTTTGGATAATCTTTTATATCATCTTGTAATGCTTATATCCATGTGAGTATTTCCATATCCATTTTTCTTATTTTCACACTTTGGGGTGAAACATGTTAATTTATATCATTGCACTTGTAAACTTGTTCGAGACTTGTAAACTTTATGGTAATTCATCATGTAAAGTTGTGGTTAGTTGAACTTTTGTGGTTATCATGTTATGACGTTATATGTACAATCATGTAAGGCCCCGTTCCCGGGCACCTCACAGTTGGTCATTCACAGCATAAAACATACATATTATAAATTAAGCAGCGGAATTAAGTTGGCAATAACCCTCCATTCTTTGTAAACACTGTTGTTAAGCAATACATTCTAGTTCATAAGTCACAAAGTAATTAGTCGAATGAATTACAAAACAACAGTATCGTCAAAACATAAATGGATGTCAGTCTTGCCCGCCGTGTAGCCATTCCCGTGTGTCATCCTCAGCAACCTGTTACCTGCCAACTGGAAAATACATAAAAGTCAGCGTTGCTGAGTGAGTTCTAGTTTTGTAATAAAACATACTTTTCTTTCGGAAAACCTTTCTTTACTTATATGCGGTCACACAAGTACGTACACAGATAATATTATTATTATCTTCGTCGTTCATTCATTAACCTTCGTTCGTGTGCCGTTCATCGTTCACATTCATATTCTTTCGTATTCTTTCTTTCATATTAGTTCTTTCATTCGTACATATCTTACTTTCATTCATTCATACATTACACACGTTCATACATTCATTTCATTCATACATTCATTGCATACGTACGATCATTTCTTTCATTCATACGTTCATTACATTCTTTCGTACGTTCATTCTTTTCATTCATACATTCACATTACATTCTTTCGTACGTTCATTCATTTCATTCATACATTCACATTACATTCTTTCGTACGTTCATTTCATTACTTCTGGTAACATGTACAATACCCCGAACATTGTGCACGAAGCTGGTGCTGGACTTGTGGTGATCAACCACGAACATTATGCACGAAGCTGATCCAGTCACCTGAGGTAAGTATATGCACCACTTATCTTTCATTCTATCATACGTTAGCCAAGTCTGTTGCAGCACACGGCTGCTCACCTCAGTGGCAAATCTCATGATTGCCTGCTAACCGAGTTGTTGCAACACGTAGTTGCTCACCTCATTATCAATCTCAAAGATTGACCCTGTGTGCATCCTTCGGGGTAGCTAACCCGCATCACAGTTGAGCTAACACCTGCCAGGGGTGTGCACCTCCATTCATTTGCTTGCAAGCCCTTCTTACATTCATTCGTTCATTTATTAATGCATGCATTCGTTCGTCATGTTCCTCTTTCATTATCTCTCACTTTACGTTCCATTCTTCTTTATCATTAATCTTTCACTTTATTAATGATAATACTTCTTCGTTAACTTTTAAACATTCTTCATCATGTCATTCCATACATAATAATATTTAAATAATAATATTGTTAACAATAATAAACTACTGATAATAGTATCAGTAATAATAAGGGTTAATCATTTATCATCATTATATACATAAAACATCATCATTAATTAACCCTAGTCATTAATCATGCGAAACCCTACTGCACAAACTCCAAGAAAAATTCTGTTAAAAATTCTAAGTGTTTGGGCGTAAGAGCCCTGTTCAGGCGTTTCACCACTGTCGGACTTACCAGCTTACACTTTGAAAATTTTCAACTCTGGACGTATAAGCACTGCTGGGCGTATAAGCCCTGTTGGACGTATGAGCCTTGTTGGACTTCTCACATTACACTTAGAAAATTTTTCTGGTCATACGACCACGGTTCAGACTTTTCACCTCCCATACTTAGTAAATTTTTAGACTCATGAGCACTGTTGGACTCATGAGTACTGTTGGGACATATGACCCCCTACACTTAGTAAATTTACCAGACTTATGAGTACTGTTGGGACATATGAGTACTGTCGGGACATATGACCCTTAAAATATTTCTAAGGCAAATTCCTGGGCGTATAAGCACTATTCAGACATATTATCTTGTACTTAGTTTTCTAAGTCCAAATTTCAGACATATGACCACTATTTGGCCTTATTAGCCGTATTAGCAGCCTGTTCATGTGTCTAATTCATATTCCAGTCCCCAAACAATCATAATACCTAGTTCTAAACATGTACATACGAATCCAGGCATAAACTTAACATAAACATAACCATACGTTCACCCCAAATCATATTCTATAAACATACACATGTACATAACATACGGGTTTCATACATAATCCAAAAAAAAATATACATACATGTATTTTCCAGCCCCAAAGTCGTTTAAAACAGGTAAAAAGGGGTCTAGAAACTCACCTTTGTTGTTTCTTCAATTTCACACTCTTCACCGGAGCTTCTTCAACCAATTCCAACACTTTGAAACCTTCTTAACACGCATTTGAACACATAGAAACACACATAAGCATTTAACCGAGGCTAATCTAGCCAAGATCAACTTAAAAACATTAAACCTTACCTAAAAATCGAATTCTTCTTCTTGTTCTTCAAAAACCCGAAAGTTTCTCTGCTTTCTCTCTCTAAAAAATACGAATGAGAGGATATGCAGACAACATGGGCGGCCATGCCTCCCTTTTTGTACAAATTAAATGTAAATTTTGTGCTCTTGCCACTTTTGCCCCCTCCACTTTAGGTTGACTTGCATTTCCTTCTTTTTCTTTCTCTTTTATTCTTTTATTTCTTTTAAAAGAATACGGGTGTTACAAGTCTACCCCCCTTTCCTCAAACAGATGTGGGTAATATTGTCTCATCTCTTCTTCGGTCTCCCACGTAGACTCGGATCCCTTCCTGTGCTTCCACTGTACACGCACAAGAGGAACCACTTTATTCCTCAACCTCTTTTCTTTACGATCAATGATTGCCACTGGTTGCTTCACGTAGTTGAGCCTCTCATCCACCTCGATGTCCTCCAGTGGTACAATCATATCTTCATCAGCTAAGCACTTTCTCAGATGAGATACATGGAATGTGGGATGAATTCCACTTAACTCATCTGGGAGTTCAAGTCGATAGGCTACTTCTCCCACTCGAGCGATGATTCGGAAAGGTCCTATGTATCTCGGGCTTAGCTTACCTCGTTTCCTGAATCTAATGATTCCTTTCCAGGGCGAGACCTTCAACATGACTCGGTCACCAACCTTGAACTCTATCGGTCTTCGCCTCTTGTCAGCATACGACTTTTGCCTATCTTTTGCCGCCTTCATGAAGGCTTTGATCTTTTCTAACTTCTCAGTCGTTGCTTCAACTACCTCAACACCTCCCAGTTCCTTCTGCCCAATGTCTCCCCAACATACGGGCGTCCTACATTTCCTACCGTATAGCATCTCGTAGGGTGGCATGCCAATGCTGGCATGATAACTGTTGTACGAGAATTCTGCTAACGGCAGGTGGTCGTCCTAACTTCCTCCAAAATCGATCACGCACGCTCGAAGCATGTCTTCGAGTGTTTGGATCGTCCTCTCAGACTGGCCGTCCGTCTGAGGGTGATATGCTGTGCTAATATGTAGCCTCGTCCCCATTGCATCATGAAATCTCTTCCAAAACTTGGAGGTAAACCGAGTGTCACGATCAGACACAATAGACACCGGTACACCATGACGAGCTACAATTTCTTTGATGAATAGATCCGCCAATCTTTCGGATGAGTACGTTTCGCGGATCGGTAGGAAGTGAGCACTCTTCGTTAATCGTTCGACGATCACCCATATAGCATCATACCCTTTCGGGGTACGTGGTAACTTCGTGATGAAGTCCATGGTGATGTGCTCCCACTTCCACTCGGGTATATCCAACGGTTGGATCTTCCCGTAAGGCTTCTGGTGCTCTGCCTTTACTTGTAAGCAAGATAGGCACTTACTCACGTATCCACTACGTCACGTTTCATACCCGGCCACCAGTAATCCTTCTTCATATCGTGGTACATTTTGGTAGCACCGGGGTGAATGGAGTATCGAGTCTTATGGGCCTCATCCATGATCTTTCCACGTAGATCCCCGTATCGAGGAATCCACATTCGCCCAAATCGGGTCTTAACACCAAGAGTGTTCTCACCCAATTCCATAACCAGACCTCTCATCCTTTCGGAGTTAAGACGATCTTCTTTTAAGGCCTCGTCTTGGAACTCCTTAACC
This sequence comes from Flaveria linearis, assembly GCA_024085815.1. Lineage (NCBI taxonomy): Eukaryota > Viridiplantae > Streptophyta > Magnoliopsida > Asterales > Asteraceae > Flaveria > Flaveria linearis. The sequence goes on along the minus strand of CM044004.1, from coordinate 86,069,139 downwards.
TGTGTCATCACATCGGAGGTCATGATTAACTGTTAAGCCTTCACCCGAATCGGCTCAGGCCTTTCTTTTCGGCTAAGGGCATCTGCCACCACGTTGGCCTTGCCCGGATGGTAATGGATTTCGCAGTCATAATCCTTTATGAGCTCCAACCATCGCCTTTGCCTCATGTTTAGATCTTTCTGCTCGAAGAAGTACTTCAAGCTTTTGTGGTCGGTGAATATTGTGCACTTCGTCCCGTATAGATAGTGCCGCCAAATCTTCAACGCAAAAACCACCGCGGCTAATTCTAGATCATGTGTGGGATAGTTGACTTCGTGGGTATTCAGCTGTCGAGATGCGTAGGCTATCACCCTTCCACGTTGCATCAACACACAACCTAGCCCAGAATAAGATGCATCCGAATAGACCACTAAGTTTTCATTTCCCTCGGGCAATGTCAAGACAGGAGCTTGTGTCAGTCTCGTCTTCAACTCCTCAAAGGCAGTCTCCTGCTCTCGACCCCACACGAATTTTACGTCCTTGCGGGTCAATTTTGTCAAAGGTGAGGCTATCTTGGAGAAGTCTTGAATAAATCTCCTGTAATAGCCCGCCAATCCCAAGAAGCTACGAATCTCGGATGGCGTCTTTGGTGAATTCCATTGCATCACGGCCTCAACCTTTGCTGGGTCCACCATTATTCCTTCTGCATTTACTACGTGACCCAGAAATTGCACCTCGCGTAGCCAGAAAGCACATTTGGAGAACTTAGCATACAGTTTCTCCCTTCTCAAAGTCTCCAATACTTCCCGAATGTGACCGGCATTCTCTTCTTCGCTTCTCGAATAAATCAGGATATCATCGATGAACACAATCACTGATTTATCTAACATTGGCCGACACACTCGGTTCATCAAATCCATAAAAACAGCTGGCGCGTTAGTTAGACCAAATGACATAACGAGAAACTCATAGTGTCCATAACGCGTAGGAAAAGCTGTTTTAGGAATGTCCTGCTCCTTCACCTTCAACTGGTGGTAGCCAGATCGAAGATCTATCCTCGAGAACCAACTGGCACCCTGGAGCTGGTCGAACAAGTCATCAATCCTCGGTAACGGATATCGATTCTTTACCGTTAGCTTGTTCAACTCATGGTAGTCGATACACATCCTCATGCTACCGTCCTTCTTCTTCACGAACAAGACCGGAGCACCCCAAGGAGAGATACTCGGTCTAATGAAGCCCTTGTCAAGCAACTCTTGCAGTTGCTCCATCAGCTCCTTCATCTCAGTCGGAGCCAATCGATACGGTGCTTTAGCAACAGGTTGGGCACCGGGTATCAAGTCGATCTGAAATTCGATTTCGCGGTCAGGTGGCAATCCTGATAAGTCTTCCGGGAACACATCTGGAAACTCATACACAACCGGAACATCGGATAGTTGTGGTGCTAACGTTTCCACATCTTTCACATAACATAAGTAGGCGCTGCACCCACGCCTCATACACTTGCCTGCCACTACCATCGAAATCAACTTCGGAATCATCGTTACCCGATCACCGTATATCGTTACCAGACTTCCGTCAGATGCCCTCAGTCCAACCATCTTCTTTCAACATACGATATTCGCTTCGTAGGTTGCCAACCAATCCATTCCTAACACCACATCAAATCCACCTAGGGGCATCACATGTAATCTAGCAGCAAACCTATGGCCTTCTAACTCTATGACACAGTCCTCTATCACATCAGTAACTCTAGTGGACTTACCAATAGCGGTTTCTACTTCAAAGGGCTCATCAATGCATTTACTACTAACAGACAATTTAGCACAGAAAGTAGCAGAAATAAACTCTTACTAGCACCAGAATCAAATAACACAGAAGCAAGAGTCTGATTTACTAGAAAAGTACCTGACACAACATCGGGGTCCGTCCTAGCCTCCTCTCTGGTCATGGTAAAAGCTCTGGCACTCGCCCTCTGCCCTTCAGTCCCGGCCGTCTTCTTTGCCTCGGAACTCTCGGCCCTCGGCTTCCTGCAATCCTTACTCATATGACCCACTTCACCGCAGTTGAAACACCTCGCAGTCTTACAGTCTCTAGCCATATAACCGGATTTCCCACACTTGAAACAGATGTTTAATCCCCACATACATTCACCACCGTGCTCCTTACCACACTTGTCACATCTTTTGGGTCCCGATCTTGGTGACCCCACCCTACGGTCATACCTTCTCGCCTTCTTGTTATTCGGGGTAAAGCCACCACGCCCGAACCATTTCCCATTCCAGTTCCGGTTATCACCACCGGCTTTCTTTGCCTCCACCACTACCACTTCCCTCTCGTCATAGAGCCTCCCAGCTAAGTTTACTGCCGACCTAAAGGTGCTCGGTCGGGCAGTAATCAAGTGCCTGCGGATGTCGGCTGGCAGTCCCTGAATGTACCGGTTAATCTTTCGAGATACCGGTGTCACCTGATCCGGCACCAGCCTCGCCATCTCATTGAATTTGGTAGTGTATTGCTGGTGTGTCATGGTTCCCGCCTCGAGTTGCAGGAAATCCCTCTCGACCTTATCGAGTTCTCTATGAGGACAAAATTCCTCAATTATCAACTTCTTCAATTCTGTCCACCTCATTTTCCCGATGGCCCTGGAACCCTCAGCTTGGACAATATTGTCCCACCAACATAGTGCTGAGTCAGTAAAGGAGTGGGTGGCAAACTTCACCTTTTGATCCTCACGGCACTCGCTGATTTCGAGTACCGCTTCCATCTCCCTTACCCATCGGTGAGCGGTTGCAGCAGTGCCATTGCCATCGAAAGTCGGGGGCTTGCACCTCTGAAATGCCCCGTAACTGCACCCCTTGGTCGTCACCCCTACTACATCATCCCCTTCCTCATCAGATACTACTATCTCAGGATCCGGTCGTTCCTCTTCTCCCTTGCTTTCCTTTCCAGTCAACCCTCTTCTGTCCTCCTTCTCCTTCCTCTCCTCGTTCCTTACAGCTCGAATAACATCGGTCACTACAGATGGCATAACTGCCTGTAGGACCTGGTGTACTTCGTCAGCAATCGCCTCCCTAGCTGAGGCATTCAGACTAGCATTCTCATTTCCTCCAGTCCGATTAGGAACCTCAGGGTTCACGGGAATCGTCTCAGGAGCTTTAGCACCGCTCCTAGTCGTACGCGGACGACCTCTACCTCTAGCAGCCTTAGAAGGTTTCTTCCCAGCCATTTTCCTATGCGCTATAAGATTCAAACACTAAAACAATCATTCAAGGAACAGCTCAGTTTATGTCAAGTATAGTAAGTCCCTAATTACAGTGGCCAGTTGTGATTAGCCACTTACTTTACTCTTCACACCCCAAGCACTCCCTATCCTGACTACATCAGCATCTAAATCTACTAAGAACACATAAGTCACACAGCACACGCACATAACACCGATTAACTTTTAAGAAAAACAATACCTGATGGCACATGGCTACTCGGGCTGACATCCCTTTTTCCGTCCCATTTTCAGTTTAAGTTAAGGTTTATTTTGAAAATTTACCCGTTTCACTTAAACTTTAGCTCTGATACCAACTTGTAAGGCCCCGTTCCTGGGCACCTCACAGTTGGTCATTCACAGCATAAAACATACATATTATAAATTAAGCAGCGGAATTAAGTTGGCAAAAACCCTCCATTCATTGTAAACACTGTTGTTAAGCAATACATTCTAGTTCATAAGTCACAAAGTAATTAGTCGAATGAATTACAAAACAACAGTATCGTCAAAACATAAATGGATGTCAGTCTTGCCCGCCGTGTAGCCATTCCCGTGTGCCATCCTCAGCAACCTGTTACCTGCCAACTGGAAAATACATAAAAGTCAGCGTTGCTGAGTGAGTTCTAGTTTTGTAATAAAACATACTTTTCTTTCGGAAAACCTTTCTTTACTTATATGCGGTCACACAAGTACGTACACAGATAATATTATTATTATCTTCGTCGTTCATTCATTAACCTTCGTTCGTGTGCCGTTCATCGTTCACATTCATATTCTTTCGTATTCTTTCTTTCATATTAGTTCTTTCATTCGTACGTATCTTACTTTCATTCATTCATACATTACATACGTTCATACATTCATTTCATTCATACATTCATTGCATACGTACGATCATTTCTTTCATTCATACGTTCATTACATTCTTTCGTACGTTCATTCATTTCATTCATACATTCACATTACATTCTTTCGTACGTTCATTCATTTCATTCATACATTCACATTACATTCTTTCGTACGTTCATTTCATTACTTCTGGTAACATGTACAATACCCCGAACGTTGTGCACGAAGCTGGTGCTGGTCCTGTGGTGATCAACCACGAACATTGTGCACGAAGCTGATCCAGTCACCTGAGTTAAGTATATGCACCACTTATCTTTCATTCTATCGTACGTTAGCCAAGTCTGTTGCAGCACACGGCTGCTCACCTCAGTGGCAAATCTCATGATTGCCTGCTAACCGAGTCTGTTGCAACACGTAGTTGCTCACCTCATTATCAATCCCAAAGATTGACCCTGTGTGCATCCTTCGGGGTAGCTAACCCGCATCACAGTTGAGCTAACACCTGCCAGGGGTGTGCACCTCCATTCATTTGCTTGCAAGCCCTTCTTACATTCATTCGTTCATTTATTAATGCATGCATTCGTTCGTCATGTTCCTCTTTCATTATCTCTCACTTTACGTTCCATTCTTCTTTATCATTAATCTTTCACTTTATTAATGATAATACTTCTTCGTTAACTTTTAAACATTCTTCATCATGTCATTCCATACATAACAATATTTAAATAATAATATTGTTAACAATAATAAACTACTGATAATAGTATCAGTAATAATAAGGGTTAATCATTTATCATCATTATATACATAAAACATCATCATTAATTAACCCTAGTCATTAATCATGCGAAACCCTACTGCACAAACTCCAAGAAAAATTCTGTTAAAAATTCTAAGTGTTTGGGCGTAAGAGCCCTGTTCAGGCGTTTCACCACTGTCGGACTTACCAGCTTACACTTAGAAAATTTTCAACTCTGGACGTATAAGCACTGCTGGGCGTATAAGCCCTGTTGGACGTATGAGCCCTGTTGGACTTCTCACATTACACGTAGAAAATTTTTCTGGTCATACGACCACGGTTCAGACTTTTTACTTCTCATACGTAGTAAATTTTCAGACTCATGAGCACTGTTGGACTCATGAGTACTGTTGGGACATATGACCCCCTACACTTAGTAAATTTACCGGACTTATGAGTACTGTTGTGACATATGAGTACTGTCGGGACATATGACCCTTAAAATATTTCTAAGGCAAATTCCTGGGCGTATAAGCACTATTCAGACATATTATCTTGTACTTAGTTTTCTAAGTCCAAATTTCAGACATATGACCACTATTTGGCCTTATTAGCCGTATTAGCAGCCTGTTCATGTGTCTAATTCATATTCCAGTCCCCAAACAATCATAATACCTAGTTCTAAACATGTACATACGAATCCAGGCATAAACTTAACATAAACATAACCATACGTTCACCCTAAATCATATTCTATAAACATACACATGTACATAACATACGGGTTTCATACACAAATCCAAAAAAAATATACATACATGTATTTTCCAGCCCCAAAGTCGTTTAAAACAGGTAAAAAGGGGTCTAGAAACTCACCTTTGTTGTTTCTTCAATTTCACACTATTCACCCGAGCTTCTTCAACCAATTCCAACACTTTGAAACCTTCTTAACACGCATTTGAACACATAGAAACACACATAAGCATTTAACCGAGGCTAATCTAGCCAAGATCAACTTAAAAACATTAAACCTTACCTAAAAATCGAATTCTTCTTCTTGTTCTTCAAAAACCCGAAAGTTTCTCTGCTTTCTCTCTCTAAAAAATACGAATGAGAGGATATGCAGACAACATGGGCGGCCATGCCTCCCTTTTTGTACAAATTAAATGTAAATTTTGTGCTCTTGCCACTTTTGCCCCCTCCACTTTAGATTGACTTGCATTTCCTTCTTTTTCTTTCTCTTTTATTCTTTTATTTCTTTTAAAAGAATACGGGTGTTACAAATCATCAACTATTGCTAGCCTGGCGACGTCATAGATCTATGGGCCTGACAAGCCTGCTTGGTTGATCCTAGTACACTTAGCTAATCGTATATACTTTTAACGTTTGACACTTGTAAAACTTTGTCAAGGTTTGATTGTTGCATTGTTCATAACATCCCTAATCACTTTATTCACTAACTTATGACTTGAATTGCCATCTTTTATATATTTTATGTACTGAAAACTATGGAATGCTCACCAACATTTTTATGCTGACCTTTTATTTTTAACATGTTTCAGGAATAACTCAATTATGTGTTCTACACTTTGAAGCTTATTACAACTAGGATTGGACCTAGAGATAAAATGGATGATCATGTTATTTGTAGCATTTGTACATGATGTATTCTTTGTTGAAACTTTATTTGTAATGTTACAATTGAATCTTATGATTAATATATTTGGATTTATTAATAGCGTTATGTGGCTGTGAACAATCGTAACCCTCACATCTCGACGTTTCCGCCGTCAAGGTTGGGGTGTGACAAACATCATTAAGAACAACATATTCAAGATATAAACAACATTAAACACGTCCTTATAATTGATACAACGCGCGTATCTACATCGTTTTCAACCGAAACAAGTTTGGCGACCCGGGGGCAAAGTGCGGGGACTAAACTTGTCATTTTGGAAACTAGAGCTGGGTATAAATACTTAGCAACCAACCCTAGCCCCTATTTGTTTCATCTTCTTCTTCACCTTTTCTCCACTTTCTCTCTCGAATTAGCACCAAAATCGGGCACGTTTGTTGCGTTTTCGCCGTCCAAACTTGGTTATCATCATGAATACCCCCTTCTAGCAGGTAGATAACCTTGTTTGACCCGTTTTTTTCTCGATTTAACTTCTGCGTTTTCTAGGGTTTCGGGTGCTCTGGTTCATCCGAGCACATGAGGTCGTGTGGGCTTGTGTGTTGCGTTCCAGAGTGTGTTTCTTGTCTAGACATGTTAGATGTGTGTTTCTGGAAGTTCTTGGGGTGTAAAACGAGTGCTCAGAGCAGCTGGACGCTGCTCTGCACTTCAGCAGTCGCGAACTTACTGTTCAGGCGACTGGGTCTTCCAGGCGACTGAGCCGTGCGACTGAGTGAGTCGTGCGACTGAGTCTATGCGTCTGAGTGGGTCGTGCGACTGAGTGGTGTGACTGGGGTGAGTCGTGCGACTGAGTCCATGTGTATGTGTGGGTCGTGCGATTGAATGCATGCGATTAAGAGTGTGTGCGACTGAGTTAATGCGGATGATTGTGTGCGACTGTGTGTATCGCACGACTGAAGATCCAGTCGTACGAATGAGAGTTCAGTCGTACGAATGAAGCTGATTCGCACGACTGAAGGCTGAATCGTGCGAATGGAAGGTTGAGTCGTGCGATTGGGTGCTGTGTGGTACGACTGAATGCTTAGTCGCACGAATGGGAGTTCAATCGTGCGAATGAAGCTGATTCGCACGACTGAAAGTTGATTCGTGCGAATGGAGTGTCCAGTCGTGCGTCTAGTCATGTCTTGCAATTGGAGTCATTGTGTGTGAATTCTTCATGTGTATGGTGTGTGTAGTCGTGTGATGTTAAGGTGACATCGACACGGTTGCCATTGTTAATGACGATCATTGAGATTAACACTATTAAACTTATTAATGTTATATCAAATCAAATCAACGTAACATTTTACAATTAATAATGACCGACTCCGACAACAATAACACTTTTACATAAATATCATCGGCAATGGCAACGCTTCTAGTACAATGGATCTACATAAGATCTATCGCGTGTGTTTGAGTACAAGTGTCATCCACGACCAAACCAAAACTACCCGAACTTATTGAACATCATCTTATGCTCATTATTAACGCTTGTTAGTAACTGTCAATAGGTGTTGACCGTTCGTAGCATTCTACTATTGGGAATATTCCTTCGTGCTTATCATCTATTCAGTGAGTTTCGTGGCCCCTTTTTACGCTTATATAACTTTCAAATATTTTCAAACTTGGGGGAAAAGAATGCTCGCTTACTTAACTGGATTTCAAGCATCTTCCCTAGTGGAAGACTGCCACTACTTGATGAGTATCTTATCTTGCTTAATTTGTTGATTGATACTAAGGATAAACGGATGTCATGTAACTGGTTTAGGCATCGTTCTAGGTATATCGTGGATGTGATGGGAACGCTGCGGGGAACCCTATATATAAGCATCCCCGGTATACTAAGAATGTGTTTAAATTGGGCTACGTGATGATCCTGATTGACTGAGGCAGGGATTGTTGGAACTTGACTCTATGCTATGTTGCTATCTTGTATGTTACTTGGTGGCTTTACATTACTATGCACTATTACTTGTTGCTATGTGTTGTATGATGTTACTTGTGAATGCAATTGACCTTGGATGCTCTCGGCGGTGTGGTTCTTCTTCGTGGGTCTACTTTGTGGTTCTTCTTTGCCGAGCATCCATTACAACCATTAATCCCAGTAATGGGACCTAAGGATTGGTTTGGTTGTAACCTATACGTATGCGCTTTGTGGATCTTGCTACGTCATTGCCCTTCAATACAACCTTTAATCCCGGTAATGGGACCTAAGGATTGGTTTGGTTGTAACCTATACGTATGCGCTTTGTGGATCTTGCTACGTCATTGCCCTTTAATACAACCATTAGTTCCGGTAATGGGACCTAAGGATTGGTTTGGTTGTAAACTATGCGTATGCGCTTTGTGGATCTTGCTACGTCATTTTAAACTGGAAAATCTTTCAATACAACCCTTAATTGTGACAACCGCCCATTTTGACCCGAATCGTTTGTCAATAATATATTGTGATTTAAATTCATACTTTTTTTACAACCTAATTAAATTATAGGTTTAAGAGATTCTAAATATTATTTATGAGTTTTTCTTAATTTGGAATTATAAAATTGTAGTGGTAACTACAATTTTTAATTACTAGAAATAAATAAATAAATTATAAAATTTACAAGCTTTATAAAAGTTGTAAAGACTTATAAACAATTAATGTGATTAATCTTATGAGTACAAGGTCTAATTTGTAATTTCTGAAACTAAATATAGAAGTTTTAACATAAACTAATAACTATGCAAAACATCAGGGACCAAATGTGTAAATAACCCAAACCATTCCCCCTTAACCCCGATTTTCCGGCAGGCTTCCGGCCAACCGCTGGCCGACCTCCGGCGAGCACTAAAAACCCCACCAAAACCTTCGAAAACGACCCCAAACCGTTCCAAACCTTTTCGTGTACATAATTCGAACTTGATTACACACTGAAATGATGTTAAAACACCGGTTACAATCCTCAAACGATCCTATAACCGCTACCCTTTAATTCCGTAACCAATTGAGCATTAAACTCCAATTATAACCCAATTAACTAAACCTAATCGAACGTTTATCTAACTCTAATCGATTTCAATCACCAATTACACCTGAAACACACGAAAATCACATCTTCAATCACCTCCATTGCCGCGGACCTGCAACTCAACCAAATCCATCTTCCAAGTTTCGAATGTTGTAATTGGCAAAGGGCTTTGAATCAAGTACATCATAGGAAGCTACCCACAAAGTTAATTTAGTTATCATCAACGGTTGCTACGTGAATCAATTCTTCTTCAGACGCGACATAGGTTTATACGCGAACATCGAATACCAATCGAATCTGGTAAGTTAAACACCTATATACACTCGAAATTACATGGGGAACAAAATCCCTATAGTTAATTCGAGTAATAACACCAAATTGATGCGCAATTTTGGATTCAAACGACCTAGGGTTCATTGGTTTGGGGATTTACTTGAGTTTGTGTTTTTAAGTTTTTAAAACTGAGTTGTAACACGGCTGAGGCCCTTGGTTTATTGGTTCCATGCCCACACCTCACACAAGAGCTCCCGGGTTCGAACCCGACAACCTCCTATATTTTTTAAAAGGCTTTTTAAGCCTAATTTTAATTATAGAAAAATTTTAATAGACATAAAAATTATTTTACAAACTTCTAATATTTTTAAAATCATCTAAATATTTTATGTAAATTTATTTTGTAAAATCTTTTAATATTTTATTATAAAATTTATTTACTATCGTTATAACTAAATATATTTATTTATATAAAGAAAATGAGTTATAAACTTGTTAGATTTTTAAGACACCATATTATTTTATGTAAATTTATTTAATAAAATATTTTAATATTTTTTTATTAAATGGTTTAGATAAATAATATATTTAGTTTATTTTCTTATAAAATGAATTTTAAATAGTAGTTTAAATCACTAAATTATTTGTTCAACAATATACATTTATAAATGATGATTAATATTTTAACTTATAACTAAATTTTATTACAAATAGTTTTTCCTTGTATTTCTATATACAAAAATGTACACTTTGTATATTTCACTTGCCTTTTATTAAAACACATAAATGATAATTTTTGTGATAAAATATTTAACGTACTTACAAAAATCCCCAAATTTCACCTAAAACCCTAGTTCGTGTTAAAACATTAAACTTATTAATAAAACGTTAACCTTGTGAATATATATATGTATTTAGGGCCTTGTGACCATTCACGTTGGAACGACGTCTATTATCCCTCTATTAATCGTCAAACTTATATATATTTGCCATGTGAGTTTTCCTTGCCCCTTTTTATATTTTTCACACTATTTTGGGATGAAACATGATACTTATACATCATACACTTATAAACGTTTGAGACTTGTAAAGCACTTGCAATTCATCTTATTATTTTGTCATGGTTATTTGTGTGTTGTAAGTGTTTATATGAGATACATAGTTTGTTTACAATCATTAACTATTGCTAGCCTGGCGACGTCTTAGATCTTTGGGCCTGACAAGCCTATTTGGTGCTAAAGTCGATGTATTGCCGACTCCTAGGAGCCGTATGCTTGTGCGCTAGGGAACCAAATACACTTAGCCAATCTTATATACTTGTAATCAAGTCGAGGTTTGGTTGTAACGATATGTGTTCTATAACCTTACTAGCTTATAACCTATGACATGAATTGCTACTTGTAATCTTTTCATATTATGTATGAAAACCTTGGAAACTCACCAACTATTTATAGTTGACCTTTTATTTTTATCATGTTTCAGGAAAACCCCCAAGTTTGAAGTGCACTTATGTTGCTGGCATAATCTAGGACTTGGACCTAGTTAATAAGATTAATTGATTGTACTTTGTTATGTCATGTCAAATATTAGTTCATTGTTGAAACTTATGATTGTAATGTTACCTTTGAAACTTATGGATAATATATTTGGATTTAATAATAGCGTTATGTGGCTGTGAACGATCTTAACTCTCACACCTCGACGTTTCCGCCGTCAAGGTTGGGGTGTGACAGATTGGTATCAGAGCCCATAATTATAGGGATTTAGGTTATTAGAAATGATGACCTAGACTATAGCTTATGCATGAACCTTATAGGATAATACTTAAATTCTTGTAGATACATATATGGTTTGCATGCTACATAATGCTATACCTCCTTTTGTGCAACTTGATGTCTTATCATAGGATTGCCTTATGTATGCTTAAAACTTAATTACTTGTCTCCCTAAACTTAACTTTAACTCTCTGATTCTCCCCGACAAATGAAACTTCTTAATCTTATTCTCAACGACATGTGGAATCTACACTTATTATCGTGGGTTTAATTCCTTAGACTCTATGTCTAATCTTTGAAAATCTCATCAAGGTTTTGATTTCATGAACCTAAGAAATTTGTGTGACCATAGACACCTGTATTCTGGATTTTCTGGCAAAGGGCCTTCGGGCTAAGGCAAACATATCGTATAAATCTCACTGCGAGACCAGTTATGCTTACCTGGGGATTTCTGGGATGAGTGATAAACTATGGTCAACATACACAAGTCTCTAAGGCAAGTGGGTCAATTTACCTTGACGTGTCAACGATTCCAAATGGTAATGCGTTACTAAATGGAACCATCCTCTTTGTATCTTAAAAATCTTTGATTCCTTGAACTGATTTCTTCTCATTCTTATCATACATAATGTTCCTGTGATATTGAACTCGTCTTACCTTTCAACTCCTACGTTTAAACATCGTTACACGTTAGGCGTTTCATGTAGCTATTTCTATACCTTGATCAACGTGTACATGACTCTTGTTATACCCAAAGGTATTGGGAATCTAAACCGAATGATCTTTAAAACTTTAAATCGTTACTTGTGGTTTTCAAATCTTCCTAAGGGTGTGTCCCATAACTAAAGACATTCAATGTTGTAGGTGGAATTCCTACATCTCGGGATACTTTGCTAATTGAATGTTAATTTGTTAACCCAAATATTATAAGTGGTCACTCACCTCAAGGATCGAATAAACTAATTATAAGTTTGTTACCACTTATAAGTACACGTGTCTTCAATAAGGTTATGGTTGACCTCATAATTTGAGAAGTCCATGTGTTTCCTTTCGATTATGAATCGAATGTTCACATCTCACTATGATGATTGAATCATTCTTGTCCTTAATTTCGTCTTCCCGATTTAAGCTATCCAAGATTTGAACACCATAACAAATTCTATTGTCTCGAACTTTGATCTTAAGCTTGTAAGCATGATTTTCTCTTTTGTTACGTTGATGTAACTTAAACTTTTCTAAATTTCTAATTGTTATACTTTTCCTTTCGTTGTTAAGTTGAACTTTGAACCGTTTGCACCGTGAGAGATGCAAGAGTTGTAAGTCAACCTATGACTAAGAACATTCATATCTCCTAAATGATTCTAACTCATCAAAACAGGGGTGATTCCCTTACTTTGATGATTCTCAATCCGTTTCGATAAATGGTTTCCAATCATGTGTTTTATGAAATTCATCTTCTGGATTGGGGTGATTTCCTTATCTTGAGGATTGACTTCAATTATTGTCATTGGAACTTGCATTTCACGAATGACATGATCTCACCAAAATAGGATTGAAACCCGTACTTTGGTGACAAATGTCAATCTTCGATTGTTTTCTTGTTATTATGAATTCAATCATTAAGATAGGCGTGAATTCCATACCTTGATGATAATATCATTTTTATGAATTGTATTTGTTCAAATGAGACGACCTCATCAAAGTAGGAGTGAATTCTGGATTTTGATGAAGAAGTTCATCTTGTTATATTTTGTTTTTGTAAAACTTCACCGTTAAGATAGGAGTAATTTCCTTTATCTTAATGGTGAGTTACCTCGTCTTATTTCTGTAGATCCTCAACAATGAGTTGGGATCGAACTTTTTGATTGGTAAGTTAGTGGTCATACCTTGGGAATATACCATCAAGTTAGGAGTGAAAATCACACCTTGATGACTATTCTCATTTCTTGATCTTCAACTTACCAAGGTTGAAATCAAGTAGCGAGAAGCATGTAGTAACTTGAAGGGTGAAACAATGTTAATGTTTCGACCTATCAAGCCAAAGCATGATCTCTGAACTTGAAAGGAGACCCGATCACTCTAAGTTGATTTTAATTCCAAGCTTGGAGCATGTAAATTCTTAAATCAATTTCATTCCCTTTATCCTTATGTTTTTATTTGATCTAGTTATATGGAACCATTTATTCCTTACTTATCAACTTTCATTTTGAGATATCATCAATACATGATTGTGTGATGGTAGCCTTCTTAAACAATCTTTCTGCTAAATAAAGACATTATCAACTTATGCTCATGTCTTTCTAGTCATACAAATGTTCTCAGTTGTGCTTATGGTTTGTTGAACTGCATATGTAAACTGTACTTAGAGATTGCTTCCTTGTAAAACATGTTTACAAATACCTTTTTTATTGTTTGCGTCATTTCTTGAATCACTTTTGAATCCTTAACCTTGGAAATCTTTAAAACTCTATTTGATTTCGATCAACGAGACTCGTTATTACTTACATTGTGACGTGGAGGTTCATAAACCTTCGTAACTTGTAGTCATGGGTTTGGCATAAAGGAGAAGACGTAACTTGGTATTGTCCAAATGTCTTACCTTCACATATGACAAGACCTAACATTCGTGATCCTATGGATCTCCTGTTTAACTTTTCTTTCAACTAAAATGCTTCTATCTTAGAGGTCATGATGACAATTGGTGCATTATAGACCGACTGGCTAATTTCATATTGACTTATGTGGGATAACGGGGTCGAGAAAATTACTTGTATCTGTTTCAAATATTCGTATACCGTGGTATGACGTTAAAACATCGATCGTTATTTTGGATAACCGATTCATTTTCTGCTTTTAATAATATTCTTAACCATCGTCGTGAACTCATTCCAAGATCTTCGCATAGCGTATTATTCTTAGACCGATGGTTGGTCAAAGGAGAAATACATATTCGCAAGATATGCATTAATGTCGTTTCATATGGTGACGTTTGGGATTCTTAAATTTCGACTGTTAACCTTTCTTATCATTGTTGGTCTTTTATTGATTTCTAGACATCACCTTATCACGAAATTATATTCTGGAAGTTATGATTTATAAGTCTAACATACCATGGTAACTCGACATCGCTTTCCAACGTTTCATATGCCAAATCTCAAAGAGTCTCGCATTTCACTAGAAGAGTTCAAGTTGGCATATAATATCTCAAGAGACTTAAAGGATTCTCTAAAGTGAAACATCTCATCTGTAATCAAATGTCTGTCACTGTCCGTTCGTACACTTATCTTTCATTTAAACCCTCTTGTTCGTTTAAGTTTCATTCTTAATTTCGGGACGAAATTTCTTAAAGTAGTGGAGACTGTGACAACCGCCCATTTTGACCCGAATCGTTTGTCAATAATATATTGTGATTTAAATTCATACTTTTTTTACAACCTAATTAAATTATAGGTTTAAGAGATTCTAAATATTATTTATGAGTTTTTCTTAATTTGGAATTATAAAATTGTAGTGGTAACTACAATTTTTAATTACTAGAAATAAATAAATAAATTATAAAATTTACAAGCTTTATAAAAGTTGTAAAGACTTATAAACAATTAATGTGATTAATCTTATGAGTACAAGGTCTAATTTGTAATTTCTGAAACTAAATATAGAAGTTTTAACATAAACTAATAACTATGCAAAACATCAGGGACCAAATGTGTAAATAACCCAAACCATTCCCCCTTAACCCCGATTTTCCGGCAGGTTTCCGGCCAACCGCTGGCCGACCTCCGGCGAGCACTAAAAACCCCACCAAAACCTTCGAAAACGACCCCAAACCGTTCCAAACCTTTTCGTGTACATAATTCGAACTTGATTACACACTGAAATGATGTTAAAACACCGGTTACAATCCTCAAACGATCCTATAACCGCTACCCTTTAATTCCGTAACCAATTGAGCATTAAACTCCAATTATAACCCAATTAACTAAACCTAATCGAACGTTTATCTAACTCTAATCGATTTCAATCACCAATTACACCTGAAACACACGAAAATCACATCTTCAATCACCTCCATTGCCGCGGACCTGCAACTCAACCAAATCCATCTTCCAAGTTTCGAATGTTGTAATTGGCAAAGGGCTTTGAATCAAGTACATCATAGGAAGCTACCCACAAAGTTAATTTAGTTATCATCAACGGTTGCTACGTGAATCAATTCTTCTTCAGACGCGACATAGGTTTATACGCGAACATCGAATACCAATCGAATCTGGTAAGTTAAACACCTATATACACTCGAAATTACATGGGGAACAAAAGCCCTATAGTTAATTCGAGTAATAACACCAAATTGATGCGCAATTTTGGATTCAAACGACCTAGGGTTCATTGGTTTGGGGATTTACTTGAGTTTGTGTTTTTAAGTTTTTAAAACTGAGTTGTAACACGGCTGAGGCCCTTGGTTTATTGGTTCCATGCCCACACCTCACACAAGAGCTCCCGGGTTCGAACCCGACAACCTCCTATATTTTTTAAAAGGCTTTTTAAGCCTAATTTTAATTATAGAAAAATTTAATAGACATAAAAATTATTTTACAAACTTCTAATATTTTTAAAATCATCTAAATATTTTATGTAAATTTATTTTGTAAAATCTTTTAATATTTTATTATAAAATTTATTTACTATCGTTATAACTAAATATATTTATTTATATAAAGAAAATGAGTTATAAACTTGTTAGATTTTTAAGACACCATATTATTTTATGTAAATTTATTTAATAAAATATTTTAATATTTTTTTATTAAATGGTTTAGATAAATAATATATTTAGTTTATTTTCTTATAAAATGAATTTTAAATAGTAGTTTAAATCACTAAATTATTTGTTCAACAATATACATTTATAAATGATGATTAATATTTTAACTTATAACTAAATTTTATTACAAATAGTTTTTCCTTGTATTTCTATATACAAAAATGTACACTTAGTATATTTCACTTGCCTTTTATTAAAACACATAAATGATAATTTTTGTGATAAAATATTTAACGTACTTACAAAAATCCCCAAATTTCACCTAAAACCCTAGTTCGTGTTAAAACATTAAACTTATTAATAAAACGTTAACCTTGTGAATATATATATATGTATTTAGGGCCTTGTGACCATTCACGTTGGAACGACGTCTATTATCCCTCTATTAATCGTCAAAC
Source organism: Flaveria linearis (assembly GCA_024085815.1). Taxonomy (NCBI): domain Eukaryota; kingdom Viridiplantae; phylum Streptophyta; class Magnoliopsida; order Asterales; family Asteraceae; genus Flaveria; species Flaveria linearis. The sequence continues at coordinate 86,052,356 of CM044004.1, read as the reverse complement.
TTATATATATTTGCCATGTGAGTTTTCCTTGCCCCTTTTTATATTTTTCACACTATTTTGGGATGAAACATGATACTTATACATCATACACTTATAAACGTTTGAGACTTGTAAATCACTTGCAATTCATCTTATTATTTTGTCATGGTTATTTGTGTGTTGTAAGTGTTTATATGAGATACATAGTTTGTTTACAATCATTAACTATTGCTAGCCTGGCGACGTCTTAGATCTTTGGGCCTGACAAGCCTATTTGGTGCTAAAGTCGATGTATTGCCGACTCCTAGGAGCCGTATGCTTGTGCACTAGGGAACCAAATACACTTAGCCAATCTTATATACTTGTAATCAAGTCGAGGTTTGGTTGTAACGATATGTGTTCTATAACCTTACTAGCTTATAACCTATGACATGAATTGCTACTTGTAATCTTTTCATATTATGTATGAAAACCTTGGAAACTCACCAACTATTTATAGTTGACCTTTTATTTTTATCATGTTTCAGGAAAACCCCCAAGTTTGAAGTGCACTTATGTTGCTGGCATAATCTAGGACTTGGACCTAGTTAATAAGATTAATTGATTGTACTTTGTTATGTCATGTCAAATATTAGTTCATTGTTGAAACTTATGATTGTAATGTTACCTTTGAAACTTATGGATAATATATTTGGATTTAATAATAGCGTTATGTGGCTGTGAACGATCTTAACTCTCACACCTCGACGTTTCCGCCGTCAAGGTTGGGGTGTGACATTAATCCCGGTAATGGGACCTAAGGATTGGTTTGGTTGTAAACAATACGTATGCGCTTTGTGGATCTTGCTACGTCATTTTTAAACTATTTACACTTTGGAACTGCTTTCTTTACAGCCATCAATTACGGTGTGGAACCGATGAATAGGTTTTGCTGTAGCCATTTATAACTGGTAAAACCGCCTACACATAAGTGTAGTTGCGGTAGCTCTTATTAAACTTACATACCGTTTTCATCTCAACACATTTTATTACTTAAAACCTGCGAAGCTCGCCAACAATTATGTTGACCGTTTTGAGCATTTCTTTTCAGGTAATCAAGGTAATTGAAGTTCTAGGAGTGCTGCCTTTTAGTGGAGACCCTAGGAAACATATTTTTGAGACTGAACATACATGATGAACAATTCTTTTGTACATTATTGCAGTCAACTAAACAATTAACATTCTTTTGGACACTTGTTCCCGGGTTATGGGAATTTACACTACAAACTATCTTCTATGTTTATATGATTATTATATGTTGTGCTTATGGCTATACTGTCGTGAACATTGACTGAACACGACACAAGTCTCCATTTATGTTCGGGTGTCGTCATGACACGCTTGTCATCATATTTACATTGCTTCTCTATCATATACCATGTGTTATGACGATCCCGTCTAGCTTGCATCCCCGTGTTTCCGCTATCAGCGGGGTGTGACAGACTGGTATCAGAGTCATTGTTTATAGAGAATTAAGCAATACACTTGACCTAGACTATAACCTAGGAACCTTCATGTAGAATGCATGCTAGGACTGGCTTGCATTTAATATTGCATGTGTGTTCCTCTATACTTGTTTCTTGTCTCTATACGTGATTCTATACATACGTGCTTGTTATCTGATCATCCTGAGGAAGACAATATTACTCTCAGTCTTTCTCCACGGGATACCGTTATACTAGAACTTTACGTTCGTATGCGCACAACATCATACCATTAGGTCGAGATACCTAAACAGAAGGGAACCTTGGTGGTCACGCGTAGCGTCGATCTCGGATACTAAATCCGACCCTAACATAGTTATGCCTGAAATCCTGAAAGTATGAAGGATAGGCAACTACCATCAGACATATTGTGCTTATGTGCTTGGAATTTACTTGCTATTACATACTATTATTGGAATACTATTGACTCCTGGACAGGGGGACATTACATGATCTATGCTAGATGAATGTGTCAATACTATGATGTTAACTTGGAGTAAGGGAAGCTAAGGGTGACCATGCAAGGTAAATTACCATTACGGGTGTAACATTTGACCCATTTTCAAATTGTAACCCAAACCCATTTTTTTAGAGTATTAATTTCAATGAATTAAACGTAACTCGGTATAGTTTAATCAACATTATAAAATAGCTTTATTTAGAATGGTCACTTATTTAAATCATTTGAACAAGTTATACTAAGGTTGTAAACATTTAATATTGTTATTATTATTATTTTTAGGTTGAAGTTGGATATATCATTTTATACTAAATAACTAAATCTAAAAGATTCATTAAAAATTTATAAAAGTTAAAAAATATTTTGTTAAACAATGGGATTTATTCTATAAATTAAGTTAGGGTGGAAAGTGTAATTATAAAATTACAAGTTTTACGTAAAATAACAACCACCCTAAAATACAGGGGCTAAATCTGTAAATTTTTTTAAAGCAACCCAAACCCCCCCTGTGTCCCGTAATCACCTCCGGCCAACCTTCGGGTCGGCTTCCGGCGACCACCTCGCCCTTAAACCACTCGAAAATTTCGCAATTAGACCGCTCTTTAACTCTTGCACATCGGTTTCGAACTTGTCATCGGTTTCGATTCGAAATTAGTGCAGTCATATCAAGTTCTATCTCCAAACCAAGAATCCATCAAACCCAAATCCGTTTCAACTCGAAATCCAGTAAATTGATTCATCTAATCAACTCGAAACGTACTAAACATCATTGCGGTTATAACCATCCAATCAATTTGAACTAATAACGTATAAACTAAATCAAATTCGATCAATTACAACCGACACAAACTTAAAACGCGTTCAACCTGAAACAGCTGAAATTGAACCTTGAAAACAGAGGGGAATCGTTCTAATCGACATTTTAAAAGTTTCTATGCACTCAATTTCGATTACACAACACATCTTCCTCTCTCTCGAACTCCACCTCCACATCGCGACCTGCAACTAATCAACCACCATATTCGAGGCAACGTCAACGGCAATTGATTGAGGGCTTTTGATCACCTGGTCCAATTGAAGCTTCCTAAACAAGCAATTCGATTTCCATCAACAAAATCAACTCGAACTGATTTTGCACCTGTCGCGAACGGTTCTTCGAATCAAATACATCAACCCAATCGTAATCAAGTAAGTTATACACCTTTACCTACTCGATTTTGCGTGGGTAATCAAAGCCCCATGGTTATTATGATTATCATGATCGAATCGTGCTTCAATTTGAATCAAATCAAAATTAGGGTTCTATGGAATTGGGGATTGGTTAAGAGAATGCTTTTGTTAATTAAAAATCAAATTAAATCAGATTTGGGACTTTGTCCCACTGGTAACACGCATGACATACATACGGGAGACCAGGGTTCGACCCTTGGCACCCGCATGTATTTTTAAAACATTTTTTTTTAATTTTCTTTTTAAATTAGATTTTAGAAATCATTATGACATTTGTTTTGTTAATATTATTTTAGTAATTATTATTAATTTCTGAAAATTCTAAATTTATAATCTCTTTTGATTAAAGGTTTAAATGTTATAAAAAAAAGTTATTTATTAGCCTTAATTTTATATAAAGAAAATCCACATTTAAACAAATTTAAACTATTTCAAATCATTTTAAATTAATATCTTATAAAATCTAAATAATTAACTATTCACTTAACTATTTTGACCAAGAGTTCAAGTAATTAATTTAAAATTAATTATTTAACTTCTACACTTTAAAAATCCATTCAAACGTTTTATTAAATGTTTTAAACATATTTATTCACTTTATTCCAATTATTATCAATCAATATTTTCTTTATTCAAATTCATTTTCTCTATTTTATTTAATCATATCAAATTAAATACATTAGTTTAAATCATTTGTAAACTCTAAATCACCCTAGTTTTTTTTTCAAATCAATCTAGCCTTCAATCATTACGTTGTTTTAAAATTTAGGCACTATTCTTTAGGTTAAATCTGTGAAGAAATCGTTGGTGCCTAATCTTTCATAATTACTGAAACCAACTTATTACCATGTGAGTATTCATTGCCCATTTTTCATGTTTTATTATTTGGGGAAATCATGTGATACCATACGCAACTATGCTTATTCATTTTATTCTATTTCATACTAAAATTCAATTCAATACATGTTATGTTATTTACTTGCAATTACGTGTTCGTATCTAGATAAACTTGATAACATGATCATTAATTCACACAACCACGGTAACAATGATAGATCTATTGGTTTGACAACCCACCCCATTTGTTTAGTCGCGTGGTGATTGGAACCGGAATCATACATTCTATAAGGCTTCGTCTGTGGACCGAGTAAATTCAGTCAATAGGTTTGATCGTGTTGTTTGTCATTCATGATACATTGTTGCATGTTAGTTATAACATTACCATGTGAATTGAATTGTTTTCAAGTTATTTAATCAAATTTTGTGTGTGTATTTAAACCTGTGACTACTCACCGGCTAATTCTTTAGCTGACTCGTTACTTTTTCACATGATTTCAGGAAATGCTATTTAGTGGAATTCTCTCTGCTCATATAGGGTTGGACCTAGTCAAAAATAAAGAAGACAATATTATATTTCATGGTTTTATTTTTGCGTTGTAAGGTATGACTTGAATGGCATTATTCAATAAATAAATGGTTATTAAATGTTATTTCAACATATTTATTACATTGTGCTATGAACAATCGATTCACATTCGTCCGCCTCAATGATTCCGCCATCGGTCGGGGTGTGACAACGGGTGCACACGTAATTGCAATTTGTACTGCATGAGAAGTCTGGCTAATCTTACCAGGGGTAACGATCATGAGTATTACAAGTTTTCTATTCTATACCCTAGGGTGTGCTAGAATCATAAATCTAGTAAGACCTCGTTAAGGGTAACAAAACATTACTAACACTTGTTATTACTTAAGTCCTGTCCTACTTAGGGCCTACATGGTATTTCCAATCATGACATTGATCATAAATCTAGTAAGACCTCGTTAAGGGTAACTAAGGAACTGATTGAATGCTTAGAATGAAGGCGGACTACATGAAACGTAAGAGGAGTGATGATACTCTCTACACATACATTACGTTATTCTTTGGGATGATGCTAAGGAAAATCAGGATGTCGTGTAACCGGTTTAAGCGTCATTCAAGGTATAGCGGGGATGTGGTGGGAACGCTGCGGGGAACCCTATATATAAGCATCACCGGTATACTAAGAATGTGCTTAAACTCGGCTACGTGACGATCTTGATGGACCGAAGCATGGGTTATCGGAACTTGATGAGTGGAATCACACGTATATCTTAAAGTGACTAAGGTTTACATGTTTACTAAAGTTTACATGTTTACACCTTTTTATGATTAGAAGATGCCGCCTAGAAGAGTCACACGTAGTACCAATCAAGGAGGTGAGACCCCACAAGGCAGAGGTAGGGGTAGACCACCAAGAACAGGTGGTGCTCCAGCTGGCAACAATCAGGGAACTGACAACCCTGACATAGCTGCTATGATTGCTCAGCAGCTAGCCGCACTGATTCCAACTATTGTCACTCAAGTGAGCGACACTCTTCTGAATCATCATCTTCACGGAGATCATGATACTAATGGTCAGCATAATCAAGGAAAAGGGGAAGACACTGGGATCGGTGGAATAACTGGGAACAAAACTGGGGTCGATAATACAAGACGGGGATGTTCATACAAGGAATTTGTAGCCTGCAAACCCCGAGAATTTGATGGGAAAGGTGGGGCGATAGCCCTAACAAGATGGCTTGAAAAGATGGAGGCAGTGATTGACATCAGTGAGTGCCTCGACAGTCAAAGAATCAAGTATGCCACATGTTCACTGCAGGGCAAGGCATTAACCTGGTGGAACACCCACGTTCAAGCTAGAGGAAGAGAATCTGCGATGCAAATGACTTGGGATGAGTTCAAAGCCTTGATTACTGAGGAGTACTGCCCTCTCAATAAGATGCAGAAACTTGAGCAGGAATTCTGGAACCATGCTAAGGTTGGAGCTGGGCACGCAGCTTACACCGATCATTTTCATGAGTTGGCAAGGTTGGTTCCACATCTGGTAACACCGGAATCAAAGAGGATTGAGAGGTATATTTAGGACTCGCGCCTCAAATCCGAGCATTGGTAACAACAGCTGCTCCCCCTACGATTTAAAGCACAATTCTGAAGGCTGGCGCTCTAACTGATGAGATGGTAAGAACAGGGATGTGGGTAGGGGAGCAGAGAAAAGAAAGGAGACTGGGGAAACGAGCCGGTCTAACGTCGGAAGATTTGATAAGAAGGCCAGGACAACCCGAAATTTTGTGGCTGTGAGTCAAGAAAGGAAAGGATATACTGGACCGCACCCGAAATGTAACAGGTGCACTCTTCATCATCCCCCAGCAACGCCGTGTCGGATGTGTGCGAATTGTAGGTGCCCGGGGCACCTAGCGAAGGATTGTAGAACTGCGCCGAATCTGGTAGCACCCATCAATGCGGTTAGCCCTGCCGGGAATACCAGGGCTTGCTATGAATGTGGAGGTCTCGATCACTTCAGAAACATGTGCCCCCGACTAAAAAGGGCACCGGGTCAACAAGGAAACAACCAGCAGCAGATAGTGGCCATAGCGGGTGCTCAAGGCCAAGGAAACCAAGGTAATGCTGCACGGGGTCGCGCCTTCATCATTGGAGCTAATGATGCCCGTCAGGACCCGAATGTTGTTACGGGTACGTACTTGCTCAATCACCACTTCGCATCCATACTATTTGATACTGGGGTGGACAATAGTTTCATATCTTCTGATTTTGCACACATGCTCGCCTTGAACCCTAGTAGACTAGAAACTAGCTTCTCTGTAGAAATGGCTAACGGTAGAGTTATACAAGCGGATGAGATTATTAGACAATGCTCCATGACATTGGAGAACCATGCCTTCGACATAGACTTAATACCTTTCGAGTTAGGGAGTTTCGATGTGATTGTGGGAATGGATTGGTTGTCGAAACATGGAGCCGAGATTGTTTGTCGGGAGAAAGTAGTACGAATCCCCATGCCAAACGGGGAGGTATTCAAGATTCAAGGAGAACGACCGGGAAGAACTCTGAAGCTTATCTCTTGCATGAAGACACGTCGATGTCTACGAAAGCAGTGTTACGCATTTCTGGCCCATGTAGTGGAAAAGAAAGAAGAAGGCAACAAGTTGGTAGATATTCCTGTAGTACAAGATTTTCCGGGAGTATTCCCTGATGACTTGTCGGGTTTACCTCCTCCACGACAGGTGGAATTTCGTATAGAGTTGGTTCCTGGAGCAACGCCGGTAGCAAAAGCACCATACCGGTTAGCGCCATCCGAAATGCAAGAATTATCTAACCAATTACAAGAGCTATTGGAGAAGGGTTTCATTCGGCCGAGTCATTCACCATGGGGAGCACCAGTCTTATTTGTCAAAAAGAAAGACGGATCGTTCCGTATGTGCATCGATTATCGCGAGTTGAACAAGTTGACTGTGAAGAATCGATATCCTCTTCCCAGAATCGATGATTTGTTTGATCAGTTGCAAGGAGCTTCATATTTCTCCAAGATTGATCTTCGTTCTGGATATCATCAATTGAGGGTTTTCAAGGATGACATACCGAAAACAACGTTTAGGACTAGTTATGGTCATTATGAGTTCTTGGTCATGCCGTTCGGACTGACTAACGCACCGGCTGTATTCATGGATCTGATGAATCAGGTGTGTAAACCATACTTGGATAAGTTCGTGATCGTATTCATTGACGATATACTTATCTACTCTCGATCGAAAGAAGACCAAGAGGAACATCTTCGGGCTATACTGAGTCTGTTACAAGAAGAGAAACTTTTCGCTAAACTTTCGAAGTGCGAGTTTTGGCTTCGAGAGGTGAAATTTTTTGGGTCATGTGGTTAACCAAAATGGAATTCATGTAGATCCTGGAAAGATTGAAGCGGTGAAGAAATGGGATGCACCCCAGACACCTTCAGAGATACGGCAATTCTTAGGATTGGCCGGATACTATCGTCGCTTCATTGTGAATTTCTCAAAGATTGCCCAACCGTTAACCTTGTTGACTCAGAAAGACAAGAAGTTTGATTGGGGGAAAGCACAAGAACAAGCATTCCAAACGTTGAAAGAGAAGTTATGCAATGCACCGATATTGTCCCTTCCAGACCGAACTGATGATTTTACGGTGTACTGCGATGCTTCACATCAAGGATTGGGTTGTGTACTAATGCAGAAAGACAAGGTGATTGCTTATGCCTCACGACAACTTAAGGTGCATGAGAAGAATCATACGACTCATGACCTGGAGTTGGGCGCGGTAGTATTTGCACTCAAGATATGGAGGCATTATCTGTATGGAACCAAATGCATCATCTACACTGATCATAAGAGCCTTCAACACATCCTGAATCAGAAAGAACTCAACATACGACAACGACGTTGGGTAGAGCTACTTAGTGACTACGATTGTGAAATCCGGTATCATCCGGGGAAAGCAAATGTGGTGGCTGATGCTCTAAGTCGTAAAGAGCGCGTGAAACCACTACGTGCTCGAGCTTTGGGATTGACTATTCAAACGAACTTGAAAGCTCAAATCTAACTTGCACAAAGGGAAGCACTGAAATAAGAAAACCTTGCGGGAGAAGAATTCCGAGGGTTAGACAAACAGTTGATTTGCAAGGATGATGGCATACAGTACTTCATGGATCGCATATGGGTACCCAAATGGGGAGACGTTCGTACCCTGATCATGGAGGAAGCGCACAAGACACGATATTCTGTTCATCCTGGTGCAGACAAGATGTATCACGATCTTAAGGATCTATACTGGTGGCCAGGCATGAAGAGAGACATTGCTATGTATGTAAGCCGATGCTTGACGTGCTCGAAAGTTAAGGCTGAACATCAAAAACCATCGGGATTATTACAACAACCTGAAATTCCCGAGTGGAAATGGGAGAACATAACTATGGATTTCATTACCAAACTCCCAAGAACGCCAAGCGGACACGACTCGATATGGGTCGTAGTGGATCGTATGACAAAATCCGCTCACTTTTTGCCTATCCGAGAAGACTATAAAATGGATAAGCTGGCAAGGTTATACATCAAAGAGGTCGTGACACGGCACGGGGTGCCGGTGTCAATCATATCCGACCGCGACAGCCGATTTACTTCACAATTTTGGCAAACATTACAAAAAGCGATGGGCACTCGATTAGACATGAGTACCGCTTATCACCCACAAACAGATGGCCAAAGTGAACGAATGATACAAACATTGGAAGACATGCTCAGGGCTTGTGTAATCGATTTTGGTGGTAGCTGGGACACTCATTTACCATTGATTGAGTTCTCCTACAACAACAACTATTATACCAGCATTGGATGCGCTCTATTTGAAGCATTGTACGGGAGGAAATGTAGATCCCCAGTTTGTTGGGCTGAGATTGGTGAAAGCCAACTTACAGGCCCAGAGATCATTCAAGAAACGATTGACAAGATTTTCCAAATCAAAGACAGACTAAAAGTTGCAAGAGATCGCCAAAAGAGCTATGCCGACAACCGTCGGAAGCCTCTGGAATTCAATGTTGGAGATCACGTCTTACTCAAAGTCTCTCCCTGGAAAGGGATTGTACGATTTGGAAAGAAAGGCAAGTTAGCCCCTCGATACGTAGGACCATTCGAGATTACAGAAAGAATCGGTCCGGTGGCTTACCGATTGAGGTTGCCACAAGAACTCAGTGCTGTACATGATACTTTTCACGTGTCGAACCTCAAGAAGTGTTTGGCAGACGAGTCCTTACACGTACCAATTGAGGAAATCAAGATCGACGCAAAGCTTCATTTTATTGAGGAACCTATCGAGATCATGGACCGAAAGGTCAAACGCTTAAGGCGCAGCAAGATACCAATCGTTCGCGTGAGATAGAACTCCAAGCGAGGACCAGAATTCATGTGGGAACGGGAAGATCAGATGAAGCTTAAATATCCACATCTATTCGAGGATGACACTCTTGGACCTAACACCAGTTGAATTTCGGGACGAAATTCTCTCAACTGGGGGATACTGTGACATCCGTCACCTCAAGGTCCGTCATTTAACATGAAATTTCGTTAACTATCCTTAGAGCGTTCATTTTTCATCTTCATAGATTGTTCGTGAGGACATCATGCCTGATTTGTTTTCCGTTTCAGTGGTGTTATCAATAATTGCAATCATATCATCCAAAACACTCACGAATATCACAACCGACATCACCAATTATATCATGTTATATAATATAAACATCATTAACAACAACATATTCAAGATATAAACAACATTAAACACGTCCTTATAATTGATACAACGCACGTATCTACGTCGTTTTCAACCGAAACAAGTTTGGCGACCCGGGGGCAAAGTGCGGGGACTAAACTTGTCATTTTGGAAACTAGGGCTGGGTATAAATACTTAGCAACCAGCCCTAGCCCCCATTTGTTTCATCTTCTTCTTCACCTTTTCTCCACTTTCTCTCTCGAATTAGCACCAAAATCGGGCACGTTTGTTGCGTTTTCGCCGTCTAAACTTGGTTATCATCATGAATACCCACTTCTAGCAGGTAGATAACCTTGTTTGACCTGTTTTTTTCTCGATTTAACTTCTGCATTTTCTAGGGTTTCGGGTGCTCGGGTTCATCCGAGCACATGAGGTCGTGTGGGCTTGTGTGTTGCGTTCCAGAGTGTGTTTCTTGTCTAGACATGTTAGATGTGTGTTTCTGGAAGTTCTTGGGGTGTAAAACGAGTGCTCGGAGCAGCTGGATGCTGCTCTGCACTTCAGCAGTCGCGAACTTACTGTTCAGGCGACTGGGTCTTCCAGGCGACTGAGCCGTGCGACTGAGTGAGTCGTGCGACTGAGTCCATGCATCTGAGTGGGTCGTGCGACTGAGTGGTGTGACTGGGGTGAGTCGTGCGACTGAGTCCATGCGTATGCGTGGGTCGTGCGATTGAATGCATGCGATTGAGAGTGTGTGCGACTGAGTCAATGCGGATGATTGTGTGCGACTGTGTGTATTGCACGACTGAAGATCTGGTCGTACGAATGAGAGTTCAGTCGTACGAATGAAGCTGATTCGCACGACTGAAGGCTGAATCGTGTGAATGGAAGGTTGAGTCGTGCGATTGGGTGCTGTGTGGTACGACTGAATGCTTAGTCACACGAATGGGAGTTCAATCGTGCGAATGAAGCTGATTCGCACGACTGAAAGTTGATTCGTATGAATGGAGTGTCCAGTCGTGCGTCTAGTCATGTCGTGCAATTGGAGTCATTGTGTGTGAATTCTTCATGTGTATGGTATGTGTAGTCGTGTGATGTTAAGGTGACATCGACACGGTTGCCATTGTTAATGACGATCATTGAGATTAACACTATTAAACTTATTAATGTATATCAAATCAAATCAACGTAACATTTTACAATTAATAACGACCGACTCCGACAACAATAACACTTTTACATAAATATCGTCGGCAATGACAACGCTTCTAGTACAATGGATCTACATAAGATCTATCGCGTGTGTTTGCGTACAAGTGTCATCCACGACCGAACCGAAACTACCCGAACCTATTGAACATCATCTTATGCTCATTATTAACGCTTGTCAGTAACTATCAATAGGTGTTGACCGTTCGTAGCATTCTACTATTGGGAATATTCCTTCATGCTTATCATCTATTCAGTGAGTTTCGTGGCCCCTTTTTACGCTTATATAACTTTCAAATATTTTCAAACTTGGGGGAAAAGAATGTTCGCTTACTTAACTGGATTTCAAGCATCTTCCCTAGTGGAAGACTGCCACTACTTGATAAGTATCTTATCTTGCTTAACTTGTTGATTGATACTAAGGATAAACAGATGTCATGTAACTGGTTTAAGCATCGTTCTAGGTATATCGTGGATGTGGTGGGAACGCAGCGGGGAACCCTATATATAAGCATCCCCGGTATACTAAGAATGTGTTTAAACTGGGCTACGTGATGATCCTGATTGACTGATGCAGGGATTGTTGGAACTTGACTCTATGCTATGTTGCTATCTTGTATGTTACTTGGTGGCTTTACATTACTATGCACTATTATTTGTTGCTTTGTGTTGTATGATGTTACTTGTGAATGCAATTGACCTTGGATGCTCTCGGCGATGTGGTTCTTCTTCGTGGGTCTACTTTGTGGTTCTTCTTTGCCGAGCATCCATTACAACCATTAATCCTAGTAATGGGACCTAAGGATTGGTTTGGTTGTAACCTATACAAATACGCTTTGTGGATCTTGCTACGTCATTTCCCTTCAATACAACCCTTAATCCCGGTAATGGGAGCTAAGGATTGGTTTGGTTGTAACCTATACGTATGCGCTTTGTGGATCTTGCTACGTCATTGCCCTTTAATACAACCATTAGTTCCGGTAATGGGACCTAAGGATTGGTTTGGTTGTAAACTATACGTATGCGCTTTGTGGATCTTGCTAAGTCATTTTAAACTGGAAAATCTTTCAATACAACCCTTAATCCCGGTAATGGGACCTAAGGATTGGTTTGGTTGTAAACAATACGTATGCGCTTTGTGGATCTTGCTACGTCATTTTTAAACTATTTACACTTTGGAACTGCTTTCTTTACAGCCATCAATTCCCGTGTGGAACCGATGAATAGGTTTGGCTGTAGCCATTTATAACTGGTAAAACCGCCTACACATAAGTGTAGTTGCGGTAGCTCTTATTAAACTTACATACCGTTTTCATCTCAACACATTTTATTACTTAAAACCTACGAAGCTCGCCAACAATTATTGTGAGTTCATGATTTGAACATGAACATGAGCTTGGATCTTAGGATTCATGTTGATGATAACAAGAAAACAATGAATAGTTGCTAAAATATATAAATCATGATGATGATGAACGTGAAGAACACATACAATGATGATGAATGCTTGATGTTTATTGATATATTGTTGAAATCATCATTCAAAAGAATGATGATATAATGTTGAATTCATCATTCATGATAGATGATGATTTATTGTTGTTGGTGAGAAACCCTAATTCACCCTAACATGTGGTGAATTAGTCACACCTACAATGATGACATAGATTACAATATATATACTAGTCTAGTAATTAAAATAATTACAAAATAAACCCTAGACTAATATTTTATTGATTTCTTGCTTCAAGTCTTCAACTTTAATAATATTGAAATCTTCAATTTCTTCCAAGGTAGAATACCCAACAATACTCCCCCTAAATTGTAGATTTCCAATGTGAATTGAAGCTTGATCTTGTTTTTGTTGAATAGTTATCCAAAGTCGAGAAATATGTCGTTGATGCGGAAGCGAGGTCTTCAAAACTTTGGTACAACTATATTATGTAACTTAATGTCACTTGTTTTTGGTTGTTGAGAGCCCAAATACGAGGCCCGAATTTGTTTTGTTGATCATAAGACCAATCTTCAATACTTGAGCCCAATTCCAACTAATGTTTTTGTTTAATGATGGAGCCCAAGAAACAAACCCAATTGTGTTCTCGAGCCCATTTACAACACTAGGTTGCAAACCCTTGTTTATCCAAGAAGCCCTAATTAGGGCAGCCCTAATTAGGTTTTGGCAGCCTTCACGTTGGCTCTCTGAACAGCTTGAGCTGAGCAATTCAATCACAGGTTGTAATGCTTCAGCAAGAAGAACTTCCTTCTTTATGTTGGGGGATGAGTGGACAAGATTCCCGATCACACCAACTGCTTCATAGTGTATTGCTGCATCTTTGCATCAGTGAATTCAAGCAATTCAACAAGAGGAGGGATTCCGCCTTCAACCCTAACACGGGTCTTGATGCTGCTGTTCTCGTGAGCAAGATTTGTGATTGCATCTGCTGCTCTTCTTATTACTCCGTTGACGGCTCGAGAGTTCTGGCCATCTCTGTGCCGCTTAAGCAGAGCAACAAGATGAGGTAGAGCTCCAGCATCAACAATGAGTTGTTGATGCTCAGGCTTTATAGCAAGAAGCCCAAGAGTAAAAGCACTCCCCTTCTCCGCTTCATGCTCATACGCCGGTGGCTCGGCAACTTCTTTCGACTCCGGCGCCTGAAGATGCCGTACAAGTGCCGGAACAGCCCCTGAGCGCGAACTTCGGAATGTAGATCTTGTTGAGCGTTGTCATCGGAGGATGCGATGGTCCGATCTGCGGTGAATTCGTCCTCGAACTTCCTCTTAGTAACAGAGAATCTGGTCTTGGTTTGAAATCGAATTGTTGTTTGTGAACCTTTCATTCGATTTCACATAATTGCTTCGTGTTCTTGTTTTTGAAACCGAACACATCAGAAGACACCATAACCAGTTCTTGAATCTACCCTGTCGTGATTGATCTCCAAATCCCCGACACCAATCCAAGGCGTTGTTGAGGGCAGTTGTAATTGATAACAGAACAGAAGCAAGTCGTGTGTTCGTGTCTATTCCCGTGCCATGAAATCGATTAAAATTGAATTTTCAACCTGAATGTTGGTCAAATTCAATAAAGCCCACGGGACTTTGATTTTTTTTTTTTTTTTTTTTTTTTTTCATCATGTTGTTTCGTTTGCAATGCTTTGGGTGTTGTACCTTTTCCCAATGATGATTAATCGATTGAATGTTGTTGTGTGAGAAGAGAGTAGATTTAGCAATGTTTTTAGCAATCTAACCAAGAAATCTCATCAAAATCAATATGAATCCACAACTCCGGCTCTGATACCAATTGTGAGTTCATGATTTGAACATGAACATGAGCTTGGATCTTAGGATTCATGTTGATGATAACAAGAAAACAATGAATAGTTGCTAAAATATATAAATCATGATGATGATGAACGTGAAGAACACATACAATGATGATGAATGCTTGATGTTTATTGATATATTGTTGAAATCATCATTCAAAAGAATGATGATATAATGTTGAATTCATCATTCATGATAGATGATGATTTATTGTTGTTGGTGAGAAACCCTAATTCACCCTAACATGTGGTGAATTAGTCACACCTACAATGATGACATAGATTACAATATATATACTAGTCTAGTAATTAAAATAATTACAAAATAAACCCTAGACTAATATTTTATTGATTTCTTGCTTCAAGTCTTCAACTTTAATAATATTGAAATCTTCAATTTCTTCCAAGGTAGAATACCCAACAATTATGTTGACCGTTTTGAGCATTTCTTTTCAGGTGATCAAGGTAATTGAAGTTCTAGGAGTGCTGCCTTTTAGTGGAGACCCTAGGAAGCATATTTTGAGACTGAACATACATGATGAACAATTCTTTTGTACATTGTTGCAGTCAACTAAACAATTAACATTCTTTTGGACACTTGTTCCTAGGTTGTGGGAATTTACACTACAAACTATCTTCTATGTTTATGTGATCATTATATGTTGTGCTTATGGCTATACTGTCGTGAACATTGACTGAACACGACACAAGTCTCCATTTGTGTTCAGGTGTCGTCATGACACGCTTGTTATCATATTTACATTGCTTCTCTATCATATACCATGTGTTATGACGATCCCGTCTAGCTCGCATCCCCGTGTTTCCTCTATCAGCGGGGGTGTGACACCAATAAACCAGGCACTGGATGTGTGAGAGAGGTACATGGAAATAAAAAAAAAAAGAGTGAAGTAATGTGTAAGGAGGGTGGCACTCGTAGAGAGAGAGGGATGAAGGGGGGAGAGAGATGAAGAAGGGGTGATTGAGGGTTGGAGATGATATTAAGTGTATTCTAAACTTGGTTTATCCTAACCCATTTAATAAGTACATTATTTTACATGGTAAACTAAACATTATCAGTGTTTTCAAGTCTTTTAGAGAATAATATGAATAAAATCTACTACTCCTTATGCTTTATAAGGGTTCATACAAGACGACATTATAAGTCTTAGATCGGTTGATGGGGTGAATGAGATCTCCTTATGAGGAGGTCAAAACATACTCTATTAGGATGTTCTTCTTCTATGTGAACAACTCGCCGGGTGAAAACATTAACCGTGAGCTTCTAAATAGGCAACACATCATGGTAAAACAAAAAATATCCTGAAATAATTTACTTGGGTTGGTATAGATGGTATTAGTTCCCAGGGCCGGAATGTAAATCCAATATCGATAGAAGGGACCCTTCCTTATAAGTGGTAGACACATTCCTTACTAGGACACACTTTGCCTAAACGAACAACTTGTCGGAAATAAAATCATGAGTTCCTAGATAATCGACACATAACACATTTGGAGAAAATAGATAACATCCTGATAGGATTTGCATGGGATGTTATAACCAATTATTCCGTCTAAAAGCTTCCTAACTCTAATTATTGAACTTTGATCCGAGGCTCTAAACACAAAATCCTCTATTCATGTGATTGATTATAACTAGGCAATGAACCCTTTATAGCCTTAAAGCATTCACATCCCATTTCTCATCCTCATCTGTATAATTACAAAACAAGTTAGGGGTATACATGGGTCGGTTTGATTGGTTTTAGACTAAAACATCAACCAAAAAATATATATTTCGGTTTCTAGGTTAACCATTTGGTTACAACTTTTCGGTTTTTAGTTTTCGTTTTCCACTTTGATTTTGGTATTTTTTTCGGTTTCACTAATTGGGCTTCGAGGTTTTAAATAAAAGATTTGTCCAATGTAATGAATTTAAGATACAAACTTTGTCTTACATTGTTTTTTATCTTTGAATATAATCTCTCTCTCTCTCTCTCTCCGTGTGTATATATATATATATATATATTCTTATAAATTACTTGTGATTTAAATTAATTGCAATTCACAAATACAATAACAAGAAATTTAATAAAATATTTTAATCTATCAATTTAAATAAAAAAAATTAAATATTATTCTTGAAACCTAAATATTTAATATTTTTTAGATAACATAAGTTAAATAGGTAAGTAAAAGTCTAATCATGTTTATATATGTATAAATATACCTGTAAACTACAAGTTTAGTTGTATGGTTTTGATTTGTTTTTTTTTCTGGTTTTTATTACATGTTAAACTGAAACTGAACCGAAAACATCGGTTATTAAAAACCATCAAACCAAACTGTCGGTTTCTTATTGGTTTCAGTTTTTCTAGTTAGGTTGTGTCGGTTATTTAGGTTACGGTTCGGTTTTCTTGTTTTATTACACACTCACCACTAATTTTTCTCTCTTATTTTTAATTAAATAATATATTTTTATACATTTATCATTATTATTTTTTATTTTCCATTCACAACCACTTTGAAAAATTATTAACAAATTTACAGGGGCGAACATTATTTACCTCAATTATATAGATAAACAATAACATATTCTTGTCATTTACTCACAACCATACTTTATAATATATATATATATATATATATATATATATATATATATATATAAGGATAGAATCATTTCAAAACTACTAAAAAAATTCAGAACTGTAAGAACTCATCCAGACCCTTAAACTCCTTAATCAATAGGTAAAATAGATCATGGCATTATTGTAAATAAAGAAATTTTAAGACAAATTTTAATAAATGAAAAAGGGTAATTTTGGAAGATTCAAAAATTAGTTCCAAAATTAAATCGTAACTGATTATCTCTTCCAATTTAATTGACCATTTTCTCTAAACTTAATCCTGAATTCTGCACTGAAAGTGATCACCAAAGTAATTAAATAAGGTAAAAGCTTGTGTGTTTTTTTCCTTTCTTATTATTTTTATTTTCTGGTGCTCTTAATGATCATGTAAACTAATTTGATATTTGGATGTTTATTTTGAATAGATACATGGTCTCGTTGAAGATTAAAGTGGTAAAAGGCATTTTTATATTACTTGAGGGAAGATAATGATTGCATTTATTTCATTATAACCCAATTGATAATAAAAAAAAGTTAAATTATATTAAGTGCATTTAACCGTCCATTTCAAGGTATTTTACATGGTGATTAAGTAATCTTATTTGTTTCACCATTTTATTTATCATATTCCACTTCAATATTATCTTTTTATATACTAAATTGTAAGAATATGCTGAGGATTATATATGTGTAGCTATGTGAACTAGGAACATTGTGTAACAAAAGTACCTCTTCTTCTTCTTCCATCATTTAGTCTTTTTTGTATGTTATTTATATTGGAGTTTTGGCTATGATTTTTTTAAAAGAAATGGATCCATTGATGGTGGTGCAAGCAACTGTATACCCATTTTGTCATGAGTTGCAATACATAGAGAGAACATGTTTCGGAAGGCATTTTTACTCAACAATTTAATGTTTTATTTGGAATAACAATTTATGGTATTTCATCTTAAATTAATCACCAATTTCATCCTACTTTGAAATTTACTTGGAAAGATCATGGTTTTATATTTAGTTTGAAATTTTACATATATTTAAATAGCATATTTAAATGTTTGTAAATACTTATACATAGGTAAATAGTAGATTTACACATATGTAAAACATCATTGTTACACATACGTAAAAAGGGGCAAATTAATACATTTTTATGCAGTTTAAAATATATATGATGGTAAATTTAAATGTTTACAAATAAATAAATATCATATTTACACATATTAATCATTATGTAAAAACGTTATGTACATGATTATTTAGAAGTAGATAGAAATATGCTTGTTCAATTTTACAGATGTAATAGTATTGTAATGTCGTTTTACATATATGAAAACAATATTTACGTATATATTACTTATGCTTCTAAACTGTTCATATTTAAACAATATATATACCTTTAGTTTACATATATGTAGATTAACTATTACGTATATGTAAATATAATAACCTACACATATATAAATTTGATTAAAAGATCAACAACCCATAATAAAAATATATAAATATATATTATTTATAGGTTTGAAAAATTATTAAATAAATTGGATGATAAACGTTTACTAGTTTAAAAACTATATGGCACTAAATGTGTTTTATAAATATAATTTTAGTAGGAGATAGTCAAGGAAATTTAAATCACAAAGATAATTACCAAAATTATTAGATACTTATTTTACCATAGTACCCTTTGTAATAAAGGAAAAGAAAAATTGGAATCAATTAAGTGAATGGTTGTAATTAGTTCTTTAAGTTTTCATTAAAGATGAAGTTCTCATTTGAACCTAACCCTATATATATATATATATATATATATATATATATATATATATATATATATATATATATATATATATATATAGGTAGAGGTTCTAATAAGAAATGATTTTTGCCTAAGTATGCTAAGAAGGAATATTTGATTGACATGTGGCACTACTTAAAAATGTGATTAAGGGCACTTTTGTCCATTACAAATATTAGGTTAAGAAGGATTTAATAGAGAATATAGCACAAATCCATTACAAATCCAGATTTCTTCGACCCCAATCGACGCTTCTTACGGAATCACCATCATCTTCTTCATCCCCTAAAACCCTAACAAAATCACAGATCATCACACACACACAAAGCACAGATCATCACCCACAAACAACTTCTTGATGTCGAACCATCATCGATACTCCAGCAAAGGCTTACCCAACAGAACCCAACAACAACAGAGATTCATACCCAAACCAAATCCGAATCCGACCCTCTCCGATTCACTTCGAAAGCAACAATCATCTTCATCTCATGTTAACAGTAGAGAGATTCGACCATTTTGCTTTATTGTTGGTAGAGAGATTCGACCAACGCTATCGTTTCGATGTTTTAATTCACATCAGAAACTGAAATTTGCTTCGAAAAATCACCGATTTGTGGGGATCTGATATTGTTTGTTCATCTTCGTTGTGATCCGATCTTCGATCTGTTGATATTTGATCTGTTGATTTGTGTTAGGGTTTCGAATGGTGTGAGGAGATTGAGGTCGAATTGACTGGTTTTGTGGGAGATTGAAGATGGCGTCTGCAGATGTTGAGTTGGAGAAACAGATTAAGGAAGCGGGGAAACAGTTATTAAATCCCCTGATTCTGTTGATGAACTTCTTCCTGTTCTTGATGTAAGCCCTCAATTCGAGTTTTGTTTATCTTAGTGGTTAAAATTAGGAAGAATAGCTGTAGCTTATTCAAGTTTGTTGCTTAGAGATGCCAATATCCTTGTGCTGTATTTGTGCTGTATTCAGTGATAAACAACTCTGGACTCTCACCTTACTTTTCTGAGCTTTGTGCTGTTTTATGAAATACAGCACAGCCTTGTATTCTTGATTTGTGCGACTGTGCTGTATTTGTGTTGTATTCTTGATTTGTGCTGTATTGTGCTGTATTCTTGATTTGTGCTGTATTGTGCTGTATTCTTGATTTGTGCTGTATTGTGCTGTATTCTTGATTTGTGCTGTATTGTGCTGTATTCTTGATTTTGTGCTGTATTGTGCTGTATTCTTGATTTGTGATGTATTGTGATTCGTGCGTTTTGTGCTGTTTTATGAAACACAGCACAGCCTTGTGCTGTTTTTTGAAACAGAGCACAGCCTTGTGCTGTTTTATAAAATGCAGCACAGCCTTGTGCTGTTTTATGAAACACAGCACAGCCTTGTGCTGTTTTATATAATACAGCACAGCCTTGTGCTGTTTTATAAAACACAGCACAGCCTTGTGCTGTTTTATAAAACACAGCACAGCCTTGTGCTGTTTTATGAAACACAGCACAGCCTTGTGCTGTTTTATGAAACACAGCACAGCCTTGTGATGTTTTATAAAATGCAGCACAGCCTTGTGCTGTTTTATGAAACACAACACAGCCTTGTGCTGTTTTATGAAACACAGAACAGCCTTGTGCTGTTTTATAAAATGCAGCACAGCCTTGTGCTATTTTATGAAATACAGCACAAAAACGTTAAAAATGCAGCACAACGTCACATAATTTGATTTTTTTTTTTAAAAAAAACTATAGTAATACTATACTCAAATTAAAGAGAAAAAAATGCTTGATTTTATGGTGTAATTTTTTTAAAAAAATAATGTCGTATGAAAAAGTTATTAGCATTTAAAAAAATAGGGGGGAAATTTTAAAAAGTCAACAATTGTGGGTAATGTAATAAAATACCCAAATTACCCTTGATTAGTCATTTTTTCTACACTTTGATCTTAGCCCTTAATTAGATAATTAGAAGGCTAAGATTACTTCTTAGCATACTTAGGCAAAAATTAATTTGTAGGGGAACCTCCCTCTATATATATATATAGGATCAGGATCATTACAGAACCATTTTTATTTTCAGAACCAAAAGAACCATTGATTTACATAAATATAAATTATAAACCATTGATTTACATAGATGTAAGTTAAACCTAGTGATATTTAGTTGTTTTTTATAATTTATTATACATGTCTGATATACACATATGTAAAACAGCTCAAGTATTACCAGACTTAATATATATTTATGTAAATCAATGGTTCTGTAGTTCTGAAAATAAAATGTGGTTCTGTAATGATCCTATATATATATATATATATATATATATATATATATATATATATATATATATATATATATATATATATAAAGATGCACACTCATAAATAAATAGAATGGGATATAAATGTTCTTTTAAGTCTCAACAAACATAAAAGTGGTAAGGCAATTTATTGTCATTAAAACAAGTGTTGACCTCAATAAAATACTTAGTTTCTAATTATATAAGACTAAGATACACGCATGTCTGCAACCCATTTTCCTAATCGACATTTTTATGATAGCAAAATGATACTTCACGTGTATCTTATGCTTAGAAAATCTTCCATAGATTAATTCACAAGGTTATACACTAATGCGGAAAAGAAAACACATCGAGTTTACACTCTAATCTTTATCCATATGATTAGACATCGAGTAATCTTTATCCATATGATTAGACATCGAGTTACAATACGATATACGATAACATAACATACACAATTTATACTATTTAATAAAAAAAATAACTAGGGTTGCCATGTGATGCGTTCTAGGCTCCCTCACACTAAATTTTCTCACCCAAATCATTTTCCTACTCAATCTTATTCTTTCCTTAACTAAAAGACATTTAATTCTGTTATTAATGATCATAGTAAAAGTATCTATTTCAATTTAATGAAAAGCTTTTTTGGGTTTTATCATTCACATTATTAAAAGCAATAAAGTTATGCAATTAACATAAAATTTATTTAGTAATATACATCAAATTTATTCTAGAGTAAATTACCATTTGCATCCCTGACGTTTTCCCATTTTAACCACTTGCGTCCCTATAGTTTCAAAGTCTTGAATCGCCCCCTAACGTTTTATTTTTATCCCCGTTTGAATCCAAATGACTAACTCCGTTAAATTGTTCAGTTAACTTTGTGTGAAATGACTAAATTGCCCCTCAATAATAATTTTTTTAAAAAAAACTTTGTAGGACCACCCATCTTCTCTACCCCAAACATATACACATTCACTCACTCTCATCTCTACCCAAACAGATGATGAATAATCACAGCTCGTTCATCACTACCACTATCGCAAGGCACAACCGTGAACCACAGCAAACAATCGACGGCCAGAATCACAGCCACATTCACAGCCATCGACAACCATCACCATCACAGCCCACAACAGCCACAACCGCGACCTGCAGCACCATCTCAGCACCATTGACTATCAACAACAACACCATTACCAAACCCAACAACAACCATAACCAACAGCACCAACATCGCAGCCGTCACCGATGCTGTACCCTCCTTACCGTCACCATCCGCGACCACCACCGCTGTCTTGAGCATCGATCTGTACAGATCAAAAGCGAAAAAGCAATGGGGCGACCTAGGTCACCTTCGGCCACCGTCGCTGGTGGAGTGGGAAAACCATGACAATACCACCACCATCGACCTCGTCGGACCTCCCTAATCCACCACCACCGCGACCGCACCACCATAGTCACCATCGTGATCGATCTGCAACCGCCTCTATCGCCTTCAATAGATGAAGGGGCTAATTAGGGTTAGGGCTCATGAAAACGATGAAGATGAAGAGGATGGATCAATTGAGAGCCATATGGAGGAACAATTAGAGGTAGAGAGGAGAGTGGATTGTGATTTAAGTAGATTTGAGATGATTTACCCTAAAAACTGTCGCAGGTCAGTTTCTTGAGTTCTTGATTTCATGCTTCTAAACCTTAGGATTTTGAGCTCTATGCACATGGTTCAATTCAAAATCTTGATTCATATACCACGAGATTCAGCACTAACTACAGAAGTAGTAGAAGAAGAAGATCCAAATTTACACTTGTATCTACTCAATTTCTCTTGATTGGGCACGAAGATCGAGCAATAGTAATTACATACAAATTAGTAATCACATGGTGACGGGGGTGGTTGTGGTGGTGATGGTGGTCGTGGCGGTGGTGATGGGAGTCATGGTGGTAATGGGAGTCACGGTGGTGGTGATGGGTGGCTCTAATAAAGGGAAAAGAGTGGGGGGAGGGGACTGCGGTGGTGGTGAGAGGGGCTGCGGCGGCGGTGGTGATGAGAGGGGCTGCGGCGGCGGTGGTGGTGATAGGGGTTGCGGCGGTGCTGGTGATAAGGGCTGCGGTGGTGCTGGTGGTGATAACTGGGTGGTTGTGGTGGTGGTGGTAGGGGTGGTTATGGTGGTGGTGGTTTGAAGAGAGATGTTGATGGATGGGACCCACAAGTGTTTTATTGTTATTATTTAATTTGAAGGGTAGTTTCGTCTTTTTATTAATAATTTTAACAGAAACAGTAACGGTGTTAATTATTTGAACTCAAATGGATATAAAAATGAAACGTATAGGCTCAAATGAAGATAACACGAAACGTTAGGGGGCGGATGGCAATTTTGAAACTGCAGGGACGCAAGTGGTTAAAATGGGAAAAAGTCAGGGATGCAAATGGTAATTTACTCTTTATTCTATCACTAACTTTTTGTTATTGTTTTTTATATTTTTATTGTTGTTATTATGTTTATTGATGTTTTCATTACTTTCATAGTTAGAATCTCAATGTGTAACAGGCAATGAAATAAATAGAAAAATTTATTGAAATCTTCATTACTTATTATATAATATTTAATTATTTTATTTAACCCGTGTAGTACACGAGATTCTAGCTTAGTACGAAATGAAATGCATTATAACATAATACAACATTACGTCATGCTAACATAATGTGATGCAAATGTAATTTAATGTGGTACAACATAATATGATGTGATTTAACGTAATGTGATCCTATAAAACACAATGCAATGTAATAAAACGTAATGAGATGTAATACATTATAATATGATGTAACACAGTGTAATGTGGTGCAATAAAACGTAATATGATATAATATTATGTAATGTAATGGTATACAACGTAATCTGATGTAATATTGCATAATGTTATGCAATACAACATACAACATAATATGATGTTATACAACAAATGTGATGTATATACAATGAATGTGATATAGCCATATTTTAATATACAAACTATGACTCCATATTAATTACTTATAATAATCAGTAATAAAATTTTAGTCAGTGATATTCATAACTAAAATCACTTAATTTATTTTTGTATCAATAAATTTTCATCAGGTGTTTTGAACTTATAATGGTCTTTTATAAATGTTATATTTTAAATCAAAAGACATTAATAAAATATATATGAAAGTTAATTAATATCTATTGATTTCTTTTTTCAAATTTATTTTAAAGTTGAAGGTACAATAGTATTAAAAAAATACTAAATACTAACTAAGTTTTATACTTTAATTTAAATTAAGAAATGTTATTAAGTAGTAATCAAGTTCACACATGTTTAATGTAGTTCTCTTAATTTTATAAATATTTGATATTTATTATAAACTCATAAAAATTAAAACATTTACTAAAAGTTAAGTGACTTTATTAGGAGTGAACTTTAATTAACTCTTGCATGCTGAAATTATTCTTACTATCAGGTAGGGGTGTTCAAATTTGGATATTTGAAAAATTTCAGATAGTAGATTTCACTATTCAAACCTCGATCCGAATTTTTGGATTCGGATTATGATATCCAATTCCAAAAAAAATTGTATTAATAAATTTTATAAAAAGTTAATAATTTCTATTGAAAATGTTTTCGGATATCCGAAGTTTTTATAGAATGATCCAAAAAGTTTCAATTAATATTTACTATTTTATAAATTTTATTAAAATATATTGGATAATTAGGATATCCGAATATCCGAAAAATCTCAAAATAACTATCCGAATCCAAATTCGAATTTTGATATCCGAATTTCGGATATTTTGGATTTGGTTTCGGATTCAGATTTTTTTTAAACACTCCTACTATTAGTTGTGATTCTCATAAATAAATATAACAAGAGAGATTAAGGGAGTTGGGAGAGGATATGTTACAAAGGCTATATTTCCTAAAAAGGGTGAGAAGTAATTCTGACAATTAGATCAACTCATTAAAATAGATCAATGGTTCAAAAAACGCGGTGGCAAAAATGTAAATAAGTGGAAAACTATTAACAAGCGGAGGGGCAAAAGAATAATTTGACACAATGGTTGTTTGACACAATGATTGTTTGACACAATGGTTATTTGACACAATGGTTGTTTGACACAATAGTTGTTTGACACAATAGTTGTTTGAAACAATGGTAATTTAACACAATCGTAGTTTGACACAATGGTAGTTTGACACAATGGTAATTTAAAACAATAGTAATTTGGTATGTTGGCATGTTATTATATTTTGCTATGTGTTGGCATGTTAAAATTTGTTGCTATATGTTGCTTTACATTACACAATAGTATTTTGGTAACTTGTTTTTATTGTCAAAATCAAACATAAACAAAACTCTTCAAACATGACACAATGAGTCTTATGACACAATGAATATAATGATACAATGAATATAATGACACAATGAGTATATGACACAATAAATCTTATGACACAATGAATCTTATGACACAATGAATCCTATTCTTGGAGGTGGGGCGACCATTTGAACTTTATCAGCCTTAGACTTGTAACTATTTAAATAATCAAGACAAAAACACAACTCGTCTTTGTTCGTAACTAATTGATTAACAATAATTGTTTTATTCAGACACAATGACAATACAAAAGACACAATGACGAACAAAAGACACAATGATGATATCTAATACACAATGATGATGTCAGTCAATAACAAAATTCATATAATAAACACAACAACATAAAAGACACAACATAGAGAGACTCACCTGATATTTATAAAATATGTTCAACAACATATTGATAATGTCTCGAGTAATCTAACAGTATAGACACAATAACTGTTTTATTCAGACACAATGACAATACAAAAGACACAATGACGAACAAAAAGACACAATGATGATACCTATGACACAATGATGATACCTATGACACAATGATGATACCTATGATACAATGATGATGTCAATCAATAACAAAATTCATAGAAATCAGGCAGTATAGACACAATGATGATCCAAACGACAAAATTATTAACATATTATTTCAATTACAGTATATAATCGTCTTCATACGTATCAAACTGATGAAATCAAATAGATCAACATAACTCAACGATCTTCAACAGAAACAACATAAGGCAGTCTTCAACAGATGAATTCAATCGTTTGAATCTTCAACGACTGAAATTGATATAAGATGAAACGTCAACCGTTTGAATCAATAAATTGAGAATTTTGTTGAAGGCTTGTGTTCGAATAAATTAGATGTAAGCAATCTTCAACAGAATTTTGTTGAAGGCTTGGGTTCAAATAATTTTATTGAATCTTTAACGATTGAAATTGATGTAAGCAATCTTCAACAGATGAATTTTGTTGAATCGATAAATTGAGAATTGATGTAAGCCAACACCTTCATCTTAATAAATTAGACTTCGTAAAATACCCCTCCTTCTATTTTTAAAAATATGCCACATGTCACTCACCGATTGCTTCTCACATTTTTTACATAATGTTCACTTTGTATTTGAACCCAAGCCAAGGGAGTTAAGGGCAAACTATGATAGGAAACCGTTTCGCCTTGCCATGTATCGTAGCTAAAACAACACATGTTAGGTGACTTTGGTTATCGAAATTAATTATATGTTGTTAGGTTATTAAAACATTGAGGAATTAATATATACTATAAATAAAGCATATAAGATGAGTATTTTAAGATACTATAAAATTAAGAATATTTACTACATTCAATGCATAAGATACAACCATATTTAATGGTAAAATAGTATTTATAATATTATTTACACATTATCCCTTATAATTAGTTACATAATAACCTTACACTTACTAATATTTGTATAAATTTTATATTATCTACCCATACATAAAAAAAACTTAATATGTTTTAAGATTTCAGCTCTATCTTTTAATCTATCACATTAAAAAACGTTTTGAGACCACAACTTAACCTGTTTTTATTTTTAAACATTTTGGTGTAAACTTTTTGCTGAAACGATCTGTATTTTGTGAGGTACAATAAGTTAATACGTATATACAAGTCGTCATGCAGAACTCATTTATTTGGTGTTTTAAAACTTAGCTTAGAAAAAACATAATAAACTTTTGTAAAACTACTACAATAATAACAAAATATTAAATGCACGCGTCAAATATAAAATGCCGTCCCGCTGCATTGCGCGGGCACCCTTTTAGTTCTTTTAAAAGTATGAAAATGATCCGCCAAAGAAATGAATTCAAGAAAAATGCGCCAATAGACAATTGTTAGGAAAAATAAAAACGTGCGGTAAATTTAGAGAACAAAGATTTTGAACAACCCACTACTATCAAATATTGATAATTACATGTAAGTGTGCGACTAGGTTAATTGCATTATAACTTATAACTTACCATTTTTAATACTGATTACATGTAAGTGTGGCTCTGGTTTATTGTACGATGAATTACCATTTTTAGTGTGGTGAAAACTCTAACTAAGTTGCTAGTACTATACAAATGAAACAAGCTTAAGGAAAGAGTTGAAATAATAATAAAAAACCCAAGATTGCAAGGTTTTATGAATCCAAAGCTTAATGATGACAAACAAGCTTCAAAAGATGTTGCATTTGTTATAATAATCATTAATGTTTTCTGTGTTATTATAGCACCGGTCAGAGCAGTGGAGAACATCATCATAGAGGGTAGGAAGAATAGAGGAAGACGTAGGTTGACTTGGGAAGAGAGAATTAGGCGAGATATGGTACACTTGCACCTCTCTGAGCACATGATCGAGGATAGGAGTGAGTGGAGACGTAGAATTAAAATTAAGGACTTTTAGTGGTTTCTGTAGCTAGGAAAGGACTTTGTTTACTTGTTACGGGGCCTGATGTGTATGTAGTATGCTTGGACCTTTTTAGGGGAAACTTGCTGCTTTCCTGATGCATGCTTGTTCATTTTATACTTCCTTTTGGTGATATTTTAATGTTTGTTGTATGATGTGTGCTGTACCATATATCATATATCATATATCGTATGGTTGATTATATGTTGATTCGCTAGCGTTATTGCTTTTGTTATCGAGCCAGGGGTCTCTTTGGAAGCGGTCTCTCTACCTATATGGATAGAGGAAAGACTTGCCACCACCTACCCCTCCCAGACCCTGCTCTTGAGTGGGATATACTGGTTTGTTTGTTTGTTTTGTTTTCTGTGTTGTTATAGAAACCAAAACATATATCTCAAATAGTTATTATTAGTCCTTATCAATTGTATCAACTTATTTTGATTTGCGTCACCTGTCTGTTTAAATGATTACGTTTAGATTTTATTATTTATGCGCATATCTCTTTCTATATCGGTTGAATCATCTAAACTTCAGTATTCTTTTACCTTCAGGCTTACGTCGGTGATAACGTGCAAGAGTTGCTGGTTGAGCTGCTTACATTCTTTATAAAAGGGTATTTGTGCTGAGATTCTAATAAATACCATAAATTTGGATTAAACATCAGGTTCGGAGCCATTGTCTAAATGAACCAATGTACACGAGTATACATAAAGACAAACGTAATGATTAACCCTAACGAGCTTAATTCTGGTTGTCTTAACCGTAACGGGTCTAACCATATATTACACACATCATTTATCAGATTTGTTTCTAAAATAACATATTCTATTTAGTTATATAATTGATCAACTTCATGTTTAATCACTATTATTCAGCGGGAAAGTGGAGCACGACAAAATAAAGAAAACTAATAAACCTTTCATCAAGAAGAAATGAAGGTCGATTGCAGATACATGATTATATTGTAAATGTTTGCCATGTTAGACAACAGTTTCAGCATAGCATGTAACCAAGTGGAGCAAAAGACTTGGGCAACATCTATTGCTTCTTTTGATACATGTTTATGGGCAAGTTGGGTACAAATATGTAGTTTTTAAGTGCATGTTAAAATATGTTAGGACGGTCCAACCCGTGTTTTTGTTCAAACATATTAATAATTACTTTGTAAACATGAATACATACACTCTATTATCACAATAATACATTTTTTTAATACTATACATGCTTCATAAATTATATCCAATCCGAACACTCTTGTTGCATGTGTAACTCTAGTCACGCTAAAAAGTGAAGATCTTGATGCAACAAGGAAGTAAAGAAAGGGGTGATTATGAACACATATAAGATTTTACCTTTTGTATCATATGATGTTAGATAAAGAAGTAAAGAAAGGGATGATTATGAACACATATAAGATTTTTTACCTTTTGTATCATACGATGGTTAGATACTGTCAATAAATTAGAGGTGGTGGGAATAATATGAAAATCAAAGAGTTCAAAAAGGGCAATGCTATTTATCAACTTCTTAAAAATAGTTTATTTAATGTGCTATACACCCGTCTAGCTTGTGAAATTTATTTGTAAAACATAAAGTATACACGCATATATAAGAGGAATACGTTTGTATACATGTGCTATATGTCCGTATCATTAGGGGATATATGTTTAACCAACCCAAAAAACCAAAGACTTTGATTTTTATTATATATTTTTTTATTCTATTACCAACACAACTTTATAAAATTGATTGAGAACATGTTTTGTGATCGTATATATTATTTTTGTTTTATATTTCTAAGCTTAGACTAGAGTACTTACCGGAAATTCAAATTAGACAAAACTGATTAATACTCAAATAAGTTTATAATCCTAATAGTAAAACGATGCACATTCAACTAAAAATTATAGATTCTAATCATCTACGTACAAAGATAACTTTATAAGTAGATAGTGTGCATTCGCATGTAAAGAAGGCTAAACGCGTTTCCGTTTTGTGTTATTTAAAAGCTTAATAATGCCAACACAAACCGTTTAACAAACACCCTTTTCAAAAAGGTTTTTACTTTGAAGCTCTCGTAAACCCTAGTTTCTTTTTGACCTGAAGACGATGAGGATGAGCTAGTTTAACCGAGACTTGTAATTGCTGACAAATATGAATAATCACATAACACCATTATCATCCTTCAGAGTGCTGGTTTGTTTACATCAATATCCTCTGTTTTTCTGCTGTTAACTGCCATATGATGCACTTGATTTCAGTTTTCAGTAACTATTAGCTTAACCTTAGTTTAAGAGTTAATTGTTGATGTCGAATCCCTAATCATCTTGAGTTTGAAGAACACTATGCTTCATATCTATACTCACATCATTATATCTCTTAATCGTATGCATTATCATCAATTGGGAGTTGGGGGATGGAAGGTACTAGAAAGGAAACAAACATGCCATATTTGCTTAATTAGGTGAAATTAATTAGTTTCCAGAACTTAATCGAGTTATTGTGGATTATCATTCTATAGAAAGCTCAATGTGGTGGTTGTATCTTTGACTTTCTTTGAATGATTCAGGTATGGAATTTGTTTCCTTTGCTCATGGATTTTAGCTCTTAATTCCCAAATTTAACTGCCAGTTTTGTAATCTTTACACTGTTTTACAAATTAAACAAGAAAAGGGAAGTAAATAGAAACTGATCTATAGAGTTCTTCGAAGCGTATATGTGAAAATGTTTAGATTTTGGACTTCTGAGGTCAGAGAAACTAGCTTTCAACTTCAAAATCAAATCACATAGCGAATTTGGTTGAAGTTTGATGAGTACATCCAAGTTAATGACAACTATTACATGCAATTATTCAAATTCTTTACCTCATGATTACACGATGATATACTCCAATTACATTGTGATCTTAGTTTAAAGGTATTCATCTTCTTGTGTGATGTTGAAGTCTCATAAACCTTATTGTTGCTATAAAGTAAGATTTGTGTGTAGGTGTTAACCTTGTTAGTTTACTTATTTGTATTTACTCGCATTGGTTAATTTACTTATTCTGGTCCGCCTCACAACATTTTCCATTATTGTAGAAAGATTGTAGCCTTGAAGAGAGATAATGTTTACTCACTCGGCGATGACACACCAGCAATCAAATTTCATGTGTTGAGAAATTAGGATTTTGGGAAGAGGCACTTGAAGCCTAGGAAACAAGTCAAATCCGGATGACTAGGTAACCTAGTTATATCATTGGTGAGTTTTTTTATAGAAATATATTTATTATACTTAGAGGATATGTTTATGGTGATTTTTGTGAACCTTTTATAAAATAGTTTGAGGCATTCTTCAAAAGCTTATCTATATACATAATAAAGGATATATAGATGGCTAAATAGTTGCCCAAAGCTTGATTTATGATTAATCATAACATTAACATTGTTAACCTGATAATATCAACACCTCTCTTTAAGTCAAAGCATTTATATCACATATGCGCAACATGTCACATATAGGGTTTGGGTCATTGCTTATATTAGTTGATATCCTGTTATGACACTAGATAACATGCCTACACCATAATTCTTATTATTTTCATAAATTCCCACCCAAGATAATTCGATAATTTTTTTTTGAACATCCACTATGAGGACACGGTGCATGGCTTGCATCTAAACATTTGTTAACTGTTATGACTATGATCAGAGTACACAAACCCTTTTTTAGGTGTTCTTTTTAGATATCTTAGTATATGAGTCATATCACCTAAGTGACTAGTTCTGAGAGAGGAGTCAGAGGACACTGATTGGTTAATAACACTAAATAAGGAAACAATATCTATGGTGTTTGCAACTCTAAGGTAATTTAACTTATCCACTAATCTAGGATAGGAGTATATGAAGACGTTGGATTAAGGTTAAAGACATCTAGGCGTAAAGGTGTCTTATATGGTCTTATCTAGTATCCATTACATGTTGGTATATAATTGCTTGTATGTTGTTGTGCATCTTGCGCTTGTTAAGTGATCATCTCTGAGTGGGCTTATTGGATCCGCGGGTCTTGCCGGAAGCAATCACTCTATCCCCTGAGATAGGGATAAGGTTTGCCTACATCTCACCCTCCCCCGACCCTATCTGTAACCTTGCTATGGACGAGAATACGAGATATACTAAGTATGGTTCTGATAGTGTAAGACCTTGAAGATCTTTACTTCAAAACTCTTTCCGAATAAAAATTAGGTGCAAAATTTATTCTAATCATCATCCGTTCTCTATTTCATTCCAAAATACTTAATAATTATGTGCAATTCAGGTAGGATAAAGGTTTCAAGGCTTCAGAAAAAAGAGTACCAGAATTGAGAACATTTTTTGTACCATAATGGGACATGCCTTGAGTGACTCTTGATTCACAAATTTAGAGGTTGCTTCATATACACCTACGGTCTACCTAGGGAAACATCCTTGATATTGAGCTAATTTATAGTCCAATATGGCAACTTAAGCCACAATAAGATGGAGATATCATCTTGGAAACTAGACTAATGTTCCTTTATAATGCTCATTGTATGTTTGAGAGTAGCCTGATGATAACTTGCTCAAATAAGTGAATAAAAATTGAAAATAGTGAAATAGGCTGATTGAATTTTGAGTGGTCAATCGCCACTCCCGTTAACTTATTTTGGCTAGGTAAGCCGTTATCCCAACTATATGGAATCATTTTCAATATCAAGCTTAAAATCAATTATAATGATCTCGACTTCTCTCCGTGTTTCTTAATAACTACTAAAGATAACACCTATCTAATTAATAACAAAACAATATCTAGTCTTATCTAACAACAAACTTATAAGGGAACTATCTTGGGTTCAAATGATAAACTGAAGAAACCAAGTCTAATCATTACTCATGCCCAGCTGTCCTCAAGGCTTAGCTTCAAAAGTTTACCTTATTTAATTTGATTCCAGAATCTCATGTGTAGTCGTCAGCACAATGAACGTCTAATCAATCATATTGAAGACATTTAGTGTCAAACTTCTATTGAAGGCGAGATTAACAACCCCATTACGCTTGCATGCCTATGGGCTAATCCCAAGAACTCTACTACCCTTTAATGAACTAATGTTATCCAGATATCTTATATGCTTCACACTGTGAGTGCTCACAAGACTGTTGTTGTTGTTGTTCATATTGCTCTTCTAATAATTCTTGTAGGGTTTTAATGTAAGTAAGTTGAGGTTTAGGTTTCTCTAAATCACCTATTTTTGATTGCCGCCTACAGTTATCTGAAGAAAGTTTGTCATCCTTCTTTTTTCTTCCAAGTTGAAAAAGCTTTCTTGTTAAAGTGGTGTATATTACTCATGACTTTTAAAATCATTTGGGGTACAACTTATTACTATATCACATTGAAAACACCTAAGTCTTAAGCGTCTGGTTTTTCTTTATAGCTATTGTGTTTAGTGTAATGCCTATTTTGATTACTTTTTTACACCTTAATGTGATTGTAGTTTGATGATTAATAGATTTACTTCATGTTAGGAAAGGATTAAGGCATCGATCATTCAAATTTTATGTGCCATATTGGCTATCTGTACTCCGTCTTACAATTTAAACATGAAAAAAGAAACTATACTGAAATTGATTTAGAAATATTCTAAAGTTCTCTTAGAAGTTTTTACTTCTGAGCTTGGTAAAACTAGCTTTCAAATTCAAAATTAAACTGTTTTGTGAATCTTTCTGAAGCTTGATGGCTACATTAAAGTTGATCACATTCTTTCGTGTTCTTGTAGAGTGATTGTAATCATGAAGAGAGATGCGCATTCACTCAACAGTGTGGAAAATCTTGAAAACTAGACAATTTACTTTTCCCTTTGGTAACTTTTTATCAGAATTTCTTTATTCTATTTGCAAGTATATCTTGTTGATGCTCTTTGGTAATCATGTTTCTCCACATATGGTGATTTATCTTATCCTTTTGTGCAAAAGGTGGACGTGTTAAATTATATAATAGACCAATAGTTGATGTTTTGCTTTTGAATAGATAATTGCAGTTATACTAATATAGTTCTTTTGTTCAGATAATAGTCCATATCCTATGAGTTATTTTGATTTATTTATTTATTAATAATCTTGTCATAAATGCTCATTTAAGTTCGTAATATTAGGCTAGGGGTATAAACACGCCCAAACATATAACATAAGATATTTGATTTGACTTTTTACAGTCCTGAATAGCTCTTTTTTTCTGTTCGCTAAAATGTCCTGTCTTTGTATTGTGAAATCTTCAAAAGTTAAAATATAATGATTTTGGAAATGCTCTGAAATTGCACATTTATAATTATTGAGTTTCAATTTGAAGTTTACTTTCCTGATTATATCATTCATTTTTTCCTTCCAATTTCTTGGTCTCCACAATAATAAAAAATATATAAGTTGCATTTTGTCTTATATTTATATTTTGAATAATAAGTTTAGTCATAAATGCTTATATATGTATGCATGTATATTGGGTGTGTGTGTGTATATATAATTATATTTATTTGCAATGATGTGTTATCTTTAAACGAAGTTTGTTGCATTAAATGCGCCAATAAAACTTACTTTCTATTGTAATAATCTTATAAGAATTCCATACCATGTTGTTAGACTAGGTATGCTTGTGTGCGTATACTGGAATAATATTTGTAATGTTTTGTAGGATAAAAATAAAATTGAGTTGCCGTGGTGCAATCCTGATTCCTTGAAAACATCTATTATATATTGCACGCCTTGCTTTAAAATCCTAGATCCGTCACTCGTTGCATTTAGCTTGCACATCATGGTAGATGTATTAAGCTTGACTATTTACAATCTTTAAGTGCTCCTTCTTTGAACTTCTGTAATTATGAATTTGTTTATAACTAATTTGGCATTTATTACCCTAGTAAATTACATAATCCAAGATCCAAAATTCTATTTAAACCACAAGTTCTAGGACTTTTAACCACAAGTTCTATCCTTCCTAGCATATAAGATTTCTCTATATTTCCCTTTCTGATTTCTTGCTATTGAGTTTGCAAAATGTCAAGTAACACCATTTATAAAGAGAGAATTGAAAGGATGGTGGTGTCACCAAACACTCACATGCTTCAAATAGCACGGTTCCTTGTACCGACGCTTTCCATGGGGGGCCGGCCCTCAAGTCGCCCTTCTAAACCCTCCTCCACCATTTCCTCCCTCCCTGCACAGCTTCAACAAGTCAAATTTAGAGGATGGGTGGATCCAAAACCGGAATGGCAAGATTGGGTTGATAGCATGAAACCAGCGCATAGTCCCACGTGGAAGAGAGTTGGAATTCATGATGCTATTATGAATTCTCTCTTAATTTTCCCCAAAAACAAGAGCCTGGTTCTCTGGTTTGCTGAGAAATGGTCACCGAAGACCAACACATTTATCCTCCCATGGGGGGAGATAACCATCACTCTAGAAGACATGATGGTTTTAGGAGGTTTTTCCGTTTTGGGAGGTCCTGCCATCTGTCATGTCGAGCGTCCCCAGGAGTCTTACGCTTTATATAAATTAAATAAAGCGTACTTAAAATTAGTTAGATCTTGTTCTAAAAAGGCCTCATTTAAAGCATGGATGGAAAAGTTCAAGGGTAGAAATAAAACTCATGAACACGAGGCATTTTTAGCACTATGGTTGTCGAAATATTTATTCGCATCTGTAAAAGACACAATTTCACCTGAAACTTTTAAGCTAGCTATTCTGTTGTCTAGAGGACAGAGAATTGCTATGGCGCCTGCTGTCCTAGCAACTTTGTATAGGGACCTGCACATTTTACAGAATGCTATATTAGATGTGCAAGAAGGAGTTAATGAAATTGTTTTGCAGGAAGTATTTTCCCCTATGTATTTTATCCAGGTTTGGGTTTGGGAAAGGTTTCCATGTTTGAGACCTCATGATTTCTGCAATTCTAGCGATGATGAAACTAGATTGGCTCGATGGGCTGGGCTGAATAATGAGGGTACAGATTTTAGTACCTTAGAATTTGGTACGAGGAAGGAACTTTTTGTGTGGCGGCCTTATGTAAAGAACACTAATCATTTCCTTGCCCACAAAGTTTACAATGAAAATGGGTCGTCTAGAAGAATAGATAATGAAAAAGTGGAATCATTTGCTAGGTGTTTGAGAGTGTGTAAATTAGTTGGTTTAAACATTAATCAACATTACTTCCCACATCGTGTTTGCAGGCAATTTGGGTATAGTCAGGATATTCCAACTGATATTTTACTACTTGTAGACGATGAAGATGCTTGGGTTGACTATTCTACACCGCTGGGGACTGGAAATGTATACATTCCATCAAGAGAGTTTAAAGGGCATGTGACTGTAAGGTATGAGGAATGGTGGGAGAAGGGGGCCGTCTCACCTGCGGGCCCACGGGTCCCACCTCCACCAAAAAGACGACGTAGAAGGATAAGGGCAGATTAGTTTCTATATAGTAAACCTGCAGGCCTTCTATTAGTTAAATAAAGTTGATCAAGTAATATTATGTGGTGTGTTCTTGCTTATCTTTTTTATCAATAGTAATAATTATGTTGTTATAGAAGGTCGAATATTATGTTTTTGATTATCTCTTGTGCTTTTCGATCTTTCCTTATTACCTGACCATTTCAGATACCATATTAGATCCTTTTTGCATTTGGTTTCTTTGTGTTTGCATACAAATGGTTTCCAGAAGCTTGTTGTATTGATTAGAGAAACGATGTACATATATGATACAACATCCGCAGACCGTACTTACCAAACCATAAGGTGCAATTAACATAAATCGATGGATCCAAGCTTTGTGAATTTAGTCAACCAAAGATTAAACACTACAATTACTCAAAAAAAAGACACCACCAGATTACCACTATGACTGCCTTATTTCTTTTCATGGGAAATAAAAGTAAAACATAAATGCTTATTTTCAGGATGTGCATTAACTGTTTTGTCATTCTCATTCATAAACTATGATGGTACATTGGTACTTTATGGCTGGTGGAATTTTATGTTTGACACTCAAACATAAGAGAAAATCCTGTAATCAATCATTTTTTGCGTGTTATACTTATATAGTGATGTTGCAAGTCACTTATTTAGCAATGGGATACATAACTTTCGTTTACTCGTGTATTGGACTTTTTTCCGTCAAAATGACTTAAAACTAAGGTGATACGTGACACCATATCGCTTATAGATTTGCATATGTAATGTTATTCACATATGTATTATTATTCATGTATAGAATGAATATTTTGGGTATAGGCAAGTAAATGTAGATACGTACCAAAAATTAGCGTATCTCATGGTTATATGCGTGAAATTGTTGTGACATGACCATAATTGAAAAGTGCCTACTTTTGTGATTTTCTTCAAATATAATATATGTATTTCTTTTTGTTGTCATTCATCTTTCTCATTCTGATGAGCAGGGACGTGTATGGAATTTTAAGAGCTTGTTTGATATTTAGAACTTTGGTACCAAAGACTACAGTGGACTCAACAGGGACAAATGGCATATCAAATTAAGGTTTCTGGGAATCAGGAATTTGGGTTCACCTGGGAAAGTAAGTTCACTTTTAGCGTTTAATCTCTTAAATGCCATCATAACAGATTTGGGGGAAAAAATATAAAAAAATAGAATTTGATAATAGTCCTAACGATAATAAAGTGGAGACATTTATGACTAAATAAATGTTTGTATTAAATTAAGAGATTTAAATTCTAGAAATTAAATTATTTAAGAAAATAGAAATAAAAGTATATTAATTACAATTGCATTACATGGATGTTCCTCTTGTATGCTCATATTTTGGATCTCATTTCTAACTATCACAAATTACGCCTTTAGTCTCGTATTCTCGTTTGATTGGGTTTGTTCCTTAACACTAATTGACTAAAAAGTAAATGTTAAAATGATGTAAATTACAAGTCTACCCTTTTTATTCAAGTGTCAAATGTTTTAGAAAGATATTACTAACAAATCAAGTCTAGATTTGTTTTGTTAAATATAATCTGTTTGGAACTTTTTTTCCCCTAAAATCGTTTTGTGCATTTACTTTTAAAATTTATTGCGTCTTCTGAAAAATAACAAGATGAACTGAAATTTACTGAACTTTTGACTTTCGAGTATCAGCGCTTTTAATTCTTGATAACTTCTACTTTGAACCATGGCAATTTCATAATTAAAAAAAGTTTTGTTTGAAAAGTAAAGTTTTGATAAGATATTAGCTTATTACATTGTCAACCTTTTGCTACTGTAAGATTTGTACATCTATATATTGTATCTGTTCAATAAGTGTTTGACTTAGTCACATTTATTTCTCCGTGTTACTTAATTGGGGCTATCTTATCAGCACTAAAAAATGTGAATTCTAGGAGTGATAGTAGGAAGGAGATGGCCATTAGATTTAGTAAGAAATATTTATTAGCTTTGTTGTTGTTATAACATTATGAGAATTTAATTATTTAAGTTGAAGTTATCTTTCGTTAGTGTTTATCTAGCTATGATTCTAGAATGTGACACGTCACCTCATTGCACGACGTATCTACTTTGTCCCGTTGTTACCCATCATAGTTCATGTAGTCGTTATAGAAAGATATCGTGTATCTATATCTGGAATCATGTAACCGATATAATCGTAAAATCTAGGGTTTTGAAAACCGGACATTGGGAATCAACCTCTTCACCTGTCTAGCATGCATCCACCAAACTGCATTTGGAGTTGAACATATTATATATATACTATTGATGGCGGTGAGCGTAACCATAATCAAAATCGTTCATGACCATTGGATCTGGCTCAAATCAAATCCTGACCCGTTAACGTAGTCGGTTACCATGAAAAGGGGATGGTTTCTCGCCTACTCTCCCCATTAGATACTGTTTCATTCTATCTTATGCGAGTGATACCAATCAGGCACACTTGGAAAAAAGGAATCATCAGCTACTAATACAACTGAATCAAAGGAAAAGAAGTCTTTTTTGTTTTCTTTTTGGTTTCCTTACTCGCCAAATTATTTCCTATTTTCTTTTTATTCTTATTATTATTATTTTTTCTTTTCCTTCCACGAATTTCAGCAATGACCAATGCCCCCCTAGCTGAATAGGTGTAAGAAAGATACCTGAAAAAAGGCAAGGTGCACCTTGGATTGAACTCGACGAATTGCGTTTTGCCAGGTAGTCTTCATCTTCCTGATAACCTTCTTATACATCCTTCTTATTTGAAAGTCTGGATGTGTAAAGTTAGAGAAGAGAAGGTTTTCACGAAGTTAGGAATTAGGATTGGAGCCCTTCACCACCGAGCTCAGTCGGAGTTCTTCCGGTACTTTGACGATGATATCAGT
Organism: Flaveria linearis; assembly: GCA_024085815.1. Taxonomy (NCBI): domain Eukaryota; kingdom Viridiplantae; phylum Streptophyta; class Magnoliopsida; order Asterales; family Asteraceae; genus Flaveria; species Flaveria linearis. Next base: position 86,012,597 of record CM044004.1, on the reverse strand, counting down.
GTAGACGAAGTTTGTTGAAGATTTCAATTTAGCGACTTACCTTTTTCACCAAATCTATTGCAAAGTAGCAACCATCGTTTCTCTCGCAATATTTGACTTTCACGAGACCGAATATCTTGTATGCGATTCAACAAGTGTGCATATATACATATGCATGCACCCAAATCCTCTAATAGTAATGCATTAAACGTATATTAAAGGGACTACATGCTTAGGTCCTTACTTGCATCGTGGCCCTTTGTCTACCCTAATCTCTTATACGGATGTAGATTAGGCAAGTTGTCAGACCACCCGTAGGTCCACTTCCAGTTACTGCATATACTTGGGGATAATCTTTTGTTATGGTCTTCTAAATGTCAAACAACCATATCTCGATCTAGTGTTAAAGCCGAATACCTCGAGGTGGCAAATGTGGTCTTCGAAATATGATGATTGTGTAATCTTCTTCACTAACTTGGTTGCCCTCCTCAACATACGTCACTCGTTATTGTGATAATTCGAGTGCAATATACATGACGAGCAACCCTGTACAACATCATGAATCAAGCATATCGAAATCAACATACATTTTGTCTGAGAGAAAGTTTGTCTAAGGTCAAGTTCGAATCTTACATGCTCCTTCTCGCTATCAATAGTCCACATCTTCATGAAAGGTTGTCTCGTGTCCTCTTTAAAGACTTTAGATCCGGTCTAAGTTTACTTTGAGATGATAACCACAATTATCAAAAGCTTGAAGGGGAACTTAAGATTGGGGGCGAAAGTTATACCAAAATGATGGAGGGAAAACATATTCAAGGAACTATTTGGGAGATTGATGGAGAGAAATTGTTAAAAGTTCCGCAGTGTTATTTCATTGAGTGCAGACCCGACTACAGGGATACTCTTCATCTCCACTCGAAAGCTTGCTTTCTACAGCGTACGATACATAAAATTGTGTTCATCAATCAGGGTTTCATTCGGAACCCTTATAAGGTAACTCTAACACCTTTGGTAATGCCATTTTGTGCCAAACATTGTAAGTCATGCATGTTCACGTAAATGCATAGTCATGACATGTATTAAATTAGATGGCGTGACCATTTTATATTTCTATATCAGACTAACTTCCGTTACTACCTACTTAAAGTCATTTAACACAACCTTAATCTTGCGTATCTGTGGTTTTATGCTTGTATGTATAACTTGTAAATTGTGTGATATTTCGGGAAACCAAACTGTATGCTATAGATTTTTCCTTACGTTGAGCGAGTTGGATATCTGCAAAAGTCTGCCCATTTGATCAATAGATTCTGAGGTATATTTTCATGACGGTTTATGTTACTATCTGCCAATTATGTGAACTATTCTATTACTGTTATTGCATCATGTGATTGTATTAAAATTTCTTCACTAATATCAGGGAATTTAAAGAGAATAGCATACAGGAACGACCAAGAATTCTGATGTGTACCAATGATAACCCACGTAGCCTGCATGTTTTAAGTTTATGTTGTTGAATTAGTGAGTGGCAAAAATAATAGGTAGTTGTGGGATGCCACACTGCCCACGTATCTTAGTAATATTCCTATTTCTTTGGTTTGAAATCCTTTTTAATGTTCATGTTTCCTATTATGAATTTATGCAGAAAAGTTTGATTCAAGAATTCTCTCTAGTTCCCTTCTTAAATTTCTTGGCCATTTGAATTACCGAGTTGATCCGCATCAGTGGTATCAGAGCGGTCGATCCAATGGAAACCCGTAAAGTCTCCAATGCCGAGTTCCAACAACAAACCCAAGATCGCTTCGCTCAACATGAAGCCACGTTCGAAAAGATTTTGGCTGAAATGCAAAGCCTTAATGCCTCCTTGCAAGCACAACGTGATCAAAGATCATTCGGGTCACCCTCTGGCAGCAGCAAAATCATTTCCCAACCCTCGAAACCCTACCTGAAGTTATCCTTTCCCCGTTTTGGTGTGACGGTCCAGCTGGTTGGCTTTATCAAGCGAGCAGTATTTTGCATTTCAGCGGGTCGAAGATGGTGACAAGGTACACCTCGCTTCTTTTCATCTCGATGGCATTGCCTTGCAGTGGCATAGGTGGCTCGAAAAATCTAGGGGACCGATGACCTGGGTGGAGTTTTCTAAGTCCGTCCATGCTCGTTTTGGCCCTACCGATTATGAGGATCCTGCTGAAGCCCTCTCTCGCCTCAAACAGACCACCATGGTGGTTGCATACCAAGAGGAATTTGAACGCCTCTCCCACCGTGTTGATGGCTTACCGGAGCCCTTTTTGATCGGATGTTTCGTGGGCGGACTCAAGGATGAGATTCGCTTGGAAGTTAAGGTGAAATCCCCACGATCATTGTCTGATGCATTGGGTTGGCACGTCTCGTGGAAGAAAAATTGAAGTTGGGCCAACTCACTGATTCTAGTGAAGACCCAACTGCTGCAGGTCTTTTGGGACCGACTCCCACCCCCGGTTGGCTCTTCCGGCTCCTAATACAGCTCGACGTCTCACAAGTGCTGAAATTCGTGATCGGCATGCAAAAGGCCTATGTTATTATTGTGACGACACGTATAAGCCGGGTCACAAGTGTCTTAAACCGCAACTATGATGATCGTCGACCCTGCGGACAACAATGATCTTCACCTTGAGGACAAGGTGAATTCGAGCGGGGTGGATTGATGTGTATCAATGATAACCCACGTAGGCTGCATGTTTTAAGCTTGTGTTGTTGAATTAGTGAGTGGCAAAAATAATGGTAGTTGTGGGATGCCACACTGCCCACGTATCTTAGTAATATTCCTATTTCTTTGGTTTGAAATCCTTTTTAATGTTCATGTTTCCTATTACGAATTTATGCAGAAAGTTTGATTCAAGAATTCTCTCTAGTTCCCTTCTTAAATTTCTTGGCCATTTGAATTACCGAGTTGATCCGCATCAAATTCATGGGAATATTCCACTACAAGGTTTCTGTCACAACGATTACAGCTCTACACCACCCACTATGGACAATTCAAAGCAATATCTGTCATGGAGCTTGTGGATGTTGGGTCAATTGTTCTTCTAGTTGGAGTGATAAAGATGGGGGCTCATAATCTGATATGTATCCAGGTTTTTTTCAAGTGAATAGTATACTATAGTACTATAAATCATTATGCACATTATTTTATCATCATTTATGTAATTTGCTTTATAGTAACCGACAACTCAGACTATTGAATTTCTGTTGTATTTAATTTAATTCAAGGTTTTGCTAATTGAAATTCGATCGGGGTAGTTTTTTTTTAATTTACTACTGTTGTTTTGGATTTTTAATGCAGCCTTTGTTCCAATATAATTTTTTTATTCCTTGATTTATGTTAAAGCATGTCGTTAGTAGAAATACAGCCAATCATGTAGTTATTGCATTGATGATATACTGGAATAGTAATTATGATTTTTCTAAGTGAAATGGCCTCCTACACATTTTTATCAGCTATTAATCTATTAAATGCTCAGTGAGATTTAAAGCCTGCTTGTGCTGATATGGATATAGGGTTTACTGATAGCTATTTTAAGATATTCACGTCCTTACACTATAATCTTTGTCTTACCTTTTATAAGTTCCATTTACCAAATAGGCTACTCTTTTACGGAAAAAGACTGCCATTGATGGATCTTCCCATTTGACTTTTGGTTTCAGTTTTGCGTGAAACCAAATAATGTATTAGTTCTTTTTGTTTCTGTGTTTCCTAACTCAATGTTATAGTTCTTTCTGTTTGTATTCTTGGTTGATCGAATCCAATTATAGTAGCAGGCCCTTGGTGTTGGAGTATTAAATTAAATGGTAATGGTCAGCGGCATGCTTGGATCTTCAATGTTGATTTGGATGTTGTTGGAGCTTGATCTCGGGTGTTTTTGTGGTGAAAAAAACACACAAATCTCCTTCAACATGTCCAAATTTGCAGGTGTGGAAGTTGGATTCGAAACCCTAGAGTTTTCTTTAAATAATGCCAAAAGCTCAAAAATTTGGGAGCTGTTGGAGGCCAGCGCACAGCACGCTGGACAGTGTGCTGGTCTGTGCGCTAATAGGAGAGCATAGTGCGTTGGGTTATCTGGGTGTTCTGCATTACGCTAGTTAAGACATCCAAATTATGATCTTTAAGCTTTAAACCCTGCAACACAAAAATGTCACTAAGTAACCTTGTTTTCTGTTCACAAATATATAAAAACACGAAGTTAACTATGTTTAACACTGTTAATTATGTAATTAGTGTTAGCCCATTAGGTAGTTAGTGTTAGCCCATTGTTAATATCTGTTAGGGCCCATGGGCCTAAGATTAGGGTTTCCCCCTCTATATATAGAGGAGGTTATTGTCATTGTAAATATATCAGTTTTTAGAAATCACTCTCAGTTTCTTTACATGGTATCAGAGCCACAAGGCTCTCGGTACGAATCCTAGCCCCGTTACCTGTCCCTGTTCTGCTCCTGTTTCTGATTTCCGGTCAAGAACCGGCTGCCCTCACCGAATCTTTTTTCGAGCAACAATTACAACTCACCACTGCCACCATCAGCTTCGCCAACCCCCGATTAAGAAACCCTGAAAAAATCACCACCGTCCGCCGCCCCACGCGCCCCCACGCGCCGCCTGAATCTCGCGCGTGGTCCCACGCGCCGCCGCGTACCGGCGCGTGAAGCCACCTCCGGCCACCGTCTCTGCTCCAGAAGCTTCGGAATCATTGTCCCGAGCGATTCTTGTAATCGGTTTCCTGCTCCCACGCGTTTCTCCGTTCTGCTCTTAGATCCAGCCTCTCGTTTTTCAGATCTGTTCACATTGGTAACATGGGTGATGAAAAGAAGACCGATTCAGCCACCCCAACTCAGATTGCTCCAGGTATCATTAATTACTCTGCTGTGTTACGTATTCCTGTTAAACTTGACTCTAAATGTTGGAGTTCTTGGAGTCTCTTTGTTGAAAGAGGACTTATAAGTGTTGGTAAAGAAGACCATTTGACCGAACCGCCTCCAGAGCCGATAACAAAGGAGTGGCGCCTTAATGATAGTGGTATTCAAATGGCGTTGTGGAATGCCATGGAGCCATCGACTCTTGCTATTGCTCAAAACTTCAATACTGTCAAAGAAATGTGGGAACATCTGTCATTGTCATTTTCTGCCAAAGAATCCCTGTCTCATGCTTTTTCGGTGGTCCAAGCATACAGCAGAATTGAGCAAGGTGACTCCACCTTCACTGATTACTTTACCCGGTTCTCAAAACTAAGGGATGAATTACGCACACTGTACCCACCGACCACTGATCTGAAAGTTCAGGAGGAGCGCAACCAGAAAATGATATTATGGTGTTCATTGCAGGTCTATCACCCAAGTACACTAGTGCTCGACCATTACTGTTGAGCAATTCTAGTGCTACCTCATCTGTGGCATCCACATATCACTTACTACGGGAAATGTATGGTCCGGATACCACTACTCGGGACACTGACACTTCTGCTTTGCATACCAGTGCATCTGTTAGTAAAAGCATTGGTCGTGGTTCTAATTCAGCCCAACGAAAAGGCAATGGTCGCGGCAATGGAATCACATGTCACTATTGTCACCACGAAGGTCACACGAAGTATAATTGCCCAAATCGCCCTCCTGGATCTCAACCTCCTCCCCGACCCAAGCACGACTAGCTACTGCTGATGATTCTTCTGACCCGTTGAGTCTACGACACCAACATACTCACTAAGCCAGGAGGTATAACCAGTTTCGACAGTTGCTGAGCCTTCAGTCACACACTACCAGTCCACATGCCAATTCGGCTCGTTCAGGTACATTCGCTAGTCTTACTCATCTTGGATTGTTGATACTGGGCTACTCATCACATGACTGGGAATCAAGGTATATTGTCTAACCTACAAAATACCTCACACCCTCCTGTTCGAATTGCTGATGGATCCTCATGCCCAGTACGTGGTATCGGGTCCATTAGCAACTCGAAGACCTTACACTTTCTCAGTATTGTTAGTACCCAAATTTCCTGATAACCTTTGTTCCGTAAGTCACTCACCAAACAAAATAACTGTTGTGCAAAATTTATCCCACTCACTGTGTTTTCCAGAACTAGGGACGAACCGACTGATTGGCACCCGGTATTGAATCAGGAGGCCTCTACCGTCTGTCTTTAATGTCACAACCTACTGCTAACATATGTGACTCCAGCATCAGGAGGCTCACTGCCGGCTAGGCCATCCCTCTACAGTGTTTTCTGAGGCAAATGAGACCGGATTTATCTGTTTCTTTTGAATTTCATTGTGAGTCATGTCAACTTGGTAAGCACACCAGGAGTTCTTATCCCCACAAAAGTGTCTAGTCGAGTCTGTAACCCTTTGAACTCTTACACTCTGATATTGGGGACCTTCCCCTGTTAAGACTCCACTGGGTTTTGAGTATTTTGTCACATTTATTGATGATTATTTCACGTACCCACTTGGGTTTATCTATTAAATCTCGTAGTGAATTAAATTCAATATTTCAAGAATTCCATTGTTATGTTCAAAATCAGTTTAACAAATCAATCAAAACCATCCGCACTGACAATGCAAAAGAATACATGTCTTCTGTTTATCCACATACCTTAAAACTCATGGTATAATCCACGACCTCGTGCGCGTATACATCCCGCAAAATGGCGTTGCTGAAACGAAAGAACCGCCATTTGTTGGATCTTACTCGCACAATCATGATTGACTCTCATGTTTTCCTCATCGTTTTTGGGGAGATGCAGTCCTCACTGCAGCTTACTTGATTAACCGCATGCCTTCATCGGTTCTTCATGGTAAGACCCCGTTTTCTATCCTCTTCCCCACAGGCACTCCCTTTCTCTCTCGCACCTAAAATTTTTGGGTGTGTAGCCTACGTTCACAATCATGATCGCGCCGGGGACAACCAAACTTGACCCCCGGGCCATTCGTTGTGTTTTTCTTGGATACTCTCGCGTTCAGAAAGGGTATCGTTGTTTTCTACTCTACTCCCCTCCCTTCGTCGTTACTTCACCAGTGCTGATGTCACTTTTCACGAGTCATGTCCTTACTTCCTTGAGTCTTCGGATTCTCTTGATTATTTGTTTCCTGACTCTAATCCGACCCTGTTACACCCCGAGTCCGTTACTGTTCCTATTATCCCTGTACCAGTCTCCACTCGTCCATCAGAGCCCCCGGTCTCAGACTCAGTTCCTGCTTCATCTGGCCAACCGGCAGAGAATCAACCATTGCAGTTCACATGCCAGGCGACATAAACACATGACGACACTCTTGATTCACAACCGGTCCATGACCCTGGTACGTCTTCAGTTCCACATCCTAACAATACCACTGATACAATCTTACCTGAAAACTCTCTTCTACACATGATCCACTTACTTATGACCCACCTGGTGCCCATATCCTGATATCCCCATCGCCTTCCGCAAAGAACCCAGACATACTAACTACCCCTCTACCCTATAATTATAGAATTTTTTCCTATACACATCTCTCACCTGAGTGTCATGCCTACACCACCACCATTGATTCTTACCCAATTCCAAGAATGTGATGACAGCCCTAGCTCATCCAGGATGGAGAAAGGCTATGGACGAGAGATTGGGGCCCTTCATGCCAATCATACGTGGGATCTTCAGCCACTTCCACCTGGGAAGCGTCTTGTGGTTGTCGGTGGTTATTTACAATTAAACCAAACCCTGATGGACCGACACCTCGATTGAAGGCCTTTAGTTGCTAAGGGTTATTCGCAGGCATATGGCATTGATTATGATGAGACTTTCTCTCGGTTGCCAAATGCCATCCGTTCGCATTTCCATTGCTCTTGCTGCCATTATCATTGGCCGCTCCATCAGCTTGATGTCAAGAACGCCTTTCTTCATGTGTTCTTGAGGAGGTATATATGGAGCAGCCACCTGGGTATATTGTCAAGGAGGAGGCCTCCAAAGTATGCAGATTATCCGTTCATTGTATGGTCTTAAGCAGTCTCCCAGAGCATGGTTTGGCCGGTTTCTACTGTTATGGCTGATTTTGGGATGACTCGTAGTGCATATGACCATTCTGTATTTTTAGACATCATCAGGGTCGGAGGATCATTCTGGTGGTCTATGTGGATGACATAATCATTACAGGAGATGACGAGGTTGGAATCACCAATCTTAAACAGTTTCTTCAGTCTCAGTTTCAGATTAAGACCTTGGCGTCTCAGATACTCCTTGGCATTGAGGTATCGCGTTCACCACAAGGAATCCTTCTCATCCAACGGAAGTATGTCTTGAAATGCTGTCTGAAAGTGGATTACTGGGATGTAAACCAACAGCAGTCCGATGCTTCCGACAGGAAAGCTTCTTCCAGAAGATGGAAGTCCGATGAAGGATCCAGAACAATACAGACGTTTAGTAGGAAACTTAACTACTTGACAGTTACTCGTCCGGATATCTCCTTTGCTGTTAGTGTATGAGTCAGTTTATGGCCTCTCCATATACCGGACACTGGGATGCAGCTCTTCGTGTTCTTCGATATCTTAAGAACACAGGATTAGGGATCTTGTATTCTGATCAGGGTCACTGCCGGGTGGGTGCATTTACTGAAGAAGGAGATGGACGAATATCCGGATTCTCAGATGCTGATTGGGCAGGTTGCCCTATTTCACGACGATCTACAACTGGATATGTGTATTTGTTGAGGAAACCTGGTATCATGGAAGAGTAAGAAGCAACACACTGTATCTAGGTCAAGTGCTGAATCAGAGTATAGAGCAATGGCAGATGTTACATCAGAGATGATTTGGGTTCGTCGTGTTCTCAGAGAACTTGGGGTTGTTTCTAATGACTTGATGAGGTTATATTGTGATAGTCAATCGGCTATACACATTGCCAAGAATCAGGTATTTCATGAGAGGACTAAACACATTGAAGTTGATTGCCACCTCATCAGAGATCGTGTGACGGGCACTCAAGCTGATCCTCCATCCATTCAACCAATTCATGTCAAGACTGAATTTCAACTAGCAGACATCTTTACAAAACCTCTTCGGAAAACTCAACTTGAATTTATATGTAACAAGATGGGCATGATAAACATCTATGCTCCAACTTGAGGAGGAGTGTTAATTATGTAATTAGTGTTAGCCCATTAGGTAGTTAGTGTTAGCCCATTGTTAATATCTGTTAGGGCCCATGGGCCTAAGATTAGGGTTTCCCCCCTCTATATATAGAGGAGGTTATTGTCATTGTAAATATATCAGTTTTTAGAAATCACTCTCAGTTTCTTTACAAACACCAAAGAAATAACACCCAATCAGTTGCAAGAAGGAAGAGTGGCGGAGAAGAGGGAATGCAATTAATTGAACTGGTGATATGAGCTCGAAGAACTCTTCATGAAGGTAATTTTGGGAAAGTTAAATGCGCTAAAAACATCCAAATTGGATATTATTTGACGTCGAGATCCTTGGGAAATTCTCAATTCTCAGGAGGTCTGATTTCATAACTGTTATTTGTGATCAAACTTTTTCATCTGGGTCGGTTATGAACTTTGATCGTTTGCTTGCTTGTGTGTGCTCTTTTATGATGAAATTCACGTGTTTCTCTATAATGGTGATTTGATTAAATTTAGTTTTTTGTATAAGCTCTACAGTTTTCCTCTTTGTTTTTTGGGATAGGGGTTGGATTTTTGCAGGTGATATTATGTTGATTTGACATTTGTGTTGCTGTTACCTGCAAACAGATGGGCCTTTTCCTGCAAACAGATGATGTTGATCTGACACGTGTGTTGCTGTTACCTGATGTTATTATGCATATGGATGCTGGATTTTGTTTTTTTAAGCTGGTGATTTAGATCATTACTGCTGCTATTAGCTATCCAGATATGTTTTACATGGTTGCTGAAAGTGACTTCTGGTTGACTTTTGTTCTTGGATTCTTATCTGATCATGATGATAATTTGAGTTTCTTAGAGCAAGCTTTGATTTGATCTCCTGCAATTTGTTGTATTTGATCTTTACTGTTGGTTATCAAATTGGTCCATGGTTCCTGTCATGTGGAGTTATTTTGTGTGTTCATTGGCTTCCTAATGTTCAAAAGAAGTGTTTTTGTTGCTGTCATTACTATGTGGATGTATCTAGTCTGTACATTGCATGATATTACAAGGCTAAGATGCCATATAGGATTGATTACCACTGGTAGATGTTACTGGTGTTTTATCATATAGTTATTTTGGTTTGTGGCTGCTACTACTTTGCCCTTATGTTCATACTTCATAAGTGTGTATCCTGAGAACTCTGTTTGGTGTTTTGTCATGTAAAAGAAAAAGTAAATTTTATATCATTTGATTCGTATGGTTTACACGAGCAAGTTAAGGAAACGACATCAAATTGCAATGCTTATATTATGAATTTGATATGTTTGCAAAAACCTCTTTTTTCGTTTTGACATTGTAAACTTTTTGCTTTCTTTGTGTGCTATGTTATGCTGTTTAAATTCCTAATTTGTTGTTTCATTCCATTACATTGAAATAGCTGACCAGCTGAAGGGTACAACACTAGTTGGTTATGGTTGAGCAATGGTTCAAACCCAAAACCCTGTTAAGTAGTCCCTCTTTTAGCTTTGTTATATGTTTTATATTTTAAGCTGCCCCATCTCTCTCTAAGCTCTCTCTCTCTCTCTCTCTCTCTCTAAGCTTTCTCTCTCTATTAGTACCGTTAACCATCACCGGTCACCGCCACCACCGGCCACCGGAAACTCGCCGGAGCCCTAGCAGGCGGACCACCGTAACTCGCCGGAGCCCTAATCGTCACCACCATCACCGGCCACCTGCAACTCGCGGTGCAGCAACTTCTACCCACCCCCTCCGGAGCCCTAGCTGTCACCACCGCGGTGTTGCAACCCCCTCCGGAGCCCTACTTGTCACCACCGTCACCGTCACCACCATCACCGGCACCATCCCCTTCACCGAACCCCCCCCCCCACCACCTTCTACGCCACCATCCCCTTCACCGCCCCCACCACCCGCTAGCCCCACCCACCCCACCTCCGCCCCACCACACCGACAACCACCCACCCACCAACCACCTACGCCACCACAACCGACACCACCCACCCACCAACCATAGCCGCCGCCAACAGCTACCCTCAACCCTCTAGCACCCGCACACATCCCACCCTGACAAAGCATAATCGAAGAACACTAACTGGGGTACACATTTGGTGAGATCGTTCCATCTCGGGTTTTCATAGCTGCTCTTAGTCTTTTTTACTTATAATTTTCGTTTAGATTATTTGGCTGGGTTAGGGGTACCAGCACCTGGTTTTTTAACAGGGAGAGTCATCCCCTATTTCTGTGTAAATTCTGCTTGCTTGTGATTTGCTGTTTTTTTGTTAATTAGGGAGAGTCATCCCCTATTTTCTGTGCTATTGCTACTTGCTTGCAATTTGTTGTTTTGTTTCCTCGATTGATGTGCGCAACCTTTGTGTTGGACTACCTCGGGTGTAGGACTGCAGTTTCTTTGTGCAGTACTAGTAAGGTGGATAGGCTGATACTATAGATAGTAGAAGCCATTATGCTGCACCGAGATCATGTTCAGTGAAGAGAAGTGCAACTACAGGGAAAAAAGGTTATAGCGTACGGTGGCTTCGTGGAATGTAGGAACCCTATCTAGTAAGTATTAGAATTAATAGATGTACTGAAAAGATGTAGAGTGCATATAGCGTGTCTCCAGGAGACTAGAGCGGGGTAGGAGAGCAAAAGAGTGTAATGGTTATAAACTATGGTATTCAGGTTCAGATGGGTCAAAAAATGGAGTAGGTTTCCTAGTTGCTAAAGAACTTCAAGATAATGTAGTGGAGGTAAGAAGATACGATGATAGACTTATGCTGTTACGAATAGTAATAGAAGATGTAGTAGTGGCAGTAGTTAGTGCGTATGCACCACAAGTTGGATTAGGGGAAGCGGAAAGAAAAAAGTTCTGGGAGAGTTTAGACCAAGTTATGGGAGACATACCTAGAAAAGAAAAAATATGTATAGGAGGAGATTTTAATGGCCATATTGGTAAGTATAATGATCACTTCCCGTTGGTGCATGGAGGCTTTGGGTATGGTCTTAGGAACGACGCCGGGAAGGAGCTTCTTGACTTTGCATTAGCACATAACCTAGGCATTATAAATTCGTTTTTAGAAAAGAGACTCACACCTAATCACGTTTAGCAGCGGCGGAAGACACACACAGATAGACTATTTGCTGATGAGGGGAGAAGACCGTAGCTCTTGAAAGGACTGTAAGGCAATCCCGGGCGAGATGGTAGTGACGCAGCATCATATGTTGGTGGCGGATATACGCGTCAAGAGAGTAATGTCAAACAAACTAAGAGAACTAGACCTACGATTAGATGGGGCAGCTTAAAGATGAAAATATTACCACCTTTAGAGATAAGGTCATACCAATGAGCCAGACTGGGCCACAGGAAGACGCAAACCAAAAATGGGAGGCCATGGCAACTAGAGTTATCCAAGCAGCTAAAGAAACTCTTGGAGTAACAACAAACAGGACAATCGGTCATAAGGAAGCCTGGTGGTGGAACGAAATGTACAGGAGAAGATAAGAATTAAACAACAAAGTTTTAGAGAGCTGTACGCTGTAATAATGAGGAAGAACGAGCAGATTTAAAAGTTAAATACAAGGAGGCCAAACGTGAGGCGAAAAAGGTCGTGTCAGAGGCAAAGAACACAGCGTATGAGAGGATGTACAAGCGATTAGAGACGAAAGAAGGAGAACATGACATGTTTAAGATTGCCAAGGCAAGAGAAAGTAGAAGACAAGACTTGAAAATGGTGAAGTTTATAAAGGCTGAGGGTGGAAAGGTCTTGGTGAAGGAGAAAGACATCAAAGGGAGATGGAAAACTTACTTCGATGACCTCTTCAACCTAAGGAACCCTAATCAGCAAACTGAGATCGACCAAACAACTCAAACAACGACACAAACCAAGTGCTATTGTAGAAGTATCACAATCGTCGAAGTTGCGAGAGCTCTTAAGAAAATGGGAAGGGTTAAGGCGGTGGGGCCAGATAACATACCGATTTTAGTGTGGAAGTGTCTCGGAGATGAGGGCTTGCAATGGCTAACAGACCTATTCAGCACTATCTTCAAGACCGGGAAAATGCCGGAGCAGTGGAGAAGCAGTGTCATAGTCCCTATATATAAGAAAAAAGGAGATGTACAATGTTGCGCAAACTACAGGGGAATAAAGCTCTTGAGCCACACGATGAAACTATGGGAAAGAGTTATCGACACAAGAATTAGACGCGAAACTCATATAGCGGTAAACCAATTTGGATTTATGCCAGGACGCTCTACAACAGAAGCCATACACGTCATAAGGAGGGCGTAAGGGCGTACCTGGTGCTGCAAAGAGCTCCCGTTTTCGCAGGGTCCAGGGAGGGTCCGTCCCATTTAAGGGAAGATGTACGCGGTCTTTCCCCCACATTTTGTGGGGAGGCCGTTTCCACGGATCGAACCTGAGACCTTTGGTCCCTTAGGAACAGCTTTTACCGCTGCGTCATAAGGAGGGTAATGGAGAAATATAGAGAAAAGAAAAGGGACCTGCATATGGTATTTATTGACCTAGAAAAAGCCTATGATAGTGTTCCGCGTAAACTCATTGGGAAAGTCTTCGACTTAGAGGGGTACCAGAGAGGTATATCAGAATAATCAAGGATATGTATGACGGGGCAAAAACATGTGTGCGAGCACCAGTCGGAGACACAGACTGCTTCCCGGTGGAAGTGGGACTCCACCAAGGATCGGCATTGAGCCCATTTCTCTTCACAGTAGTGTTGGATGAGATGACCAAGTATATACAGGAGCCAGTCCCGTGGTGCATGTTGTTTGCGGATGATATTGTGTTAATATCAGAATCTAAAAGGGTGCTTAACGAGAGACTAGAACAGTGGAGAGCAACACTAGAGCGCAAAGACTTAAGGATAAGTCGCTCTAAGACGGAATACATGCATTGTAACTTTAGTGGTGAGACTGAAGAGGACAACCAAATCAGTATTCAGGGTATAGCGGTCCCACAGACCTCTAGGTTCAAATACTTGGGATCGTACGTACAGGAAGATGGAGAGATACACAGAAAAGTAGCACACCGTGTCCAATCAAGATGGTGCAAGTGGAGAGCAGCATCAGGGATTTTGTGTGATAAGAGGTTCCCAGTAAAACTAAAGGGAAAACTATACAGAGTGGCAGTACGCCCAGCTATGCTATACGGAACAGACTGTTGGGCAATAAAAAAATCGCATGAGAGACAAATAGAGATCGCGGAAATGCGAATGCTGAGATGGATGTGTGGACGAACAAGACTGGATCGGATAAGGAATGACGTGTTTCGACAGAGGCTACAGGTGGCTTGTATCACGGGTAAATACGAGAAGGAAGATTAAAATGGTTCGATCACGTGAAGAGGAGACCGATACAGGCGCCGGTTAGAGCAGTAGAGAATATCACCTTAGAGGGTAGGAGGAGTAGAGGAAGACCGAGGCTGACGTGGAACGAGATAATTAGGCGAGATATGGTAGAGTTGCACCTCTCTGAGCACATGATCGAGGATAGGACTGCGTGGAGGCGTAGAATTAAAATTAAGGACTTCTAGTGGGTTCTGTAGGTAGGAAGAGTAAACGGCACGCCTGATGTATAGCTATTAGACTTCTGCCATGTATTTGATGAAACTTGTCGCCTGATGTATAGCTATTAGACTTCTGCCATGTATTTGATGAAACTTGTCGCTTATTTGGTGCATGCTATTTCTATCTCCTTATGTGTTTCCGTGGTATTTTATGATATATATTATGTTGACTATTGCTATTGTTACCGAGTCGGGGTCTCTTTGGAAGCAGTCTCTCTATCTCCCACGATAGAGGAAAGACTTGCCACCATCTACCCCTCCCAGACCCTGCTATTAAACGGGATACACTGGGTATGTTTGTTTGTTTGTTTATATGTTTTATATTTTATTGTGAATTGATTGTTATTTAATGTTTCTTTTCTTTTTTGTTTTAAATTCCATTTTTTTAATATATTTGTTATGTGTGAAATTTTACATCGACTATAATAAATAATGCCGTCCGGTCCTTTAACATAGTTTTCGACCGGTCTGATTTTGGATTTTAAAAACATTTCTCTTTCATTTTGTTTTCTTAATTAAACCTTCTTGAATCGTCTTATATCTAGCCGCAAAAATCATGGCAAACCAATTTTGACTTGTCAAAAGATATAGTTGAAAAGTGATCATGTCAGAAATATGTCAAAATTAATAGTATTTAAAGTCAAGAAAACTATATCTGCAAATCAAACTTGTATTCAAATATAGATTTCTTAGGTGTGAAGAACTCAAGTTTGACTTTTTGGTTGATTTTTACTAATTTCAGTTAAATTGACTTTTATACCATAAGCACAGTTGGACTTCTTGGTTTCAAACATCAATTGGGCTTGTTAGAAACTATTATATGCACTGCTTGCAGCTTCAAGTTCTTTAATGGCGGATGCAGGTCATGCAGTGGAACTGCAAATAAGAGGTACATATAAATCCTTTTTTAAACCGTTAGATTTTCAAACTGATCATTCAACATACCCAGTAGATCCCACTCATAGTAACATATTTGTAGGGTCTGGTATTCAAATTGATTATAAGTTCATAAATTAACTTCTTTTTCTATAAATCTTGGCAGCTAAAGATGAAATCACCAATGAAGCATCAAGTTCTACCAATACAATGCAGAGTCCAGAAACCAAACACTACATATGGTGGTTGCGAGTGGCGGTTTATATTATCTTTCTCTTAGCCGGTCAAGCAACCGCCACCCTCTAGGAGGACTTTACTACGACAAAGGTGGCAACAGTAAATGGATGGCTACTTTTGTCCAATCAGCTGGTTTCCCAATCTTGATCCCCATCCTAATTTTCACCCCATCATCCACTGCCACCGCCACAACACCGCCACGCGCCACCACCCTCTTCCTCCTTTACTTATTTTTCGGCCTACTTTTAACAGGCGATAACTTGATGTATTCATACGGTCTCCTATACCTTCCTGTCTCAACATACTCCTTACTTTGTGCAACACAGTTAGCCTTCAACGCGCTCTTTTCATTTCTATTCAACTCACAAAAATTCACATCTTTGATTATCAATTCTCTATTTCTCCTGACGATTTCCGCCTCGCTTGTTGCAGTGAATTCAGACTCGGATAACTCATCAAACATTCCGAAAGGGAAATACATAATCGGGTTCTTCTGCACATTAGGTGCATCAGCTGCATACTCTTTGTATCTTTCACTTTTGCAGGTATCATTTGAAAAGGTAATCAAAAGTGAAAACTTTAGAGTTGTGCTAGATATGCAGATATACCCTTCAATGGTGGCGGCCTGCGGTTCATTGGTGGGACTTTTCGCTAGCGGCGAATGGAACGGGTTGAAAATGGAGATGAGGGGTTATGAAAAGGGGTCTGCATCCTACATAATGACACTTTTATGGACTGCGATCGCATGGCAAATATGTTCTGTTGGGATTTTGGGATTAATATTTCAAGTGTCGTCTCTTTTTACAAATGTGATTAGTACATTGGGGCTGCCTATTGTTCTGTTCTTGCGGTTATATTTTCGGAGATAAGATGGATGGCGTGAAGGCGATCTCGTTGCTTGTTGCCATTTGGGGCTCGGTTTCGTATGTGTATCAACATTACCTTGATGACTTGAAACTCAAGGCGCAAAAGAGGTTACTTGTAAGTGCCAATGATGGTTGTGATAATGCTTAAACACCCTTCATTATTTCTTATTTCATTTTTATTATTTTTAATTTCCTTTTTATGCTATGAACTAACTATATGCCATCAAACTTGATTGTTAGGCGGTTTTGTATTCAAAAAGGGTAATTTTTAAACAAAAACATGTCCCTAAGGGGACATCAAAAAGATTGAGAATTCAAGTCTTGTAGGATACAAGTTGTAGTGTATTTATCCTAAAAAATATAATAATTGTTATTAAAAAGGCATGAAAATATTTTGTTCTTTTTTATGTACTTGTTTTCTTTTATCCGGTTTTAAGTTGATTTTTATTTTAATAAGGTTGGCCAACTGCTTATGTTTGGGGTACTACAAGTGGTATTAAAGCAATAATGCGTGAGGTGTAAGTGAGTTGAAAAACTCTTGCTTCTTATCTTGTATCGATTTATGAGTGTTTAGTTAACGTTAAAGTAGAAGATTTGTAACTCCTACTAAATAGGACATCTATTCTATTGTAAATAGGAGATTATCAATGAGAATGAGATTAGATTGTTTCTACTTTCATGGTATCACAACCTATCTCATCCATCTTTTCACAACCAACCTCTCAACCAGGGCTCCAACAACCCGCCACTAGCCTCAATCCGCCGCCTACACCGACCTCTAGCCAACCTGATAATATTCAAGCCAATACAACAACCATTACTCCTCCTTGTTATAGTGCCACCGATGCTTCAACTCTTTCCAATTCACCCATTGTACTTCTCGTTAGTTCATACTAAGAGCATTCTTCATCTCTATCTTTATAATTACATTAAAATCATTAGTTTTCTCTCTTATTTTTAATTAAATAATATTTTTAATACATTTATCATTACTTTTTCTCTCTCTTCTACTCAACCATTTTCAAAAAATATTAAAAAATAATAGAGATAAACAGTGTTTTATCAAATATAAAGATGAATAATAATATGTTTTCTATTCTCCACTCATAATAATTTAAAGCCATTCTATATAATATAAAAAACACACTCATAAATATATAAAAGGTGGGATGTGAATGCTCTGAGCCCTCTTTCAATTGGGAAATCAAGATAAGTTTTATCTTGTTTTTACATTTTCTTAATGTTATTGAGGCTAGTCTATTGCTTTACTCAGAGTTGAAAACTCTTGTTTCTTATAGTGTATTGATTTATGGGGGCTTTAGTAAAATGTTTGGTAAGAGAGTTGGAGTCATCCTATATGGATAGAAAAAATTGAAGTTTATGGATCGGGATAAACCTTTTATCACTTTACATACCTTGAGTTGCAAGTACTAATGTCAATCACAATTGACATGATTTTTTTAATAATAAAAAAAATTGTAGGGTATGATAAATTTATTACTTTAATTAGTACGTGAAGGTTTAGTTTAATTCAAAATTTCTAAAATTTGAATAAAGTTGAATGTATTCATATTGAAAAAAGTATCTAGGAGGTGATCTAGGACGTATAGCCACTAAGAAATGAATTCAAAGAGGCATATTAAATAAAGTTGAATCTTTACTAAAATTTCTAGTGAGCATCACCCACTCTCGTTTTTTATATCAATCATATATCTATATTATATAATAGTAGATATAAGAAGAATAAAAATATAATTTTTTATATCAATCATATATCTATATTATATAATAGTAGATATAAGAAGAATAAAAATATAATTTTATATAATTTTAGAAGTTTAAGCAGTTATAGAGTTTAGAACATATGTTACAATCCTTATAGCTAAATTATTAAAACAGAAAAATAAATAGTTATAAACCGACTATTAACAAAATACTATTTAAACAAGAATCACAAATAACTTTTAAATTAAAACTGAATACAAATAAAAGTAATTATACAAAGAAATATATTGTGCATAGATATAGTACAAATCAAGTCAATTAAACCTCAATAAATTCTCATCTCATCTCATCTACTCTCCTCTCTCCCCCTCCCCCCCTCTCCGTTAACATCTCAATTTGTGGAGCCATGGTTTCTTTTTTTTTTTTTTCTTTTTCCAAATGTTTTACTTATGTTCGTGTTACTATGTTGTGTTTTCCATCGCATCACGTGAACACCCTTATAGTTTTTTAGTATCATACATAGGTTTTAAGCATGTATGAGATTTGCTTTTAAAGTTGAATTTAAGTCTTAAATTAGGGTTTGGTTGGGTTTGATCCTGAAATATCCTTTTAGTTATGATTTAGTTTATTTCCTTTCTTAAAAATTAATAATTTGCGGATTACTCACAAGTGTATACTTTGTTTCATAGTTTTGTTGGTGATATTTCGCATTTATTTTGCTGTCTACAGTGAATATAAAGTGATAATTGATGATTTACGATGATGATTGACTTGGTGACATAATAAAGTTTACAAAAGTACTCAAAGTTAAAAAGGGATTCACGTACATACATGACATGGAAAACCAAAAAAAGGATTCTTTTAAATATGGTTTTGAAAACCGGACCGAACCGGCCGGTCCGACCGGTTGGACCGTGAACCGGACTTCAACCCGGTCTGGTTCGGTGCTTAAGATCGTTTTAACGCTGAACCAGTGGTCAGACCGGTTGAACCGGTCGAACCGGCGGTCGGACCGGGAACCGGACCGGTTGAACCGAGTTTTTTATATAATTTTTTATTTTTTGTAATTTTTACATATATTTATAAAAAATAGTTATAATTTTATCCGGTTCTTATATACGGTACTACCAGTTGAACAGGTCCGACCAGCGGACCAGTAAGACGTCCGGTTCAATATCCGGTCCGGTTTTAAAAACATTGCCTTTAAACATAAACTTTGGACAAAATTCTCTTATTACTCATAGAGATTCATGCTTTGTGGCGTTCGACCATCATGTCATCAGTCACTAGGATTGTTGACCTTTAAATCAATTTTTATGATATTTTTGAGTTACTGTAACTTTTTATACGTTAACTAGATTTAGAAATTTTATACGTTAACTAGTTTTAGAAATTCATGCATTACGCATAGGTTGAATATTTAAAAAATTTAATTATAAATTTGCATATACTTGTAATTACTGAAATCAATTATTCCTTATAAAAGATGGATAAAATAGAAATTCCTTATGAACATTGGAAGCAATAGTTATATAATGATGATATCACTTATACAATGATAATACTTTCTATGGTTGTTTTTTAATATGCAAAATCTAAATCTTTCATTTGAAATCAATAAGGTCTATGTTATAATAATAATAATAAATGAGAGAATTGAGGATTCTTTTGTGATGGAAATTGAAGATTAATTTGAAGAAGAAGAAATCTTCGTTGCTTCTATATATCTGTAATCTTGAACATCTGGGAGAACAATAATAAGATGAAGAGGTAGGGGGTTGAAGACAAGAAAATAATCAGAATATGGAGGAAGGTGAATCTTTTGTGTTTTAATCATTGAAATGAGAAGAGGAGTGTCACACCCCAACCTAGACGGCGGAATCGTCGAGGCGTGAGTAATACGATTGTTCACAGCCACATAACGCTATGTTTAAATGTAAATATTCAAATTAATAGTTTCAACAGGAATTACAACATAAGTCTCAATCATGAAATACATTCAAGCAAATATCAAACATAACATAACATTTCATTTATTTAACTAGGTCCACATCCTAGTTTTATTGCAAGCTTCAAAAGATCACTCTAAACTCGGGTGTTACCTGAAACATGATAAAAATAAAAGGTCAACTAAAAATAGTTGGTGAGTTTCCCAAGTTTTCATACATAATATGAAAAGATTATAAGTAGCAATTCATGTCATAGGTTATAAGCTAGTAAGGTTATAGAACACATATCTTCACAATCAAACCTCGACTTGATTACAAGTATATAAGATTGGCTAAGTGTATTTGGTTCCCTAGTGCACAAGCATACGGCTCCTAGGAGTCGGCAATACATCGACTTTAGCACCAAATAGGCTTGTCAGGCCCAAAGATCTAAGACGTCGCCAGGCTAGCAATAGTTAATGATTGTAACAAACTATGTATCTCATATAATCACTTACATCACACAAATAACCATGACAAAAATATAAAGATGAATTGCAAGTGCTTTACAAGTCTCAAACGTTTATAAGTGTGTAAAGTATAAGTATCATGTTTCACCCCAAAACGGTGTGAAATAAAGTAAAAGGGGGCAAGGAAAACTCACTTGTCAAATAAGTATATAATGACGATTAATAAGAATAATAGTAGACGTCGTTCCAACGTGAATCGTTACAAGGCACCTAAATATTCACAAGGTTAAAGTCTCAATAATAAGCCTTAATGTTTTAACATCAACTAGAGTTTCGATTGGAATTGTGAGGTTCGTCGAGTAATTAAATTTATAAAGTAATTATTCGCGTTTCGATCCATTAGGAGAATTTCATATACGTGTTTTAGTATTTTAAGAATGAATTTTAAATATAAAAATTGATAAAGTTTAATATATAAAACTTTATAATTATTTAAGATTAATTGGAATAACGTTTTGATTAATAACAAATTATTAATCTAACCTTTAGTTTGTATATTTTACAAGAGATTAATATTTTAAAATGATTTATGAAATTATAGATTATATAATTTCTACAACTTATATTATTTATTATTTAAGACAAATAATTATTTATTATTTGAAACAATAATAATTAATAACTAAAACATGAAAATACTCCATTTGTAATGTTTTGTTAAGATAAACAAATTTTAAAGTCTATTTTATAAGTTATTTAACTAGTTTTATTATTTGTTTTAATAAAATAAAATCAAATATTAATATATTTTAAGAAGTAAATTTGTAGAAATCGGTTTCATGTAAAGAAAAATATTTAAAATTTATAAAATTTATTTTTATAATTTTTAAGTATTTTTCTGAAATTTTAAGAGATTTAAAAAGGCATAAAAAAAATAGTTGGAGGTAGCCGGGTTCGAACCCGGGACCTCCAACACATACACACACCCAACTACCAGTGAACCAAAGGCCGTGGCCGCATTAGTCCTCGGTTCTTAATTGTTTTAAAGCCTACTCCCTTGAATCCCCCGAAACCCATGAACCCTAATATGCAAACGAATCAATCGAGCCTTTAGTCGATGATTACAACCAAATTAACCATGGGGCTTTTGTTCCCCATGCTTAATCGAGCAGGTTCATGTATTTAATTTACTGATCGTGTTCGAATCGAGGGTGAAAGCACGAAGAACAGTCGCGGCAGGGGAGTCGATCGAAGGAGACGGGATAAGCAATGAAAGTCCAATTAATCCTGTGTGCAGCTTCGTATGGTGATGAAGAATTAAAGCCTTCAATCAAACTCGATTAAGGATGCTCGTACAGTGGGTTAGATTGAGTTGTAGGTTCGCGATGAGAATGATGATCGATGGAGTGTTTTGTGTGTTTTAAGATACAATTGAAATGGTTAAACGATTACCTATAGATATACAAACATTCAGGTTTAATTAATTGGATTTTAACAGAGGTTAGTGCGATCGATTGGACTGTTAAAGGCTGACAAGAACGTGGATCGGTTAGATCGCACCAAAGTCTTCGATTTTTAAATTGTTTTGAGGCATGAGTTCGAATTCACCACGTGAGTGTGTCGGGATGGTTGATTCGGTCAAAAATCGAGTTGTTTGGCTGTTGTAGGCTCGCCGGAGACCGGTGGCCGGCGGCGAGGTTCCGACGGGGAGGGAAGGGGCGGTTTGGGTTTTTAAATAAAATTACAGTTCCAGTCCCTGTGGTTTGTTTCTTTTTTATTTTATGCCCAAACATTTATTGAAGTTTCAATAATAACAAAAAGACCCCTTCAACTTATAATTTGACTTTTAAATTTTACAATTTATTATTATTATTATTATTATTATTATTATTATTATTATTATTATTATCATATTACTAAGATTATTATCACCATTATATTTATTATTATTATTATTTATTATTATTATTATTATTATTATTATTATTGTTATTATTATAAAAATTATACATCGTGAAATACGAGATGTTACAGTCTCCCCTACTTTAAGAAATTTCGTCCCGAAATTTAATCATGAGAAATAAATTTTAAGGTTTTGAGGAGACTTAGATGTCATCTCGTGTTCACGAGTGCACTCTTAGGAATGTTTAAATTCAATAAGTTTGACTATGATTCTAAGTTTGTTAAGTTTCACCGTTCATGATCTTATATGTTCGTCGACAAAGTGTGCAAGTCATTCCTTTAAAATTTTTAATTGATAAATGTTTGTATTCCAAACGGTTCAATATGGTTAAAAAGTTGTGTCATGTGTGAAACACCATACATTAGATCGATACAGGACTCGGCTTAACGAACATGAAAAATAAGTTCCGGATGTTTTTGGATGGAATTCATAAGAGTTTCTCAAGCAAATAACCTTAACAGGTTTCTAGGTGATCGATTCTTGTTTACGCATGTCAATGAGGGTTCAAAGTGTTATTGGTGTAACGTTGATACAAGTATCGTTTTTGTTAAGATTAAAGATTTACTTTAGTATGAGGAAAATCGTTGTAATGGGTTTTCAGAATAAGTGTGGTTTTGAAGGAAGACATCATTACTAGAGGTTGTTATGAGAAGTTCAAAGATGGTCCAAGAAATGCCACAATAATAGGAATTGCATTGATCAACGATGATAGCGTTCACGATTGGATTAAAATTTAAATAATTCAGAATATTGCTGATAAAAAGAAACACAAGTAGTTTTCCAAGTACGACTTGCACACGCGGTTCATCAAACTCCTAATCACAGCTGAGAAACATTCGTGTGGCTAGGAAGCCATGAACACAAATTAGTAATGTCTTTATTTGGCAGGAAGGTTGTTTAGGAAGCTATCATTACGCAATTAGGTTTTAATGATAACTCAAAATGAAAGTTGATAAGTAGGGAATAAATGGTTCCCTATAGCTAGATCAAATCAAAACATGAGAATAACGGGAAAGAAATCGATTTAAGAATTTACATGCGTCAAGCTTGGAATCAAAATCAACCTAAAACGATCGGGTCTCTTTTCAAGTTCAGAGATCATGCTTTGGCTTGATAGGTCGAATCACCAATATTGATTCACCCTTCAAGTTGCTACATGCTTCTCGTCACTTGATTATAACCATGGTAAGTTGAAGATCAATAAATGAGGTTAGTCATCAAGGTGTGGTTTTCACTCCTAACTTGATGATGTATTCCCAAGATATGATCATTAACTTACCAATCAAAAAGTTCGATCCCAACTCATTGTTAAGGATCCATAGAAATAAGACGAGGTAACTCACCATTAGGGTAAGAGAAATCACTCCTATCTTAACGATGAAGTTTTACAAAAGCAAAATATAACAGGATGAACTTCTTCGTCAAAATCCAGAATTCACTCCTACTTTGATGAGATCGTTTCATTTGAGGGAATACAATCCATAAAAATGAAATTATCATCAAGGTATGGAATTCACGCCTATCTTGATGATTGAGCTTCATAATAACAAGGAAACAATCAAAGATTAACATTGTCACCAAAGTACGGGTTTCAATCCTATTTTGGTGAGGTCATGTCATTTGTGAAAAGCCATTCCAAAGAGAATACTTGGAGTCAATCCTCAAGATAAGGTAATCACCCTGATCCAGAGGATGAAATTTCATTAAAACACAAAATTAGAAACCATTTATCGAAATGAATAGAGATTCATCAAAGTAAGGGAATCACCCCTGTTTTGATGAGATAGAATCATTTAGGTGATACGAGCGTTCTTAGTCATGAATTGACTTACAAACGCTTATATCTCCCATGGTGCAGGCGGTTCAAGGTTCAACTCAACAATGATGAGAAAAGAATATCACTTAGAAATTCAGAATATTTCAAGTTATATCAATGTAACCAAAAGAAAAATCATGCTTACAAAATTTTAAGATCAACGTTCGAGGTAACAGGATTTGTTATGATGGTGTTCAAATCTTGGATAATTTAAATCGGGAAGACGAAATCAAGGATATAATGATTTGACATCACAATGAGATGTGAACATTCGATTCACATTCGAAGGGAAAATACAAGGACTTCACATGATATGAGGTCAACCATAGCCTTATTGAAGACACGCGTACTTATAAGTGATCAATCATCACAAGGATTTCGAGTCGAGTAAACAGATTCAATGATCGAATCAGATCACCATTTACACTTTGCTTAGACAAAGTATCCCGAGATGTAGGAATTCCATCTACAGCTTTGCATGTTCTTAGTTATGGGACACATCCTTAAGAAGACTTGAGAACCATAGGTAACGGTTTAAAGTTTTAAAGACATACGGTTTTAGATTCCCAATATCTTTGGGTATGTTAAAATCCATGTTCACGTTGGTCAAGGTATAGAAATAGTTACATGAAACGTTGTGTTCAATAACGTTACATGTTACACGTTGAGCGTTTAAACGTGAGAGTTGAAATGTAGGATGGGTTTAATATTAATAGGAATATTATTTAGGTTAAGAATGAGAAAGTATTTAAACTTTGATGATAAACTAGTTCAAGGATTCAAGGATTTTTAAGATACAAAAGGATGGTTCCATTCGGTAACGCATTACCATTTGGAATCGTTGACACGTCAAGGTAAATTGACTCATTTGCCTTAGAGATTTGTGTATTTTGACCATAGTTTATCACTCATCCCAGAAATCCCCAGGTAGCGTAACGGTTCCCTCAATGAGATTTATACGAATACGCTTGCCTTAGCCCGAGGGCTTTTTGCCAGGAAATCCAGAATACAGGTGTCTATGTGTCACATAATATTTCTTAGGTTCATGAAATCAAAACCTTGATGAGATTTATATAGATTAGACATAACGTCTAAAGATCCAAGTCATAAGCATAAGTATACGATTCACGTGTCGTTGAGAATAAGTTTAGGAAGTTCATTTATCGGGGAGAGTCAAAGAGTCGAAGTTAAGTTAAGGGAGTCTAAGTAACTAAGTTTTAAACATACATAAGGCAATCCTATGCTAAGGCATCAAGTTGCATAAAAGGCATAGCATTATGTAGCATTTCAAACAATATGTGAGCACAAAAGTATAAAGATCTTTCTATGAGGTTCATGCAACTATAGTCTAGGTCACCATTTCTAATAACCTAAATCCCTATAGTTATGGGCTCTGATACCAATCTGTCACACCCCAACCTAGACGGCGGAATCGTCGAGGCGTGAGTAATACGATTGTTCACAGCCACATAACGCTATGTTTAAATGTAAATATTCAAATTAATAGTTTCAACAGGAATTACAACATAAGTCTCAATCATGAAATACATTCAAGCAAATATCAAACATAACATAACATTTCATTTATTTAACTAGGTCCACATCCTAGTTTTATTGCAAGCTTCAAAAGATCACTCTAAACTCGGGTGTTACCTGAAACATGATAAAAATAAAAGGTCAACTAAAAATAGTTGGTGAGTTTCCCAAGTTTTCATACATAATATGAAAAGATTATAAGTAGCAATTCATGTCATAGGTTATAAGCTAGTAAGGTTATAGAACACATATCTTCACAATCAAACCTCGACTTGATTACAAGTATATAAGATTGGCTAAGTGTATTTGGTTCCCTAGTGCACAAGCATACGGCTCCTAGGAGTCGGCAATACATCGACTTTAGCACCAAATAGGCTTGTCAGGCCCAAAGATCTAAGACGTCGCCAGGCTAGCAATAGTTAATGATTGTAACAAACTATGTATCTCATATAATCACTTACATCACACAAATAACCATGACAAAAATATAAAGATGAATTGCAAGTGCTTTACAAGTCTCAAACGTTTATAAGTGTGTAAAGTATAAGTATCATGTTTCACCCCAAAACGGTGTGAAATAAAGTAAAAGGGGCAAGGAAAACTCACTTGT
Organism: Flaveria linearis; assembly: GCA_024085815.1. Taxonomy (NCBI): domain Eukaryota; kingdom Viridiplantae; phylum Streptophyta; class Magnoliopsida; order Asterales; family Asteraceae; genus Flaveria; species Flaveria linearis. The sequence continues at coordinate 85,985,893 of CM044004.1, read as the reverse complement.
CAAATAAGTATATAATGACGATTAATAAGAATAATAGTAGACGTCGTTCCAACGTGAATCGTTACAAGGCACCTAAATATTCACAAGGTTAAGTCTCAATAATAAGCCTTAATGTTTTAACATCAACTAGAGTTTCGATTGGAATTGTGAGGTTCGTCGAGTAATTAAATTATAAAGTAATTATTCGCGTTTCGATCCATTAGGAGAATTTCATATACGTGTTTTAGTATTTTAAGAATGAATTTTAAATATAAAAATTGATAAAGTTTAATATATAAAACTTTATAATTATTTAAGATTAATTGGAATAACGTTTTGATTAATAACAAATTATTAATCTAACCTTTAGTTTGTATATTTTACAAGAGATTAATATTTTAAAATGATTTATGAAATTATAGATTATATATTTCTACAACTTATTATTTATTATTTAAGACAAATAATTATTTATTATTTGAAACAATAATAATTAATAACTAAAACATGAAAATACTCCATTTGTAATGTTTTGTTAAGATAAACAAATTTAAAGTCTATTTTATAAGTTATTTAACTAGTTTTATTATTTGTTTTAATAAAATAAAATCAAATATTAATATATTTTAAGAAGTAAATTTGTAGAAATCGGTTTCATGTAAAGAAAAATATTTAAAATTTATAAAATTTATTTTTATAATTTTTAAGTATTTTTCTGAAATTTTAAGAGATTTAAAAAGGCATAAAAAAAATAGTTGGAGGTAGCCGGGTTCGAACCCGGGACCTCCAACACATACACACACCCAACTACCAGTGAACCAAAGGCCGTGGCCGCATTAGTCCTCGGTTCTTAATTGTTTTAAAGCCTACTCCCTTGAATCCCCCGAAACCCATGAACCCTAATATGCAAACGAATCAATCGAGCCTTTAGTCGATGATTACAACAAATTAACCATGGGGCTTTTGTTCCCATGCTTAATCGAGCAGGTTCATGTATTTAATTTACCTGATCGTGTTCGAATCGAGGGTGAAAGCACGAAGAACAGTCGCGGCAGGGGAGTCGATCGAAGGAGACGGGATAAGCAATGAAAGTCCAATTAATCCTGTGTGCAGCTTCGTATGGTGATGAAGAATTAAAGCCTTCAATCAAACTCGATTAAGGATGCTCGTACAGTGGGTTAGATTGAGTTGTAGGTTCGCGATGAGAATGATGATCGATGGAGTGTTTTGTGTGTTTTAAGATACAATTGAAATGGTTAAACGATTACCTATAGATATACAAACATTCAGGTTTAATTAATTGGATTTTAACAGAGGTTAGTGCGATCGATTGGACTGTTAAAGGCTGACAAGAACGTGGATCGGTTAGATCGCACCAAAGTCTTCGATTTTTAAATTGTTTTTGAGGCATGAGTTCGAATTCACCACGTGAGTGTGTCGGGATGGTTGATTCGGTCAAAATCGAGTTGTTTGGCTGTTGTAGGCTCGCCGGAGACCGGTGGCCGGCGGCGAGGTTCCGACGGGGAGGGAAGGGGCGGTTTGGGTTTTTAAATAAAATTACAGTTCCAGTCCCTGTGGTTGTTTCTTTTTTATTTTATGCCCAAACATTTATTTGAAGTTTCAATAATAACAAAAAGACCCCTTCAACTTATAATTTGACTTTTAAATTTTACAATTTATTATTATTATTATTATTTATTATTATCATTATTACTAAGATTATTATCACCATTATATTTATTATTATTATTATTATTATTATTATTATTATTATTATTATTATTATTATTATTATTATTATTATTATTTATTGTTATTATAAAAATATACATCGTGAAATACGAGATGTTACAAGGAGCAATCATATATATACACATAGCAGAAAGAAAAAGAAAATGAGGGGACCCATATGTCTGCCATTATAACACTCCCCTCAAACATATGGTCTAAACATTTTTCTAATGTAATATGAGCGGATATACTGCCTCATTAAAAACCTTGCTAGGAAAAACCCATTGGGATAAAAACCATAGCTAAGGGAAAAAGAGTACAGTATATAGCTCCCCCTCAAATTATCATTTGTGTACATGACGCATCCCGATATTATAAATATGCTTTCTGAAGATTGTTGTAGGAAGCGCCTTTGTGAAAAGATCTGCGGAATTATTGGTAGACTGAACGTATCTCATTTCAACCTGACTATCTTTAATAAGTTCTTGAGTATATGAGAAAATTCTTGGGGGTATATGTTTCGTTCTGTCACTTTTGATATACCCTACTTTCATCTGTGAGACACAAGCTGCATTGTCTTCATAGATTAGAGTTGGATTGTTATCTTTCTCTAGTCCACAAGAAGTCAATATATGTTGTGTCATGGATCTCAACCACACACATTCTCTAGAGGCTTCATGTAGTGCAATAACTTCAGCATGATTTGAGGATGTTGCAACAAGTGTTTATTTTTGAGAACGCCATGAGATTGCAGTTCCTACGTTCATAATACATATCCGGTTTGAGATCTTGCTTTGTGAGGATCGGATAAATAACCTGCATCTACATAACCAACTAAACTTTCTTTTGATTCGTTAGAATAAAATAAGCCTAAATCAACTGTTCCTCGAAGGTATCGAAAAATATGTTTAATCCATTCCAGTGTCTTTTGTGTCACACCCCGACCGACGGCGGAATCATCGGAGCGGACGAGGGAATGATTGATTGTTCATAACTCATGATTGTCTAATAGTGATAATAATATTAAAATCAGATTACAGGATAACATGAATTTAACAGATACAAATACAACAGTTAAAGTCACAAATAGTAATTGTATTTTGTTTTGACTAAGTCCAGGTCTTAAATGAGCATGTAGAAGTCCACTAACTTGCTTAACCTTAAATCATGTGAGAAAATAAAGTCAGCTAACGAATTAGCTGGTGAGTAATCACAGTTTTGAGTATACATATAGATTGATTGATTGATTGAAAATAATTCAATTCAGAAGGTAACGTTAAGACTTATATTGCAATAGTAAAGCATATAGATAAACCGACACAATAACAACCCTTGACTTGACACTTGCATATAATAGACTCCACACATAAACCATAGATTGACTCCTGCCTCTGGCACAATCACCACTCGACTATTCATATGGGGTGGGTTTGTATAATCACCACTCGTAAGCCATGTGGGGTGGATTATCCCAAACCAGTAGATCTACATTGTTGCCAGGATTGATTGATTGATTGAATTAGGGTTTTACTGTCGTCCAGTTTATCACAGTATGATCACATAATTGCAAGTAATAACATAACCTGTCTTGAATTGAATTTAGAATGAAATAATAATAGAATATCATGATTGAATATATTGTATCACATGATTTCCCCCAAGTAGGAAATGATATAAAAAGGGGATATGAATACTCACTTGATTTCTGAGATTAGAATCTGGATGTGTTTGATTAGACACCAACGATTTCCTTACGATTAACCTAAGGGACGGTGTCTCGAATTAGAATAATAATAATGTGAAAATTTGGGAATAGATCAGGGTTTCCATTTGATTTTGAATATAAACTAATTTATTTAGTTAAAAATGTTTGAAATATTTAAAGTGAATTTATTGAAAATGATATATTTAAAGTGAATTTATTGAAAATGATTTTGTTTAAAATTTAAAATAAACGTATCAGTTTACGTATCTGTTTGATTTATTGTGGAAGTATGGAAAAATAAATAATTAATTTTATTAATTAATTATATGGTAATTAATTAATATGTTTAATTATTTAAATTATTAAAAGAAGTGAAATTGTTATTTGAAATGATTTTAATATAAAAATTTATATATTTAATCATTATTTAAACAATAATAAATATTATGTGAAATAATTAAAATTAATATAGTATCTAATAATAATTTAATAAATTAAATTATTATTAGTAGTTCACTTTTGTTTAATTAATTTTTGTTTTATTTGTAGTTTTATTTATTTAAAACACTTAATAAAAGTAGATAAAATGTTAAAATAGATTTCAGAAAAATCATTAATTGTTTAAATATTTTTAATGATTTAAAAATATTTTTTATGATTTTTAGAAATTTTTTTGGAATTTTTAAAGGCTTTTAAAACCTTAAAAAAAAGTTTAAAAATAATAGAGGTGGCCGGGTTTCGAACCCGGGACCTCGGGTGTAGAATGGGGCGCGGTTACCAGCAGGCCAAGAGCCTGATCAGCGATTTGAATGGTTTTCAAATAGTTTTAAACATCAGCACAGAAACCCCAATTTGACTTCGAGCCCTAATCCGATCTTTATCAAATTGAGCAGGGATTCGATCTTGATAGCTCCCGAATTCATGGGGCTTTTATTCCCCATCAAAAACCGAGTGTGTGGGTGTGTGTAATTAATCATATGATGATCGATTGATGCCTTACCCAAAGATGAACAGGTCGCGGCCCAGTGGGGTGTTCGTTTGATGATCAAAACTTGATTATAATCAAATTAAACTCTAGGAAAGCTTCGAATGATGATTGGGACTAGAAACCCTCTGCCAATTGCAAGTTTTGAAGCTCGATTTGTGGTGTTCGAACAGTTGCAGGTCCGCGATGAAGAAGGTGTTCGAATGGTGCTCAAACCATAACCATAATCAAATTAATCTTAGGGTTAGCTTCGTATGGTGATGAGGAACAATAACCCTATGTTGATTTCGATTAAAATTGAGTGGAAGTTGGTTAAAATTGGAGTTGCAGGTCCGACGATCGGGAGGTAGTTCGAAGGTGATGTTCGGGTGTGTTTTAGATGGATTTGAGAGTTGAGTTCGATTAGAAATGAAGAAATGATCGATTGTGTAGCTTTAATTTGTTTATTGATGTTGTTTGAATGCATTAATGAGTTAGATTCGGATCCGAGATAAAAGCGAAATTATAACCGTTAATTTGTCGGATTTAACGCGTGTTTTCGTTGGATTCCACTTCGAATTGGATCCAAGAAACAATTCGGTCAAATTGTGGGGTTCGAAATCAAGTGTTTTGGTCGTTTTGTGCCTCGCCGGAGCTTGCCGGAATCCTATGCCGGAGCTCGCCGGAAAATCGGGTGTCGACGGGGTGGTGGCTGTGATTTTAAAAATATTTACACTTTGGGTCCCTGTGGTTTATAAGGTTTGTTATTTTGTGTTAAAACTTATGTTTTAAGTTTCATAAATTACCATTTAGCCCCTGGACCTTATTATTATAATTATTGTTATTATTATTATTATTATTATTATTATTATTATTATTATTATTATTATTATTATTATTATTTTGATTATTATTATTATTATTATAAGTGATGTAATTATCAACATTCTAACAAAAATTAATATGTATATTTATATATACATATATGTATTTATATATATATATATTATATATATATATATATATATATATATATATATATTTTTACTGAAATACGCGATGTTACATTTTGGTGGGGGATGAACTAAATCTTGCTAGCAAATTAACTGCAAAAGAAATGTCAGGTCTTGTACAGTTTAGTAAGATACATAAGAGCTCCAATTGCACTGAGGTATGGTACTTCTGGACCAAGTACTTCTTCATTTTCTTCACAAGGACGAAATGGATCTTTTTCAATGTTAAGCGATCTACCAACCATTGGTGAGCTTAATGAATTTTCCTTGTCCATATTGAAACGTTTCAATAGTCTTTCGGTATAATTTGATTGATGTATAAGTATACCGTTGTTCATATGTTCAATCTGTAAACCAAGACAATATCTGGTTTTTCCAAGATCTTTCATTTCAAATTCTTTCTTTAAAAGAATAAGTGCTTCATGAATTTCCTTATGCGTACCGATTATGTTCAAATCATCAACATATACTGCTATTATCACATATCCTGATGTTGTCCTTTTGATAAAGACGCATGGACATATAAGATTATTTGTGTAGCCTTTACCTATCAAATAATCACTCAAACGATTATACCACATTCTACCAGATTGTTTCAATCCATATAATGATCGTTGCAGTTTGATTGAATACATTTCTTTAGACTTCGATTTTAATGCATCTGGGACTTTAAACCCTTCTGGGATTTTCATATAAATATCATTATCAAGTGATCCATATAAATAAGCCGTAACTACATCCATAAGACGCATTTCTAATTTTTTAGAAACTGCTAAACTGATTAAATATCTGAAAGTGATTGCATCCATAACTGGGGAATATGTTTCCTCATAGTCAATTCCCGGCCTTTGAGAAAAACCTTGGGCTACAAGTCTGGCTTTATACCTTGTAACTTCATTTCTTTTTCTTACGAAAACCCATTTATATCCAACAGGCTTTACTTCCTTAGGTGTAAGTATAATAGGCCTAAAAATTTTTCGTTTGTTAAGTGAATTTAATTCAGTTTGCATAGCGTCTTTCCATTTATCCCAATCATGTCTATTACGACAATTATCTACAGATATTGGCTCAGAATCATCATCTTCATTCATAATCTCACTGGCCACAATAATCTCACTGGCCACAGAATAAGAAAATATATAATCATTTTCTATTTCATCTCGGTTCCATACTATATGTGTATGACCATAATTGATTGATAATTCTTGGTCGTTTACTTCCCCCTGAGGGAAAGTAGTATCATTTATCTTTTTCTGAGGGAATATTTCAATATTTGAATCATTTTCTTTATGGTCAATTTCATTTTCAGTACATTTTCTTTTTCGAGGATGTTTATCCTTTGAACCGACTGGTCTACCACGTTTTAACCGTTTCTGTGATTCATTCGCCATATTATCCTTTTGTTTGTCGGGAATCTCAACTCGAGCTGGAGCATTTACAGCTGGTATATAAGATTTTGTTACCCTTTTTGTATCAGTAAATGCATCAGGCAATTGATTTGCAATTTCTTGTAGATGTACTATCTTTTGAACCTCTGTTTCACATTGTTTTGTTCTAGGATCTAGATATAACAATGAAGGTACACACCATGAAACATCATTTTCTTTACTTTTATTTTCTCCCCCTAATGTAGGGAAAACTGTCTCATCAAAATGACAATCAGCAAAACGTGCTGTAAAAACATCACCTGTTAAAGGTTCTAGATATCTTATGATAGAAGCGCTTTCATATCCAACATATATTCCCAACCATATTGAGGTCCCATTTTGGTGCGTTGTGGTGGTGCAATAGGAACATATACTGCACAACCAAAAACTCTAAGATGGGAAATATTTGGCTCTTGACCAGAGACAAGTTGTATGGGGGAGTACTTGTGATTTGCACTTGGCCTTATACGAATTAATGATCCAGCATGCAAAATTGCATGACCCCAAAAAGACACAGGGAGTTTTGTTCTCATTATTAATGGTCTAGCTATTAGCTGGAGACGTTTAATTAATGATTCCGCTAAACCGTTTTGTGTATGTACATGGGCAACTGGGTGTTCCACAACAATTCCAACAGACATGCAATAATCATGAAAAGCATGTGATGTGAATTCTCCCGCATTATCAAGCCTTACTCTTTTAATTGTATAATCAGGAAAATGTGCTCGTTATTTAATAATTTGAGTCAAAAATTTTGCAAATGCTACATTACGAGTTGATAATAAACATACATAAGACCATCTGCTGGATGCGTCTATTAGGACCATAAAATATCTAAACGGTCCACACGGTGGATGAATTGGTCCACATATATCACCTTGAATTCTTTCAAGGAATATTGGTGTTTCCTTTTGATTTTTAGTGGCGAAGGCCTTGTAATTAATTTTCCAAGAGAACATGATGTACACAGTTGCATTTTATTTGCTTGGGGAATCCTTTGATTTTTAATGGATGTCCATGTGTATTTTCAATGATTCTTTTCATCATTGTAGATCCGGGATGGCCTAATCTGTCATGCCATATTTTAACAAACCAGGATCACAATATTTCTCTTTTACTGCCATATGTGCTTGAGGCACATTTATATATGTATAATGCAATCCAGAATGAAGCATTGGCAATTTTTCCAATATGTGATTTTCCTTCACAATATATAGATATTTCTTGTTACCAACAGTTCTTGACTGGGTATCATATCCATTTTGATATATATTTTGAAACTTAATAAGTTTCTTGTTGATTTTGGGGAAAATAGAGCATTCTCTATTAAAATCTTTGTACCGTTAGGTAATTCTAAATTTGCTTTTTCCACACCTTCAATCAAATCCGTAGGACCTGATATTGTATCAATATTTCCCTTTGTCGGTTTCAAATCATAAAAATATTTTCGATATTTAAGAATAGTATGTGTAGCACCACTATCTGCTATACATAAATCTCCATTAGTTGTTCGGTCTTGTACTCCATTGGAATTTGATGTGTGTTTTGATATATAAACTTTAGCAACAAATTTTACACAATTAAGCTTTAAAATTATGAAATGATTTTCACCTTATGACTAACTACACACACAATAGGCAAGTGTACCTATCGAATAGTAGTATAGCTTTTGGTAAGAAACAAGTATCGATCCATAGACACGAGAGCTCCTGATACTAAGTCTTTATCATTATCTAGCCGATGAAAGAGGATTTGTGAATATTATCATTAACTAATTTAACTAACAATTAAACTAATTGAAGAAAGTAGATAAAGATGAAGATAACCAATAAGAGGAAGGTATCACTTAGACTTTGAATCCGCTTAGCAAAACAATGACGACATGCATGAACCTATGGTGAGATCATTTTCTACACACGAAACATGGATATAAACTAGACTCTCGTCAAAGTTATCTAATTATATAACTCTTTGGAAGCTAAGACGATAAACACAAAATAGCCACCTAAAGTTATGCCATGAAGAACTAATGATAATATTATGCCAATGTTAAATATGATTCGGACTCCCGTCAAGGATACCAAACCCACAAATCTTTGGAAAGTTAACACGATGAACACGTGGCAACCACCTCAATTCGTGTAATGTAACAATACCTATGTATATCCTTCAACTTATGAATATCCTAACATGAATTTATGAACCGTAAATTTGCGCATTATCTATGGTTTTACATAACAAAGTTAGGAGGTATTCATAACAAACACAATGGTTTTCACAAACACATGTATAAGGATGCATACTTGTTCAACTTTACTAGATATTCAACCATTCATTCACTATTTCTAGTCAAATGCCATAAACTACATACTAGGTTATGCAATTCATGAATAAATGTTCCAACACACATGGTTTTCCAATATAATGTGGTTGCAACACCCACAAGATTCAATATGTCATCAAGTTAAACAAGAACACACACCATTAAAGGACATTCATAGCTTTGTAATGAGCATTGACATAAACACCACCAAGAGTTTCATACAACATGTCAAAGTATGCTAAGCTTCATCTAATCTAAGTGATTAAGAGTATTTAGCCCATGAGGCTTACAAAAGCCACAACCAAACTCATAGAAATGGAAGAAAACATGTTAGGTCTAGAGATTTTCAAACCAAAGATGAGTGAGGATGGGTTGTGTGAAGTTGAATCTTTCTTTGAAATGCTTGATTTTCAACCTCTCTTGAACTCTTGAGAAACTTCCTTCAAATCTCCTTCAAAGATGAAGAAAAACTAGGGTTTTCTCCTCTAAAATCGTCCTTCCCTCAATGAAGAAGAAGAAGGGGTTAAAAAAGGGGGCCTGATGCGTGTCATGGCCATGACCCAGTTTGTCATGGCCATAATGCGCTCAAAAAGGGGGGTCTGCAGCTTGTTATGGTCTTGACAGCTCCTGTCATGGCCATGACAACCTCTAAACTTCCAAACTCTTCATGAATTCCTTGGCTTTTTCTTTTGAAATCATCAAACAACCATTCGAAGCTACAAAAATCAAATTAATCACAATTAAGTATCGCTAAAGATTAATTTGAAACAAAAATCACTTAAAATGGGAAAAGATATGTATTATTAAAATGTATAATTATTCACATATCAAATATCCCCACACTTAAGGTTTGCTTGCCCTCAAGCAAAATGACAAAAGATTTGACAAGATTCCATTGGCATTAATAATATTTATAGGTAGTTCACAAATAAGCTAAAGATTTAAATGCATAAGATTTTTAAGAAATACACATTTAAAAAGGAAACCAACGAGTCAACCAATTTCCAACGTGTGAGAATATCTAAATAGATTTGACAGTTTATGGAAAGAAATTTATGCCTTAACTTGCACTTCTCACAATGATTCGCTCAACACTCGGATGTATATATGGATGTAGGTATGTAAGTCACTCAAAGCACATAATGAAGCAACATTATCTTAAGCTTGATTAGAGATCAAATTCTCCACCACATAACATAAGAAAGTTGCACAAATCAAGAGGTCTTTAAAGGTTGTAATCGGGCTACGGTTGAAGGCGTGGATTTTGGTGATAAAGTGGTTAAAATGTTAAAAATCCGGAATCGCTAGATGCTTACTACGAACTACTACAAAGCATAAGAAACGAAAAAAAAAACACACACTAAAATAAACTAATACGAACCTAAATATATAATGAGCTATTATAATGGTTTCCCATTATAACATAAAAATTGCTCATTTTTAATTGATTTCTATTAAAGCAAATGAAGAAAATAATGCAATAATCTTCTTTTTTTTCATATATATATATTTTTTCTTTTTTTTCTTTTTTTTCTTTTGTTTTTTTTATATTACAACATATACTACGCTAATAGAACAATAACACAATTGTTCTAAACATAATTACAACTATATAATATAAGTTAGACAACTAACAAAATCCGGATTTTAACACAAAAATTAAAAGGAAGGAGGCTATTTGGCTAATTAGGTTATTCACGGTGGTAAAACAATAAACATGAGGTTTAGGCTCAACAAGGGCAACTAAGGGTGATGATCGGGCATGAGAAGAGAAACGAAAATGGAGTAAACAAGGTGAGTTTTCCTAACGCCTCAATCATTTTCATGCAACAACTTAGTTCATGATTTTGAAATGAATCACTTAAGCAAGTTCTAAAATGTTACAACATTCGAGCCACTCCATAATTAACAAAAACGTGAGCATGTGATATATAGTGAATAACCAATGCTCGAAAGGCACAAGAGTTTTTACTCACGGAAACGGGGTGGTAGGAATCGATGCAAACTTTGGCATAAAAATCTTTCAATCAACATGACAATTATTACGATATTTTCAACATTGTTTTTGCATTTTCGTTGGATTCTCTTAGAAATGTGATTTCAAAAGTAAGCTTATGCTTAAAAATCTAATGTTTAAGCAAAATGAACACCATAAAAAAATTAAGCCAAAAAGAGGAATTTGTTGGAAGCAAAAATATGTAGGATCGGTGGTTTTGATGAAATCAAACAAAAATCCCTAACATCCCCACACTTGAATGATACATTGTCCTCAATGTGCCAAAATAAGTAAAACCAATGCAAGGAGATGCAATTAACATGCAAGTGAGAATGAAAGAGAACAAAAGAACTCCCCTTGTCAAAAAATTTCTGGTCGCGCGCGATCAGATTCCAAAAATAAAACAAAGCAGCCGCGCAATTCATGTAACCAAGAGTTCAATAGAATTAGTCCTCCATGAGATCATCTCCAGAAGGCTGGGGCGGGAAAGGATGTGGCTCCCGTCCAGCTGCACGAGCAGCCTGCTGCAACTCCTCAACTATCCACTGAATGGAATCTGAAATCTGAGAAACGGATTTGACAAGTATCGCTTGAGTTTGAGCAATTTGATCAATGCGCGCCGCCAAGTCTACATGTAGAGGAGGGGCTGGTGCTTCTTCTCTAATGATAATCGCGGATGGTTCTTCACGACGTAGATGAGCAGGCTGCCATGGATTTCCATCTTCATCAATAAACTTCCATCCTTCATCACCAAACTGTGCAGCCAAACTCATGTTTTCCAGCATTGATGTGCCAATAACCGTTGTAGGAAATAAAGGTGTTAATCCTGAAATAACATCATTAGTCATGAAATCAAAAGACAAAGCCAACTGCGTAATGAAAGAACCACCATAGATGTAACTAGCGGGCTTTGTTCCGATGCATGAGGAGAAGAATTGTGCCATAGCGTAAGCCAGATTACAAGGCACCTGCTTGATTAAAGAATACAGGAAGAACAAATCCTTACGAGTCACCACACCCGTGTTGTTTTTCCTACCACAGATCGAATGTGAAATCACACGGTGAAAATAACGATGAAGCGGATCTTTCAGCTGTGTACTCATCGATAGCTTTGGGGAATGATTGCCCGTGCCAATTTCACGCCAGAAAGCAGATAAAGTTCCCTGATCAACCTTCTTTAAACTTTGAAGAAATGGCGATCTTTTCAGCTCAGATTTAGTATAAATACCAAGCGCTCCCCAAGCTGAGCAACAGAAAGCTTGCGTTCCTCACCACCCAATCGGAAAGAAATGGCATTCTTATCATGTAAGTCAGTAACCGGGTGAGCAAACCGATAAGTAGCACAGAATTCCAACACTAGCTCTTTGTACTGAGGCTGACGAATCGAGAAGAAACGTTGCCATGGTTTCGTGAGCATAGCGTCAATACGAGCCTTCTCTCCAAGAGCTTCCAAGGTGGACATGCAAATCGTACGTGATGGTTCAAAGTTCCTTAAGCGAATGGCTTCATATCGTTTAGCCCTCTCGCTGTCTTGCTCAAATTGAAGAAACCGATGAAGATCGTCATTCGCCATCACCTGCAAAAATGAAAATGTGAGATAATGATTTAAACAATATATGTGTGTATATGTATACGCACATATATATATATATATATATATATATATATATATGTATATGTATATGTATATGTATATGTATATGTATATGTATACACACACACACATACATCAACAGTCACACATCAAAATATTATAAACCTAAAATTGATGAACCGATATCACACAAAATTCAAACAATAACTACCAAACTTATGAGACACATTATACTAACTTCCAATCTTCAAGACACAAAAATGAAGTTGATAACATGCTTTAAACACTACCCCATGACTTTGTCCAAAATGTAGATGAAATAACAAGTCCAACTAGTCATCCAACAAATAGAAATGAACTTGTTACAACCATTGAAACTACACACCAAGAGTGGAACAACATGAAATTGCAATTGTCATGTGAGCTAATTTGATGCATTCAAACAAGAATCATTCAACACACATGCACCAAATTAAATCAAAACAACACAAGCCTCATCTCAACAATTGCAAAAAAAAAGATATATATCCATATAACCTAGTCAACCCAAAATATATGTGAAATATCATGCTATGGTTCGATTTCACCAAGGTAAACCAAGATAACACAATTGTCAACACAACCTATCAAGAAAATGCTTTGAATCTACAAAAATCAGCATCAATCTTATAATTTAACAAAAAGAAAGACTAACAAAAGTAAAAGAAAATAGAAGAAATAAAAGTTGCTAGTTATCTACCTTTGTAGAAAAAAAATTAAAGAGAAAAGAAGGGAAATGAGGTTGAATTCGGGTTGATAGTGGTTGTCACACCCCAACCTTGACGGCGGAATCGTCGAAGTGTGAGGGTTAAGATTGTTCACAGCCACATAACGCTATCCTTAAATGAAAATAATATTATCATAAGTTTCAAATGAAATACATTCATCAGTCTCAAATATAAAAAAATTCCAAACAATACAAAACATAACATAAGCATTTTATTCATTTAACTAGGTCCAAATCCTAGTTTATTGCAAGCTTCAAATGATGACTTCAAGCGTGGGCATTTCCTGAAACATGTTAAAAATAACGGGTCAACTATAAAGTTGGTGAGTTCCCAAGGGTTTCACATACATAATATACCATGGATTTCAAGTAGCAATTCATGTCATAGGTTATGAGTTAGCAAGTTTATAAAGCACATATAGTACAATCAAACCTCGACTAGATTATATGTTTATATGAGTGGCTAAGTGTACTTGGTTCCCTAGTGCACAAGCATACGGCTCCTAGGAGTCGGCAATACATCGACTTTAGCACCAAATAGGCTTGTCAGGCCCAAAGATCTAAGACGTCGCCAGGCTAGCAATAGTTAATGATTGTAAACAATATATGTAACTCTTATAAGACTTACAACAACACAAATAACCATGACAAAAAAAAAGTATGAATTGCATGTGCTTTTATAAGATCTAAACGTTTATAAGTGTATATTGAATAATGTAACATGTTTCACCCCAAAACGGTGTGAAATAGCATAAAAAGGGGCAAGGAAACTCACTTGTCAATTAAGTATATAATGAAGATCAATAAGAATAATATATGTCGTTCCAAGATAAAACGTCACAAAGCACCTAGATATATAAATATTACAAGATTTAGGTTTAATAATAAGATTAACGAGTTAACATGAACTAGGGTATTAGAATGTTAGGGATTTTTTATAAAGTTAATAAATTCTTATAAAAAGTCCATTTATGAAAAAAATTTAATTTATTTTTAAGAAAATTGATCTTTTGTAAATAACTTGTGATTTTATTTATAAGATTATATCTAAATTCTATAATTATCATGATTAATCCTTAAACATAAGGTCCAATATTAATTTAATACCTTTAAGTATTATATAACAATCTAATTTTTATAAGAATATTTAATTATAACATTTGTAAATAATTTTATATTAAAATATCAACATGTTTTACAAAATTTTTTTAAGAATTATATAGATGACTTTAAAAGTATTTGGGGTTCATAAAAGTCGTTTTTATAATTATTATAAATTTTCTATTTAATTTAAGGCCAAAAAGGCTTTAAAAAAATTACAAGAGGGTGCCCGGGTTCGAACCCGGGACCTCTTGCTTAACAAGGCAGTGTCTTACCAGCGAACCAAGGCCGCAGCCGCGGTTAAGGTTGGTTTAAAATTTATATAACCCCATTTAAAGAAAACCCCCAAATTCCATATAAACCCTAGAATCGATTAGGGCCAAATTGAAGGTTAAATCGCATCGGTTATCAGAAATAATCATGGGGCTTTTGTTCCCCATGTTTAACCGAGTGTATACATGTATTTAATTTACCCGAATGATGAAAGATTGGAGATGAACAAGATGATGAACAAGACGATGAACAAGCCGCGGCTGTAAGTATCCGATGGGTGAGCAATCTTCAATGGAAATCAAATTAAACTTGTAGGTAGCTTCGAATGACAGTTTATACTGAAAACCCCTTATCAATTTCAATTTAGGTGGGTTGGAAATTGGATTTTGACAAGGTTGCAGATCGCGACTTAGGAAGAATCGAACAGAGTGTTTGTGTGGGTTTCAGGTGAAATTGCGAGTTGTAGACGTTTAGTATTAGTCATATGATTGTGCGTGTTCTATTAATTAGATTATTATTGGGTTTAATTGCTCGAACGGTTCAAGGGTGTGGCCGACAATTACCAAGTCCAAATCGACACCCGTTATCGTCTTTAATTCTAATTAAAGTGTACTTAGTGGTCCGAAACATGTTCTAGAAGCATTTGGAATCGGTTTTGAATCGAAAAAATGGCTTTAAAATGGGTTTTTAAGGTGGCCGGAGCCGCGGCCGGAGGTGGCCGGAGGCTCGGCCGGAAAAACGGGGTGGGCGGGGGGTTTGGGCTGAATTTTTGGAATTTTACACAAATGGTCCCTCAACCTTGATTTTCTATTATTTTATGCCAAAACTTTAATTTAAAGTTTATAAAATTACATTAATACCCCTTAATCTTGGTTAAGTTTAAACACCTTAAGTAAATAATTTTTATACATTATTATTGTTACTAGTATTATTATTATTAATAACATTATAGTTTATTATTATTACTATTATTATTGTTATTATTATTATTATTATTATTATTATTATTATTATTAATGTTAATATTAATATTCTTAGTAGTTTAGTTATTATTATTGTTATTACTAACATAATTTGATATTATCATTGCTATGTTCAATTTAATTGCTCAAGTGGTGATGGTTAGGGCTGCTGGTGGTGGTTGTGGTCGCTGCTGGTGGTTGGCTGCGGGGGATGCGGTGGCTGGTAGGTCGCGATGTGGTGAGGGGGTCGCGATGGTTGCCGACAGTTGTGGAGGTGCGAATGGGTGGCGGTCGCGGAGGCTGGTTGGAGCGATGGTGATGGCGGCTTAGGGTTGCAGTCGGGTGGTGGGTGGCGACTTCGGTTGTGGTTGCCGGCAATTGAGGAGGTGCGGCTTCGAGATGGTGGCTGCGGTGGTCGTGGTTCGCAGGTAGGTTTGCGGCTTGGTGGTTGCGAAGGGGTGGTGGTGTCGCCGATGTGATTGTGGCTGCGAGGTGGTGGTGGGTCGCCGATGGATGGTGGGGCGACGGGAAGTGGGTGGCCGGTGGGGGTTGTGGTTGTGATTTGGGAGGTTGAGAGAAGAAGGTGAGAAGAAATGGTCAAATGGGGAAGATGATCTGATGAGTCTTAGGGTTATTTTCTTTTTCAAATTTTTTTTTTTGACCTGAAAGTTTGACCAGGATATGGCCATGACAAAAATGGTCATAGTCATGACAGTAGCTTTTGAACTCTTGACAATGCAAAGGTCATGGGCATTACTTTTGTGTCATGGTCATGACAAATACATTTTCAAAATTTTTTAATTAATAAGAAAATTTATCTTATCATCTAATTTTTTTTATTTTTTTTTCATTAATTCTATTACAATTACCTAATAAATAAATATTTGAATTTTTTTTTGATTTTTTTTTGCTTTTAAATATAAATATTTAACGGGTTATACCAAAAGATAATAATTTCAAAATTTAGTTATTGGTTTTTCGAATGATTAGCATAATCACTTAAGAAATACTTACCGAGTGACGCCGGTAATTAAATCTCAAGTTTCATCATGCTATAAGAAAAAAACGATTTCCTAAAAATCAAAACATTATAGAGCCCGTAAAAAGAGAACATACAATACCAAAATGCGTTCAAACCCTCGGGTTGCCACCCGGAAGCGCTTAGTTTGTTAACGAGTCTTTAGCTTGACTCGACCCCGCATTAATTGTTCTTGGGGTGAAGATTCACAATCTCCAATTCCTCATCCACCGGGCCTTCGATGTAATGTTTCAATCGATGACCATTCACTTTGAAAACTCTTCCGTCCGGATGTTCTATTTCAACAGTGCCATATGGAAATACTTGTTTCACAAGGTAAGGACCTGTCCATCGTGATTTTAGCTTTCCTGGAAACAACCGAAGTCTTGAATTGTAAAGCAAGACACGCTCTCCTACTTGAAATTGTTTGTTATCCTTCAAGTGATTGTCGTGTGATTGCTTTGTTCGTTCCTTGTAGATTCGAGAGTTCTCGTAAGCTTGATTTCTCAATTCTTCAAGCTCATGAACCTGCAACCATCTGTTTTCACCTGCACATCTTAAGTCAAGGTTAACTGATTTTAAAGCCCGATATGCTTTGTGCTCAATTTCAAATGGTAGATGACAAGCTTTTCCGTAAACCAACTTAAATGGTGTTGTGCCTATTGGTGTTTTGTAAGCGGTTCGAAAAGCCCATAAAGCATCATCTAGCTTATCTGACCAAATCTTTCGGTTTTGCCCCACTGTTCGCTCCAGAATGCGTTTAAGGCCTCGATTAGTGACTTCCACTTGTCCACTCGTTTATGGATGATACGCCGTTGAAAATCTATGGTGAACACCATAGTGTGATAAAGCTTTTTCAAGTAAAGAATTACAAAAATGAGTGCCTCGGTCACTAATTAAGGCCTTGGGGATTCCAAACCGTGTGAACAACTTTCTTAAAAACTTTACAACAACCCTAGCATCGTTTGTGGGTAATGCATGTGCTTCCGCCCATTTTGAGACATAATCAACAGCAACTAGGATGTATTTGTGTCCTCGTGAAGATGGAAATGGTCCCATGAAGTCGATGCCCCAAATATCAAATACCTCACATACCTGAATCCCGTTTTGGGGCATCTCATCACGGGATGAGATGTTACCTGCTCGTTGGCAAGCATCACAAGCTTTAACCAATGCATGTGCATCCTTAAAAATGGTGGGCCAATAGAATCCAGAGTCGTAAACCTTCTTGGCGGTATAATTAGCCCCATGATGTCCACCAGTGGGTCCTTCATGACAATGGTGAATAATGCTCATCGCCTCACTACCATGCACACATCTTCTCACCACTTGATCTGCGCATACCTTAAACAGATACGGGTCTTCCCAAAAGTAGTGCTTTAAATCAGTAAAGAATTTCTTTTTCTGTTGGTGGGTCATTCCTTTAACGAGAACCCCACCCGCAAGGTAGTTTGCAAAATCTGCGAACCAAGGATGATCATCAATCTCTTGAACCTGCAAAAGAAATTCATGTGGAAAATTATCATTTATGTTGGATTCCCGTAGTTCTTCTAAGGACGGGTTCTCGAGACGAGAAAGATAGTCAGCTGTGACGTTCTCAGCCCCCTTTTTGTCTTGTATCTCTATGTCAAACTCTTGTAAACGCAAGATCCATCGAATCAATCTCGATTTTGCATCTTGTTTTCCAAAAAGGTATCTGAGAGCTGCATGATCAGTATAAACAACAGTTTTCGATAAAACAAGGTAAGAACGAAATTTATCAAAATCGAAAACCACAGCAAGCAATTCTTTTTCAGTTGTTGTGTAGTTCTCTTGAGCATCATTAAGGGTTTTGCTTGCGTAGTAGATTGGATGAAAATGTCTTTCCTTTCGTTGCCCTAAAACTGCTCCAACTGCATAGTCGCTAGCATCACACATTAGTTCAAATGGGAGATTCCAATCCTGGGCTACCATTATGGGTGCATTTATTAATTTCTCTTTCAACAGATTAAATGCAACCAAGTATTCATCATTAAAAACAAAAGGCACATCTTTTTCAAGAAGTTGGGTCATAGGTCTTGCTATTTTTGAGAAGTCTTTGATAAAACGTCTATAAAAGCCGGCGTGACCTAAGAAACTTCTTATTGCTTTGACAGAATTTGGTGGTGGTAGTTTCGAAATGGTTTCCACTTTTGCCCTATCTACCTCTAGCCTCGCATTGGAAATCTTATGACCTAAGACAATGCCTTCCTTCACCATGAAGTGGCATTTCTCCCAATTCAAAACAAGATTTGATTCCTCGCATCTTGCAAGCATCCTTTCCAAGTTACTTAAACAATGATCAAATGAATTTCCAAAGACCGAGAAATCATCCATGAACACCTCCATTGAGTCTTCGATCATGTCATGAAATATGGCAACCATACATCTTTGAAACGTGGCCGGTGCATTACATAACCCAAATGGCATTCTTCTGTATGCGAAAGTGCCATAAGGACATGTAAATGTCGTCTTTTCTTGGTCCTCGGGTGCAATAGGAATTTGAAAATATCCTGAAAAACCATCAAGAAAACATAAAACATGTTCCCAGATAAACGTTCTAACATTTGATCAATGAAAGGTAAAGGAAAGTGATCTTTTCTTGTTGCATCGTTGAGCTTGCGGTAATCGATGCAAACTCTCCAACCCGTGACGGTTCTTGTGGGTATAAGCTCATTCTTTTCATTCGTCACCACCGTCATACCTCCTTTCTTTGGTACCACTTGAACCGGGCTAACCCATGGGGAATCAGAAATCGGATAGATTAAGCCCGCATCAAGTAGCTTGATTACTTCCTTCTTTACAACCTCTTGCATGTTAGGGTTAAGGCGACGTTGGTGTTGCACCACCGGCTTATACTCATCTTCCATTAAGATCTTATGGGTACAAAAGGAAGAATGTATTCCTTTTATATCCATGATCTTCCAAGCCATAGCTTTCTTGTGCATCTTTAACACCTCTAAGAGCTTCACCTTTTCATCATTCGTCAAATCGGTAGCGATAATGACGGGTAATTTGGAATCCTCATCCAAGTAGGCATACTCCAAATAAGATGGTAGCTCCTTAAGTTCCAATGATGGTGGTTCCTCAACAGATGGTTTAGCCTTATTTGCTTCATCTCTTTCCGATACTTCAAATACTTTTGGACTTGAGGATGGTTCATTGGTTAACGAGCAAGCTAACTCATCAACAACTTGCACGTGACAAATGTCAAAGTTTTCCCCATCAAGCAATTGTGTGTCCAAAGCATTTTGTTCACAACTTTCCTGCAGATAATGATCCATATATGAGTCAATAGTATCAATAAAATATAATGAATCATCATGATTTTGTGAATGTTGCATGGAATTTTTAATATCAAAGACTACCTCTTCTTCATCTACCCTTAGAGTTAATTTACCATTGCATACATCAATTAAGGCTCTAGAGGTAGCTAAGAATGGGCGACCTAAGATAAGTGGTACATTTTTATCTTCATCCATGTCAAGAATTACAAAATCAACGGAAACACAAATTTATCAATTTTAACCAACATGTTCTCAACTATGCCTCTAGGGTACTTTACAGATCGATCGGCAAGTTGGATGCTCATTCGGGTCGGTCTAGGCTCACCTAGGTCTAATTTTGAAAATACCGAGTAGGGCATCAAATTGATGCTAGCACCTAAGTCGGCCAATGCATTGCTAACAGATAAACTACCAATTAAACAAGGAATAGTAAAACTCCCTGGATCGGTCATTTTCTTCGGTAGCTTGTTTTGCAAAACCGCCGAGCATTCTTCATTCAACGTCACATGCGAAAGCTCCTCGAGTTTCTTCTTGTTTGTTAGAATGTCTTTAAGAAACTTGGCATACTTTGGCATCTGTGATAAAGCTTCAACAAATGGTAAGTTAATATGCAATTGCTTAAAAAGTTCAAGAAATTTACCATATTGTTCTTCCATCTTTTCCTTTTTCAATCTACCGGGATAAGGAATAGTGGGCTTGTAAACTCTCAATGGTTCTTTGACTTGTGCGGTACTTGATGGGCTTTGCCTAGTATGTTGCACTTCGTCTTGAACCTCAACTTCCTCTTCACCAATTGGCTCGGATGTAGAAGCTAAGTTATCCGAATGAGTGTTCTTACCACTTCTAGTCGTGACCGCCTTCACATGAGCTTTAGGATTAGGCTCGGTGTTACTCGGAAGACCACCATGTTGCCTTTCGGATAATTACCTTGAAATTTCTCCCACTTGAGCTTCTATACTTTGCATTGTGGCTCGATGGTTTCTCAATTCCATCTCGTGTTGTTGGTGACGAGCTTCCGAACTTTGATGACGACTTTCAGCTGTAGATAGAAATTGTGCCATCATCTCTTCCAAATTGGGTTTCTTTTCTGGTTGTGAACCACTACTTGATCCTTGATGTTGGAATTGTTATTGATTTTGATTTTGGGAGCGGAATTGATTGTGAGTTTGTTGTTGATACGGTTGATAGCCTTGTTGTTGATGGTTTTGATATGTTGGTCTTGGTTGAAATCCCGGGGGTTGGTTACTACCACTTGCCTTCCAACTAAAATTTGGATGATTTTTCCAACGCGCATTATATGTGTTACTATATGGGTTATTTTGAGGACGAACTTGACTTCCCATATAATCAACTTGCTCCGGAGGTTGAACATTTCCCTTTGTTGACAATCCGAACTCATATGTGGTCCCCCACACATATCACAAACTACTTGGGCCCTGTTTATAAGCATTTGATTCATTCGATTTGTAAGTGCTTCAACTTGTGCAGATAAAGAATGATATGTATCAAATTGATGAACACCCTGTCTGGGTTGCCTTGTTCTTGGAGCTTGCCATGAACAACTGTTGTTAGCCAAATCTTCAATCAACTCATGTGCCTCCTCGGGTGTTTTATCCCAAAATGCACCTCGTGAAGATGCATCAATAATCTGACGACTTTCCAGACATAACCCGTTGTAAAATGTTTGGATTTGAAACCAAGGTTCCAATCCATGGTGTGGACACTTCCTCATTGAATCTTTGTACCTTTCCCATGCTTCATATAGTGATTCTCCTTCATCTTGCATGAATGATGTGATCAAGTTCCTTAATCTAGCGGTTTTTGATGGTGGAAAATACTTCAAGAGAAATTTTTCGGCCATTTGATTCCAAGTGGTGATGGAACCAACAGGAAGTGTGTTCAACCATTACTTTGCTCTATCACGTAATGAGAAAGAGAATAATCGGAGTCTAATTGCATCATCACTAACTCCATTAATCTTGAAGGTATCACATATCTCAAGAAAGTTTGCAAGGTGAAAGTTTGGGTCATCATCCGGACGACCATCAAATGACAATTGTTTTGGATCATTTGAATTGTGCTTGACTTGATCTCAAAGTTGTTTGCTAGCACATTCGGTCGTACAATGCTAGGTTTTGCACCTTCTAAAGATGGTTTGGCAAAATCATAGATTGTTCTTCTATCTTCTTGCCCCGCCATTGTGTCTTCGGTGTGCTCTTCTTCACTTTCTGTTCCGTTTGTATCCTCCTTTTCACTTTCGGTCTCGTTTGAGTACTCTAGCCTCGTCGCTTCACCTTTGATTTCTTGTGCTACTTTGTGGGATCTTGCCCTCAAGTTTCTCCTGATTACTTTTTCGGGTTCAGAATAAGGCTCTACAATATCATCAACCGGTGAAGATGCGGACATAAGCTTCCTGAAACACAAACACTACCAAACGTGTAAAGAAAGATAAAGGTAACAAAATAATTATATTAAATTAAAATAGTAAATATAAAGGATTGGCTAAAGTAATGACTCGGATCTTTCTCAGAATTGCCGTGTCCCCGGCAACGGCGCCAAAAACTTGATGTGTGTTTTGATATATAAACTTTAGCAACAAATTTTACACAATTAAGCTTTAAAATTATAAAATGATTTTCACCTTATGACTAACTACACACACAATAGGCAAGTGTACCTATCGAATAGTAGTATAGCTTTTGGTAAGAAACAAGTATCGATCCATGGACACGAGAGCTCCTGATACTAAGTCTTTATCATTATCTAGCCAATGAAAGAGGATTTGTGAATATTATCATTAACTAATTTAACTAACAATTAAACTAATTGAAGAAAGTAGATAAAGATGAAGATAACCAATCAGAGGAAGGTATCACTTAGACTTTGAATCCGCTTAGCAAAACAATGACGACATGCATGAACCTATGGTGAGATCATTTTCTACACACGAAACATGGATATAAACTAGACTCTCGTCAAAGTTATCTAATTATATAACTCTTTGGAAAGCTAATACGATAAACACAAATAGCCACCTAAAGTTATGCCATGAAGAACTAATGATAATATTATGCCAATGTTAAATATTTTGGACTCCCGTCAAGGATACCAAACCCACAAATCTTTGGAAAGTTAACACGATGAACACGTGGCAACCACCTCAATTCGCGTAATGTAACAATACCTATGTATATCCTTCAACTTATGAATATCCTAACATGAATTTATGAACCGTAAATTTACGCATTATCTATGGTTTTACATAACAAAGTTAGGAGGTATTCATAACAAACACAATGGTTTTCACAAACACATGTATAAGGATGCATACTTGTTCAACTTTACTAGATATTCAACCATTCATTCACTATTTCTAGTCAAATGCCATAAACTACATACTAGGTTATGCAATTCATGAATAAATGTTCTAACACACATGGTTTTCCAATATAATGTGGTTGCAACACCCACAAGATTCAATATTTCATCAAGTTAAACAAGAACACACCACCATTAAAGGACATTCATAGCTTTGTAATGAGCATTGACATAAACACCACCAAGAGTTTCATACAACATGTCAAAGTATGCTAAGCTTCATCTAATCTAAGTGATTAAGAGTATTTAGCCCATGAGGCTTACAAAAGCCACAACCAAACTCATAGAAATGGAAGAAAACATGTTAGGTCTAGAGATTTTCAAACCAAAGATGAGTGAGGATGGGTTGTGTGAAGTTGAATCTTTCTTTGAAATGCTTGATTTTCAACCTCTCTTGAACTCTTGAGAAACTTCCTTCAAATCTCCTTCAAAGATGAAGAAAAACTAGGGTTTTCTCCTCTAAAATCGTCCTTCCCTCAATGAAGAAGAAGAAGGGGTTAAAAAAGGGGGCCTGATGCGTGTCATGGCCATGACCCAGTTTGTCATGGCCATAATGCGCTCAAAAAGGAGGGTCTGCAGCTTGTTATGGTCTTGACAGCTCCTGTCATGGCCATGACAGCCTCTAAACTTCCAAACTCTTCATGAATTCCTTGGCTTCTTCTTTTGAAATCATCAAACAACCATTCGAAGCTACAAAAATCAAATTAATCACAATTAAGTATCGCTAAAGATTAATTTGAAACAAAAATCACTTAAAATGGGAAAAGATATGTATTATTAAAATGTATAATTATTCACATATCAGAATTCATTTTAATCTTCAATTATAAGAAAAATAATAATAATAAGCACATATAATATTATACATTTTAAATAAAATATGTTACATGAAAAGAAAGAAATATATTACAAACATAATTAAACATAATTATAAAAGAAATTATTATTATTCAAAAGCATTTAAATTTCTCCATCATTGAAAAAATCCGAGTGGTGTAGTTCCGCGTTGACATCATCAATTTTATCTACATGGTTCACTTCTTTCTCTTTTAGAGATGCTTGATATAATTGACATAGATGTGAAGGTGTGCGACAAAGTTTCGCCCAGTGGTTATTACTTCCACATCTATAACACGAACTATCATTAGTTTGAGATGTTCCAGCTTCATTTGTGAACTTATTTTGCTGGTTAAACTTGTTACTTTGTGGTGCGTTTCGTCCACGGCCACGACCACGAACTTGGCCTTGTTCCCATTTTTCAAAATTATTAGCAACATTTGCTTCTAGTATTGCTAGCGATCCTGTGGGACGAGTTTCATGGTTTTTCATAAGCAACTCATTATGCTTTTCTGCTACGAGGAGATATGCATTGAGATCGGAGTATTTATAAAACTTCAACAAACGATATTGTTAAGCCAAATTAATATTTGAAGCATGAAAAGTGGAATAAGTTTTCTCCAACTTTTCCTCCTCGGTAACAAGATGCCCACAAAATTCTAGTTTTGAGCATATTCTATATAAAGCAGATGTGTAATCATTTACTTTTTTAAAATCCTGGAACCTCAAATTGTTCCATTCATATTTGGCAGTAGAAAGTAAAACTTACTTTTGATTATCAAATCTATTTTTTAGATCCTTCCATAACCCACATGGATCATCATAATTAAAGTATTCATGCTGCAATAATTCATCAATGTGTTTATGGATAAACACATCAGCTTTAGCCATTTCTTCTTCCGAACATTGATTATTATCATTTATTGCTTCTAATACACCAAGTGATTTTAGATGTCTCTTGATATTTGCTGACCAAGACATATAATTTTCCCCGAAAATATCGAGAGCCATAAATTCAAGTTTTGATAGATTCGACATTTTTCTAAACAATAAAATAGATATTAGAATTAATTTAGCATTATAAATAAACCTTTTAATAAATGTTAGTAATCGTTAGATTAGATATATGTTAGATGACATAAAAGTAAAAGTTAGAAGCGTAAATAAATGTTAGTTAACAGAATAATAAAAGTTAGAGCATAAATAAATAAAAGTTAGTTGACAGACTAATAAAAGTTGGAAGCGTAAATAAATGTTAGATTAGGAGCATAAATAAATGTTAGACATGTTAGTTCCCAACTGTTATATTTATTAGTAGTCCCAAAAATTATAATTTCTCCATAGTAAGGGGTACCCTGCACTTATTTATCATCATAGTATTTTTATATTCAATTTATATATATTTATGAAAAACTTACATTGATTGTTATGACAACTTCTTCTTTATTGATCTTCTTGGTTGAGCACCTCGTGCTGATAACGTGTTATAATAATAATAATAATTGAGAGAATTGAGGATCCTTTTGTGATGGAAATTGAAGATTAATTTGAAGAAGAAGAAATCTTCGTTGCTTCTATATATCTGTAATCTTGAACATCTGGGAGAACAATAATAAGATGAAGAGGTAGGGGTTGAAGACAAGAAAATAATCAGAATATGGAGGAAGGTGAATCTTTTTTGTTTTAATCATTGAAATGAGAAGAGGAGCAATCACATATATACACGTAGCGGAAAGAAAAAGAAAATGGGAAGACCCATATATCTGCCATTATAAAAGTCTATTTTTTTTGTTTTTCATGATGATATCTTTTATATTAAAAAATCAACAATGATATCCATCACATCTATACAACAAACACACAAAAGAAGTTAGTTCAGTATATTGAGGTGCCATTAAAGCACTACTGTAAATTTTATTTTATATTATAAAAATTTTAATACATGAGAAAACTCTCCACAAACTATACTTCCATAATCAAACAGGAAACAGTTCAAAATAGATTGAAAAAATGATAAAATTAAACCTATATATGACACAAGACAAATAGTTGCATTTTTATAAAGTGGTGGTGTAATATAAAACGTTGGCTTTTTAATAATGTAACAGTTTTTCTCCACCAAAACATTTCAAACCTAAAAAATATTTGTTCTAACACATTAGCTTGGCATTTATTACCGTGAAACAAAAAAAAATAGAAACATGTTTTAATATGTAAAATTGACAAGTATGGAAAAATGAAATGAGTTTTTGATTTATACGTTACTTTTCAAATTCAATGGATAATGTGTTAAAAACAAATATTTCAATATTAAACAGTTTGTTACTTTTTGCTATAATTATATGACAAAAAATATGTTGTGATTCACTAAATAGTAACAAATATTAAATCTTTGAATATGTAAATGTATGATTGAATTTTTTAATGGGATCTTTTCTACCTATAAAATTATTTTCATCTAAAATTCAAATGTATATGATTCAACAATTTCATAGATGATAAACAAAGTTTTGAATACAAAATATACAGATTAAAACTGAAACGAATTATTGGTTTAGTTTACTTAAAATATTAGAGTTGATTAAAATGATAATGTAATTTAGTTACCTAAAATAGAGTAAAAGGTAAAAAAAATTGTATTAATTTTTTTCTTCCTAAAATTGGTAATGAATTTGGACCGGAAAACAAAGTTGAAGAGTTACTATGTATGATGATACGTGGCATTTTATATATATATATTACTAGCCTAACGTCCCATGTGTTACACGAATTAAAAAACTAAAATAACGAATATTTACAATTAGAAATTAAGAACTAATATTAATAATCTTCTAATATATAATAATAATATATAAGAATGATATATAAAGATGCGAAATTTAAGGGATGCAAAATTTTTATTAAAACAACTTTTCGTTATATGAATAACACGTGACAATAACTTCTTGAGAGTGTGCCATGTGACAACCTATAACTTAAAAGCCAATAATTTATTAAAACATAAAATTGATAAAATGTTATAAAAACTTAGCTGCAAATGTGAAGAAACATGTCAACTTAAGTTGTATTGTGATTGTATATAAAATTAAATTATGAAAAACTAATCTCTTAACATTATATTTGAAAATTTAGATTCTGTTTACCATAATTTTGATTTAAAATCATTGTACATATATTACAAAATGATTTTTTTATTTTCTCAAAATAAATTATGAGGAATACAAATAATGGTTTCTATTTTAACATTTATTTGAATATAAAATAAAAATGATATTAATTCAAACTTGAGAAACTTTTTATTTTAGGGAAACAAATTAAGAGAATTTTTTGGAGTTTAAATGAGTGTTTAATATGATAAAAGTGACAATATTTGTTTAAGAATTTGACATGTGTCAAAGTGTTTAATATGATGATAAGTGACAAAACCCTTTTCTTTTATATATATAAAGATTAAAGTGGGAAGACATCTTATAACAAAAACTACATTATAAAAGTAATTTTTTTTAATTTTAATATAATATTGCTATAGTTTTTTTAATATAAATTTAGATGTTGTGTTTTTCCCGTTGAATCGTACGGCATCCCTCTAGTTCAACAATATGAATATGAACATCAAAACAAGTAAACGAATAAAAACTGTATTTGATTCATCGCTATATCTTTGGCCATTATATCTTGAGTTATTTTTGTCAAGTGTGACGCCCACAAGTCGTGAACTTCTTTTCCTACAATGATTTGTTGAAGCTTTAGGATGTAAAAATACATAGGTAGGAGAGATCCCCTTGAGCGAAGTGTGTAGCATTCACACCAAGAGTTCAAACATCATAACGTATTAAACAAAAGATACAGGCTACACTAACAACAAACTCATAAGAGGGGATCTTTAGCTTTTGTAATTCATGTATGCTTGGATGTCGCTTTTAGTTGTGTCAAACACTTTCAGATTGAAATACTTTGTTGGTACGCATGGAATTTTTGATCAAATAAGACATAAAAATTGTCAAGAATGATTATGAAGGTTTTTTATGCAACAGGTCAGGGCCGGCTCTTCATTATATTATGTGAAGCCTTTTGCTTGGGGCCCCAATTTTTTAAGGGCCTCTAAATTTAAAGTTAAGGTTTTGCTTCGGAGTGTTTATCTTGCAGCAAAACTATCTATGAAGTTTAAGTCAGCTTACTTTTTATAAGATTTGTTTTAATTTCGGTTCTAAAATGGCTGCAGATAAAAAGTCCATCAGTTTTCTACTAAAAAATAGAGATACTAAAGGTATATATTTGAATGTCTTGCTCTGTTTCGTTGTTTGAAGGGGTTCCACGAGGAAGAAGACTAAATTTAAAGTTTAACTATCTTCTTAAAAACAAGTTGAAGAACCAAATGAGCTCTTGTTAACTTGTATTCTTTTTTTCCTACCTTATACGTACATGAGTTTATGTTGAACAGTTTAGGATTGAAAGTGAGAAAAATCTTTATAGAAAGGACCCCAATTCTATCATCCGCTTCGGGCTCCCAAAATGGTTGAGCCGGCCCTGCAAAAGGTACTGGAATTCGTATTGAATTTCATCCTTCGACCAAACTACATGAGTTTTATATAGTGAAAGAAAAATCATTATGAATCGCTATAAACCTTCATGCAAAGAGTTGACAGTTAACAATTATAACCGCTTGTGATTACATAAGTAGAAAGCCACATTAGTAGTTACTAAGATACCACCGATCCGTTGGTACTCATCTTTAATTGCTACCAATCATCATAGTTGCAACTGAACTACGTAGTTTCTATCGAAGTCATTGTTGCTATCGAACTTGATGGCTGTTAGTAGCAAATGTCTATTTTTTATCACTTCTATTAATCATTAAAATTCATGCAATTATATATATATATATATATATATATATATATATATATATGAAAACCATATTTATAAATGAAAACCATGAAAACTAGGGGTTACATATATGTAAGTACGTATTACAAAGTGTATAACTAAGAGTTACATATATGTAAGGGTTTTGTATATGTAAGTACGTGTTACCAAGTGTACAACTAAAGTTACGTACATTTAACTCATACAAGTTACGTATACGTAACTCGATTCGTTATCATCGTCAACCTTGGAGTTTAAATTAAAAATAAATAATGACCTCAAAAAATAAGGTTAAAGTTTACTCAAATATAGTTTTAATAATTAAAAAATTAAATCAATTATAAATTATGTGATTGGATAGTGGTGGTTTTCACGGTTTTCAATTATAAATACGGTTTTCATTTGATCCCTTCCCTATATATATATATATATGTATATATATAGGATCAGGATCATTACAGAACCATTTTTTATTTTCAGAACCAAAAGAACCATTGACTTACATAAATGTAAATTATAAATCATTGGTTTACATAAATGTAAGTTAACCTGATGATTTTTAGTTGTTTTTTTATATTTTATTATTCATGTCTGATATACACATATGTAAAACAGGTCAAGTATTACCAGACTTAATATACATTTATGTAAATCAATGGTTCTGTAATTCTGAAAATAAAAGTGGTTCTGTAATGATCCTAACCCTATATATATATATATATATATATATATATATATATATATATATATATATATATATTTAAATTCTATTTTTTAACAGCACCACTTACAATTTTTTTTGCATAAAATGTGCATTGGGTAAGGTTTGAACCTATAACCTTTTGATTGTGAAACATCTTCATTCTTTCTTGTCATTAGGTTTTCAAAACCCCGTCCATTATATTCTAATTTCTTATTAAATCTAAAACAAATTAAAATATATTAAAATAAATATAATAGAGTTAATTACATGATTAGTCCTGTGCTTTGTTCATATTGTAATATTGGTCCTAAATTTTAAGAAATTACAGGTTTGGTTCTTACTGTTTACCAAACCGTAACATGATTGGTACCTGGAGTGGATGGACATTATTTTTGGGGTTAAATGGATTTGAAATTACTTTTTTACCCTTGTCATAAAAGACAAAAAGACATAACACGTGTGTGTGTGTGTGTGTGTGTGTGTATGTGGGACCCACCACCGCCCCCTTCCATTTCCCTTCAATTTCTTTCGGGCACCAGAGCACCAGCACCGTCGTCGCACCATCACCTCCAACTCTCCACCGCCGTCGGGTCCTGAATTCCCCACAACCCCATCGCCATCTCCACCACAACTCTACCTCCTTGTGATCCCCTTCTGTCTCACTCTTCCCTCTGGTGCCGCCTGCCACCTGTCACCTGCATCGTCATCGCGAAACTCAGATCCGGAAGAAACCAAATGGGATCCCAAAGTGACTGATAGCAATAATGATCAGTAATTAATAAGAGTCCAGATCGATTTATCGGAGTAGCTGTCAGGTCTAGGGGCCCTGCAAACACCGGTCGCCGCTAATGGCGCCGATAGCTTCAAAATCAAGGTAGAGGAGTCCAGATCGATCCATCAGTTAGACAACTACGAAATCCGGCGATGGTTAGGCGATGGTGGTAGGGAGGGTGTGGTGATTATGGTGGTGGTGGTTAAGGATGGTGACGGTGGTGGCATAATAGTGGCAGTGAGCTGGTGGTGGGTTGACGCTGGTGTTGGGTAGACGGTTGTGGTGTTGATGTGAGGATGGTGATGATGATTAGGGGTGTTCAAAAATATCCAAATCCGAAACCGAATCCGAAATATCCGAAAATCCGAAATTCGGATATCCAAAATTTCGGATTCGTATTCGGATAGTGATTCTCAGAATTTTCGGATATTTCGGATATTTGAAATATCCGAAATATCCAAAATATTTTTATAAAAAATTAAAAATATTAAATATTAATTAAATATTTTGGATATTTTTAGATATTTCAGACTAATAAAAAACTTCGGATATCCGATAAAAACTTCAATAAAAATTATTACATTTTTTTAAAATTTATTAAATAATACAAATATTTTTTGAATTATCCAAAATTTCCGATTCAAATTCGGATAGTGAAATCAACTATCCGAAAATTTCGGATATCTGAATTTGAACACCCCTAATGATGATGTATGTATATACATATATATTTTTAATATAATAATAATATAAAAATAATAATACACAGGGGTAAAATGATCATTTTAATAAATCTAACAGCAAAAACTAACGTTCATTCATTCCAGGGACCAATCATGTTACGGTTTGATAAACAGTAAGGACCAAACCTGTAATTTTTCAAAAGCTGGGACCAATATTACAATATGGGCAAAACACATGAACCAATCGTGTAATTAACTCAACATAATAATAACATTGAAATCAGGGTGGATGAGATCCACCACATTACACCATAAACTTATAAATTAAATTGTCATATAACACTACATCACACACTCAAATTAAATGATGACAATGTTGTCACACCATGTGACACTTCACCACACACATATGAGGCAACGATCACGACGACAACATACCATGAATGAGGCCATTTATGGTCCCAGGGTCGACGGTTGTGGTGCCGCTCGACGCTAGGCGTCATCCCACACCGTAGGCTCAAGACGGATGCACCCCACCCACCTTCGGAAATGGAAGTTTCAATTTGGAATATGTAATTACATCTTTACAACTTAAAATCATCATTTGACACACGTTAATGCTCGTTCTATCGAATAACTCTCATTTTCCACGATATTTATAATTGTTGTAAAAAGAATATCCACGTGGCAGACACTCACAGGACATCTCAAAATATTATTATTATTAATAAAGCGTAAGCTTGCAGTTGCAGGAATCAGCAAACCTTTCAAGACCGCTCTTTCCTTCCCACCACCCTCGTAATAAATTATACATACTACAATAATATTTTATTCGATCAAAAGTCTTCACAGATCTTTATAAACTCAACACACGAATTGTTTGGTGGGCTCCCATTTCCAATTTACATCTCCCCACCCAACATTTGCACCAAACCCAATCAAAGATCGCACCTTTCTCAAACAATTTTAAGTTTTTTCAGTCAAAACTCACAATTAACGCTTGATCTTACAAGGTTTTACACGATTTTCTTGATCTTGATACATGATGATGTGTTCTTTGAAGCAATCTTATGCACTGGGGTGTGATTCCACTGGTGCAATTAATCGCCTGAGTAAACCCCTCGTTAAATTTTCGGTTTCGTCGTCGATTTCGACCCCCAAAATCCCCAATTTGTCTGCTATTTCTGTCTCGAAGCCTTTGCATATTTCGTCAATTGAGGGCTTTGGGTCGTTGAAAGTGCAACACAGAAGGAAATCGGTGATTAAAGCGTATGATGCTGATCGATCCGAAGGAGAAGGAGTTGTTGAGAAGGCTGAAGCTGCTAGAAAAGTGAAGATCGGGTTCTATTTTGCAACATGGTGGTTCTTGAATGTGATTTTTAATATTTATAATAAGAAGGTTTTGAATGCTTTTCCATTTCCATGGTTGACGTCTACTTTGTCACTTGCTGCTGGATCACTCATCATGTTGATCTCTTGGGGTACAAAAGCTGTTGAAGCTCCTCATACTAATTTAGAGTTTGGAAATCATTGTTTCCTGTGAGTAATGTTAGGGTTTTTAGGGTTTTATTTGATCACATACATGTTTATCTATGTGGGTTTTGTTTGATTCTTCATTTTATACATGGGTTTTGTTTTTATGTTAATATTGTATAAAGGTTTTTGAAATCTTGAATTTGATGTCTTTTAGGTTGCATTGGCTCATACAATTGGTCATGTGGCTGCAACTGTGAGTATGTCAAAGGTTGCTGTTTCTTTCACTCACATCATTAAAAGTGGTGAACCTGCTTTCAGTGTTTTGGTTTCAAGGTTCATTTTGGGCGAAACGTTTCCTATGCCGGTTTACTTGTCACTCGTGCCGATTATTGGTGGTTGTGGTCTTGCTGCTCTTACTGAGCTCAACTTCAACATGACTGGTAATCATAAGTTCATTGTTCAATTAAGTAATTTTAATCTATTTTTGGGTGAATTTTTTGCGAAGATGATGTATTTGTGCAGCTTTTGATGTGGTTATGTGTTTTAATTTTCAGGATTTATGGGAGCAATGATTTCTAATTTGGCATTTGTGTTTAGGAACATATTTTCAAAAAGAGGGATGAAGGGGAGGTCTGTTAGTGGGATGAATTATTATGCTTGTTTATCCTTGCTTTCTCTCTTGATCCTTACTCCATTTGCAATTGCTGTGGAGGGTCCTCAATTATGGGCAGTTGGGTGGCAGAAAGCCATCACTGAAATTGGACCCAATTTCATTTGGTAATTCACATGATGTCTACCTACTCTTTTTGTCAATTTCAATTTGTCTGCTCATTTCTATTTATATTATTAGTTTTAGTTTACAACTTGGATCAACAAGTCTTGTTACTTGCAAGTCTGTACATAAGGTAACTTATATGATTTTTTTGGGCATGCATATGTACATAAACCTCTCATGATTTAAAATACAAAATAAATTTTAAGTAAAATTGATAGCACCACATAAGCACTTGTATCTATTGCTTTCACTGTGATATATATGATGGTTATGTAGCTGCATAAAACCATTGTTTCTCCCGCCCATTATATCTTAAAAACGCTATGTACAAGTGCTTATATGGTTTTCACGGTTGTCTACTTAAAAATACAAAATACTCTAGTTAAAATTGGTTCTATAGTGAACATGCCTTACCAAACAATCCTCCAAGTTCCTAAAATATCCGTTAGTGAAGTGTGTTTAGATGTGTGTTTTGAAATCAATTATTAGAGTTCAATATTTGGATTCAAAATCAGATAATTAGTAAGTTCTTACATGTTCCTCTAAATATGACCTTAACTAACAAAATAATCAAAATCATAATCTCTTTTATACATACAATCGAAATTGATTTGATTTAAAAGCATATGCAAACACCCTTACATTTTTTGGGTTTTCATCAAAATCATGATTGACCCACTAGCTTCAATCTAAGACATCCTTGTTTCTTGCCATAATGTCCTTTGTGTAAGGCTCTTTCAATAACTTGCATAATCCTGTGGTCCATTTTCTTATAATAATACTTACATGTTTGATGTTCTTATCTATTGAGACAAACTCGCACTCTTTGTTATTATCGTCTAAAATGCTTAAATTATATCTTTTTGTTGGTTTATATTTTTGAATAATAGGTGGGTGGCAGCTCAAAGTATCTTCTACCACTTGTACAACCAAGTTTCCTACATGTCACTTGACGAAATCTCACCTTTGACGTTTAGCATTGGAAACACAATGAAACGTATATCTGTCATAGTATCATCCATCATCATCTTCCGTACGCCTGTCCAACCGATCAATGCTCTTGGAGCTGCAATCGCTGTCCTTGGAACTTTCTTGTATTCTCAGGTAATCTTTTTGTTTTCATCCATGAGTTGGCTTGCATCTGTGCTGACCACTTGAGAATTGCATGTAGTTGGTCCATTAGTCAAATCACATATGGCTTGTGTTATTTTGGACCACATGAGATTTGCATATACTTTGTCCATTTGTCAAATTGTATTTGATATTGATATTTGTGAATAAAAACAAAAGTTTTTGTAGTTTTTTTTATAAAAGGTAATTAACTTTAGTCTGATTTTATTTTGGGTAACACTTTTTCACCTATAGCATTCTAAAAGTTCTCACTTATGGTAATCTTGTAAGTTATCGGATGACAATTTGTAGATTTATTAGAAGAAATTGATCACGAGAAGTTTATCGACAATAAATTTTTAATATTTTTATAAAACAAACCCCAAAATAACTTCTTGCCTAGGCCTCAAAATAGATTGAGCCGCTCATCCCATAAGTACATATTGTTGGTTACTTTTTTATGCAACAAGGTATCATCGTGTCGTCACATGTACATGATACAGTAACAACATATGTGATGTTAGTTAGCATCATCGCTTGTCGTTTTCACATGTACATGATATAACTTTCTAACCTTCGTCTCTTGATTTTTTCAGGCGAAGCAATAAAGTTTGAATGAAGAAGAGATTTTTTTTGTTTGTAACATAAAAAAAGGCTGAAGTTGATCATCTTGTAGATAGTAAAGATGATAATAATGAAATGGCAAGTAGTTACATGTCATGAACAATGGCTGCAGTGACTACTGAACCTTGTATCTTTGTTCTTTGAATAAACAAAGGCAAGATGAGTATTATCTTTACAGAGTACAACTCTGTTACATTTTGTCTATATTTTTAAGAATCTGGTTGTATTTTTTTCATTTATTCATGTAATCATCAAACAAAACAAATGCATTCAATTGTAAGATGGAGAAACTGGAAGAATACAACACATTCTGATTTCATATTATAAATTGTTTAAGAAATCTTTATTCTCAGATACATGAAAACATCTGCAAAAGCATAATCTTTTCTGGTATACCCAACTGTTTTGGAGGTCAACTACATCAAACCTGCAAGTGTTTTATAGCAGTATGAACATCTTTGTCTCCCCTCCCACTGCAGTTAAGAACGACTTTGGTTCCATTTGGTAGTGTGGGGCATAGTTTCTCCAAATAAGCAAGTGCATGTGATGTTTCCAGAGCTGGGATAATGCCCTCTAGTCTAGATAATCTCTTAAAGGCTGCATATCACACAAGAAAAGAAAATTAACAAACGGAGACCAAAGAGATGAAAAAATCTACAGAAATACAATACTCAAATTAAAGGAAATAAAATACTCGTTTAAGGTATACTAAAAATGACATTGACATGTTTCAACTCGAAACCCTTCTGACCCATTAACTAACCATTCACATTGTCCCCTCTAGTAATTGCAACTCTACAAAATAGTTTCTAATTATGATTACCAAAGGCGCAAAGAATTTCAAATCCCAAATGACATCATTTCTGTTAGCAATAAGACGCCACAATTTCAACCTATTTTACCTAAAATTGGTAGAGATAGATTAAATTTTATCTTCAATGGGTCAAATAGATGAAATTCAAAAATCTAGCTTGAAGAAAATATGTCAAACGGGCTTGAACATGTTGAACTTCACAAAGTGTATTCAAAGTATATTGTTCTAGTAACAAAAAACTTGACTGTTATTTTATATTGTAGTTCTGCAATCCTATATAATACATTGATTATTTATAAAAAATAAGAGAAAGTGAACAAAAGATATCTGAGGGTGACCCTGAGCTGTATTATAATGTTGCCCACTTTGACCAATTGTCCAACCCACTCATTTTGCCAACCTCTGTTTTACGCACATTTTACATATTCAGCATATAAAATTAGGCTTCCATACCTTCCAATGCTTCTTCATCAGTGATGCTATAATATTCGGCACGACCTATATCTTTCAGAAAGCTATGCTCAGGTCCAACTCCAGGATAATCCAACCTATAGAACACAAAGAATTAGAAGTTAAAGGCTAAAAATGCTCAAATGAATATATATATATGGAAAATGAAGTAAAATCATTCATGTCTACCCTGCACTAATAGAATGAGGCTCAATTATCTGTCCATCATCATCCTGTAACAAATAGCTCATTGCACCATGCAACACCCCAACTTCACCTTTTGTCAAGGTGGCTGCATGTTTTCCACTATCAAGCCCAAAGCCCGCAGCCTCCACACCAATCAATCTGACATCTTTATCGTCGACAAACTCATGAAACAGACCCATTGCATTTGACCCCCCACCAACACAAGCAACCAGCACATCAGGCTTTCCACCCCATTTTTCTAAGGCTTGCTTTCTTGTTTCTTTACCGATTACAGCATGGAACTCGCGCACCATCATGGGGTAGGGATGTGGGCCCGCAACAGAACCCAATATGTAATGGGTTGTTTCGACATTCGTCACCCAGTCCCTTATGGCTTCTGATGTAGCATCCTTCAATGTGGCTGTCCCAGAATGAACTGCTCTAACCTGCATCAACCATTTATAAGAAAAAGGGACAAAAATGTGTTTTCAAATTCCTTATTCTGAACTGAAAAACTAGAATTACATAATCATCTATATTTATAATCAATCTCTTAACACAACTCCTAACATGATATTGCAAATTTAATAATTTCAAACCTAAAATACACAAAATCATAAACACAATCATAATCAAACCTCTGCCCCAAGTAGTTTCATTCTGAAGACATTAAGTGCTTGTCTCTCCATATCTTGAGCACCCATATAAATAATACATTTCAACCCAAACCGCGCACAAACAGTCGCAGTCGCGACACCATGCTGACCAGCCCCTGTCTCAGCAATAATTCGTTCTTTACCCAACTTCTTAGCCAGCAAAGCTTGGGCAACTGCATTGTTGATCTTATGTGCACCTGTATGGTTCAGATCTTCCCTCTTAAGATAAATTTCAGGCCCTTCACCATTAGAACGCTTATAATGCTCTGTAAGTCTTTCAGCATAATAAAGAGGGCTCTCCCTACCAACATAGTCCCTTAATATGCTATCTAACTCCTTCTGCAATTACAAAACACAAAAGGGTGTTTGGATATGCGTTTTGGAAACACTACAGTTCAATCAAATCCTTATTCAAACATTCAAGATTGATGGTAATTGATTCAAGATTCACAATTCCCTTATTGGGTTATACAAAATATATCAAATTACTTTGATACACTGAAAACAAGATCAATAATTTCAATCAAAAACCTGAAAATCATGGTCGGTGGCAAGGGCTCGAAATGCAGTTTCAAGTTCGGTGAGAGCATACATTAGGGTTTCAGGAACATACTTTCCACCAAATTGACCAAACCGACCGAGGGAATCAGGGCGGAGGACCGCCGCCGATTGACCACCCGCCGCCGCCGCCGCCGCATCCTTCGGTGAACTCGTCGACTGTTGGGTCATGACGCAAGAAATTGGGTACAATTTGGGTCGAAAGGATGAAACTTTATTGAATTTGAGGGATGATTGTGAAAGATAAGATCTGGGAAAGACTGAAGATGAGGGGTTTGCAATGGTGGTGGCTCTGAAAGTCGAAATGTTGGAGGAGAGTGCCATTTTTATAGGGGTTTTGATTCAGTGATGAATCTTGAAGAAGGTATTTATAGCATGTGTTACTGAGAGTTGGTAGCGACTAAAAGATTATCTTTTGGTTTAATTAGTGAATCGAATTAAAAGGTAACAATGTAGGAATTAATTTTGTGTACATCTCCCATAGTCACATTTACATCCTAGATTCCTAGGATTAATTTTACTACATTTGAGATCTCCTTAAATATAACTATTTTCTTTTAAGCGTTTAATAACTCTGGTTTTCAATTTATGAGTTTTGATTGTTTGTTGTAACTTCAGTTTAAAAGTTTTATATCTTTAGATTGAAACTAAAACTACTAATAAGATTTTAAACAAACAAACAAACCCAGTATATCCCACTTAAAAGTAGGGTCTGGGGAGGGTAGGTGGTGGCAAGTCTTTCCTCTATCCCGATAGGTAGAGAGACCGCTTCCAAAGAGACCCCCGGCTCGATAACAAAAGCAATAAAGCTAGGAAATCAACATATAATCAAACATATGATATAAGCTATATGATATATGATATATGAAACAGCAAACATTAAAATATCATCAAAAAGAAATATAAAATGAACAAGCCTGCATCAGGGAAGCAACAAATTTTCCCTAAAAAGGTCGCAGTGTACTACATACACATCAGGCCCCGTAAGAAGTAATGAAAGTCCCTTCGTAGCTACAGAAACCACTAAAAGTCCTTAATTTTAATTCTACGTCTCCACTCGCTCCTATCCACGATCATGTGCTCAGAGAGGTGCAAGTGTGCCATATCTCGCCTAATTATCTCTTCCCAAGTAAGCCTAGGTCTTCCTCTACTCTTCCTACCCTCTATGACGATGTTCTCCACTGCTCTGACCGGTGCTGCCATTGGTCTCCTCTTGACATGTCCATACCACCTTAATCTTCCCTCTCGTATTTTATCTGCAATACAAGCCACTTCTAACTTCTGTCGAAACACTTCGTTTCTTATCCGATCCAGTCTTGTATGGCCACTCATCCACCTTAGCATTCGCATTTCCGCAACCTCTATTTGTTTCTCGTGCGATTTCTTTATGGCCCAGCAGTCTGTTCCATATAGCATAGCTGGGCGTACCACGACTTTGTATAGTTTTCCCTTAAGTTTTGCTGGAAACCTCTTGTCACATAGGATCCCTGATGCTGCTCTCCACTTGCACCATCCTGCTTGGACACGGTGAGCTACATCGCTGTGTATCTCTCCGTCTTCCTGCAGGTACGAGCCCAGGTATTTGAACCTAGATGTCCGTGGGACCGGCATACCCTGGATACTGATTTGGGTGTCCTCTTCCTCGTTACCACCAAAGTTACAATGCATGTATTTCGTCTTAGAGCGACTTATCGTTAATCCTTTGGTCTCCAGCGTTGCTCTCCACTGCTCTAGCTTGTCGTTAAGCATCATTTTAGATTCTGATATTAGGACAATATCATCCGCAAAGAGCATGCACCACGAGACTGACTGTTGTATAGACTTAGTCATCTCATCCAACACTAGTGCGAAGAGAAATGGGCTCAATGCCGATCCTTGGTGGAGTCCCACTTCCACTGAGAATGAGTCTGTGTCTCCTACCGGTGCTCGCACACGCGTTTTTGCCCCGTCATACATATCCTTAATTAATTTGGTATCCTTAACTAATAAGATTTTAAAATTAAGATTAAAACAGTGGATTGTAAATTATAGATTTAATTTTATATAGGAAAATGGTTATTTTTCTTTTAAAGCTGAGAGAGTAAACTGATTTAGTTCTTTTAGTTTATTTCTATTTTATGAAAAAGTGATGCTAAGTATGTAAAATACATAATATGATAGTTTTTAATATTTTATTTAGTTTTTTTTATTATTTATGATTTGCTTAAATTTAATATGTTTGAAAATGATATGGAAAACCTTTTTTCCGGGACAATAAGACTTTGTCCGACATATGTTATTATAAAAGAATAATAATAATAATATATTAATATAACACAGATGTATAATCAAAGATCTTATTATTTCTTAATCAGCACTCTTAAACACAGTGAAAACTTTGATATATTCTAGAGTCGCTTTGTGATAGTTGATATTATATATTGAACTAAAATACAATAACCCAAATAAAATGACTATATTAAATGCACAATAAATTTTAATTGTAAAAATATTACCATTTCAAGAAAGTAATATTTTCATCTTGATATAGAAAGAGAAACATAAATTGTGCACCTCAAAAAGTAAATTGGTCCCCTTCTTCACAACCACACTTAAATTTGAAAGAAATCTTGTTTAGAAGTACACGTAAAAACATTTAGGGTGGTATTGGGGACACCGCTGGGGTTTTTGGTGGTAGGCCGGTTCAAACGGTTACGGTTAGGGCTTGCGGTCACATTTTGACCCCTAACCGTGACCGCAAGGCCTTGCTGTCACGGTTTATGGTGGTACTACCCGTAACCTCGTGACAACAAAACGACATGGCCTGATAAAGTTGAAAAGCGGTCACCAAACCGTCACGGTTTGGCCTAACCATGACCGATAAGGTACGAGGTCTCAGTTTAAGGTACGAGGTAGACGTGATTTTGACAGAAGGCCGAGAATCGCGCCACGAACCGTCACGTGGAGGCCAAACCGTGACGGTTTGTGCACCAGATTTTCACCTTAAATACCTTTCAACTTTCAACACTCAACACATAATCCGACATTCGAAATTTTTTCATCATAAAGTATTTGAGCTTTCATTCATCCAACACTCGAGATTTTTCAGCCTTCGTCATTCCAAAAACACGTTAATTCGAAAACAATGTCGGGTTCGGGAGATCATTATCAAAAGCCGAAGCTTCCAGATTTGAATGAGGTGCCACATATCGAAGATTCGAACTAGGTTGAACTAGTATATGTTTTATTATAACTTATTATTTGAAATATCTAACCATTATCTTTTTTAGGAATATTACGTATACGGGAGTCACCCTCCGTGGGGGAGGAGGAAACCAACCCGTCGAACACATTTGCTTAAGAGGCGTACAACTCTTTATTTGGACAGACATGTTACGGTGAAGGGTACATATATCCCCCTTGCAATTCTTACGGGCATGCCCCGAACACGTACCACTCACAAACAGAGCTGGATTACGGACATCCCCCGTACCAGTCAGAACTAGAAATTACATATGTGTCGGATACTTTTAATGGGAATGTCACAGATGAGAGTGATGGTTCGGTTCACCTCAAAGAAAACCATGGGGACACCGCGGAGCATGATGAGGATGAGGATCGGATTCGAAAGGCTACGGTTTCTTATAAAACCGATAAAGTACGAAGAGTTTTTATTCTTTTGTTTATTTTATTTTTTATTTGTTTTATATATTGTTTTTTATGTCTAGCTTTATCATTTTTCAGTATTTTGATTCTCGTGAGGACTTGAAGAGCTGGGCTAAAATGAGAGGACGCGAGCATGGGTGCGTAATTGTGGTGGGTCGATCACGAAAAAAGGTCACGGTTAGGGCAAACCGTGACCGTTTGCATAATTTTTTAATATTTTACTAATTAAATAATTTTATAAAAAATACCCACTTGAACCGGTGGTAGTGGGTTTCGAGCCCACACCACTCCCCTGTTGCCCTACCGTCTTAACCGGTCGGGACGGGAGTGGTTCGCTGATAGGTATAGAAAACTTATTCTTTTAAAATAATCTGGACCAAAAGGTTACGGTTTGGGCAAACCGTGACCCCTTTGTTCACATGTGGCGTTGTGGAATGAAGCTGTCACAGCTTGTTGACACAAAGTGTCACGTGGTGGGCGAACCGTCATAGCTTGTTGACAAAAGAGGTCACGGTTTGGTCTAACCGTGACCCGTGGGAGCAGCTGTTTCGGATGAGCGACGATACCCATCGAGAGCTGACCGTGGAGTTCTACTGCACCTTCACATTCCGTCCACGTGAGCAGGGACTTACGGAGCTGGACGAGGACGACATAGCGGACGGTCGTGCGCCCGCGGA
This sequence comes from Flaveria linearis, assembly GCA_024085815.1. Classification (NCBI taxonomy): domain Eukaryota; kingdom Viridiplantae; phylum Streptophyta; class Magnoliopsida; order Asterales; family Asteraceae; genus Flaveria; species Flaveria linearis. The sequence goes on along the minus strand of CM044004.1, from coordinate 85,943,526 downwards.
GGTTGCTTTCCGGTTGTTCGGGCACCTCCACCGCATGTCACTTAGGCGGTTCGCTGTCGTCAGCGGCCTCTACACGGAGGTGGAGGTCGGACAGCCGATGTACACCACGGCCTTGATCCGCGGGGCCGACAACTCCGATCAGGTCTGGTGGCCTGCCATTGGCGACGGACCGTACGATGGTGATACGAGGTCATCTCATATACGAGACCCTCTGTATAGATACATTCACCGACTCATCGCCACGTCCGTCGCTGGTCGTGGGGCGGGGACCGACAGGGTCAACGCCGCCGCCGACCTTTTCTTTTTTTGGTGTGTACTCACACACCGACACTGCCACCTCGCGCATGCCCTTGCTGATTATTTTACTAGTTATTATCATCGGCAGTCGCGAGGGGCGTTAGTGGGCGGGAACATCGTTTCCCGGATCGCTCGGGGCTTGGGGTACGTGCACGCCATGTCCCAGCTCCCGCTACCTCCGAATCCTGTGCGCGTGGCCGCCCGGACCACCGCCACTGGGATGAGGATCGTTCGGAGGTTCCCCGACGGAACGTGGCACCTGCTCAGTAGATACCATGAGCTCGTGCCGTGGGTGCCCGAGCCGTTGGTGGACCCCCCCGAGCTGGCGGGGCTGAGTTCCACCTTCAGGATGCCCACGAGCCCCTTGGCGGCGGGGAGGATCAGCCCATTCCCCCGCCACACGACCAGGACCCGCCCCAGCATCCTCAGCGCGTGTACCATGCCGTGCGATTGCCTGCTCATGTTCTTGATATGCTTCAGGACACACGAGACAGGGTCACGAGGCTGGAGGATATGACCAGGAGGCTGCATTATATGATGGACTGGGTCGTCCAGCACATGGTCGCGGACTATGCCGCCTCGGGTACGTCATTGTTGTCACAGCCACCGAGGCGGTTAGACCATGACGGTGCTGGACCTTCTGGCGCGGGCGGGTCTGATCAGGGCAGCGATCCGGGGATGATGGATTAGATAGGTATTTTGTTTGTATTTTTTTTCTTTTTGTATGTAAAACCTCGTTGTATATATATATGTGCAGTTACAGTTATGATGACTTGTATATTTGGTTGTGTTTGTTTGGTTGTGTTTCTTTGTTTGTTTGTTTTATATTTGTAATGTTGATAATGTTAATTGTATATGGTTGATAACAACTGATTTTTACGATTAGGTTAACCATGTGACAAAATAACAACCAACTTGTTTAATAAATAATTAAACACAAAAATTACTTGTAATATGATAAATTAATAATAAACACAAAATACAAACTCGTATGTTATGATTAGATTAACCGTTGGTAAAATAAAAATAAAAACAAAATTAAAAAAATTTAAAAATATGTACAAAATGTCACGGTTTGGCCATACTATGACATAAAAATAAAAAACAAAAACTCGTATGTTACGATTAGATTAACCGTTTGATAAAATAAAAATAAAAACAAAATTAAAAAAATTTAAAAAATATGTACAAAATGTCACGGTTTGGCCAAACCGTGACATATACACCTCCAAAACCCTAACTGTCACCCCATTAATTACACACCCAATAATTGCAATGATCCCGAGAACCTAACGTCACGGTTAGGCCTCACCGTGACCGCAAGGTCCCACACCCGACCTAAAGGTCACGGTTAGCCCTAACCGTGACCGTTTGAGGTGGTATCCCTCAAAAAGGAGCGGTGTGTGCAGAATTCCCGAACATTTATTATAATAATATTTATTATTACTTTTTTTATTCTCAACTCACAATCATTTTAAAATATATTTAAAAAATTATAAAGATTGAACATTCTTTTTCTAAATTTGAGGATGAATAGTAATATTTTTTTCTCTAATCCGCTCACGACCATCCTTTATAATATAAGACACATACTTATATAAATATAGAAAACCTAGTGTCAATACTCTTAAAAGACAAAGGGCGTACCTGGTGCTGCAAAGAGCTCCCGCGTTTTCGCAGGGTCCAGGGAGGGTCCGTCCCATTTAAGGGAAGATGTACGCGGTCTTTCCCCCACATTTTGTGGGGAGGCCGTTTCCACGGATCGAACCTGAGACCTTCGGTCCCTTAGGAACAGCTTTTACCGCTGCGCCAAGGCCCACCCTCTATAAACATGTTTATTGAATAAAAAGTTATTTACCTTTTAATTTTTATATGAAATATAAACATGTTTATTGAATAAAAAGTCAGTGAAGAGTGCTAGTAATTCCTCTCATAGTGGGTGTTTGACAAATCTAATTTTTAACTAATTTTTGACTTATTAATTTTTAAAAAATTAATAAGTCAATAAATATGTTTAGAAACATACACAAACAAGTTAATAAGTAAGCAATCCCAAACACCTCCATAATATGAGTAGTACTTTTTTAGAGTGAAAGCTATATACCTTTTAATTTATATACGATATATAAACATGTTTATTGAATAAAAAGTCAGTGAAGAGTGCTAGTAAAAAAAGGGCGTACCTGGTGCTGCAAAGAGCTCCCGCGTTTTCGCAGGGTTCAGGGAGGGTCCGTCCCATTTAAGGGAAGATGTACGCGGTCTTTCCCCCACATTGAAGAGTGCTAGTAATTCCTCTCATAATATAAGTAATGTTGGTTGTATTTGATAAACAAGAAATTTACACAACGTTGAGACTTAAAATTTAGAAGGTTCGAAAGACTAATGAGTACAAAGGTATAATGTTATATATTTTAAACACGAAAACGAATCATGAAACTAAAACATAACTCAATTCTCAATTAAAACAAACTCAACATTAAATTGCATTATTAGTCTCCAAAGTGCAACCCAAGAGCCAAGAGGTATTCTATTACTACAAATAACAAAAAGAAATTAACAAACAACCAAAAAGAAAGTAGATCCAGACTGGTTATTTTGAGTGTTCGTGTTTCTCTACTTCGATTTCTTGATGAGGGTTTACCTTCGAATGTTTTGGTAATGTAACATACAATCCCTTCGAATTCCCACTATGAACCCTTGATATTGTAATTGTTCAAGGATCAATACATTCTTCTTTATTGTGGGAATGTAGTATACAGATTCAATGAGTCGCTAAATGTCATTACAATTACGTTCGACTTGTCCTTTCCCTCGAAAGCATGCTTTATGTACGTCTCGATTCCATTGGATTTTTCAGTATCTTGAATAGTTGCTTGTTTCCACAAGAACGTATTTTATGCAGACTCCCATACCAAATGGCGTTCTAATCCCCTCCATTCGTCATTTTCACTAAAAATTCAGAGAATTGGGTTACGTTTATACATACTTGTTCTAATCCCCTCCCGTTCGCCCCCTTGACCAAATCCAAGCGCTGGATTCAACAACGCAACGTCTATGCCATCAACAATTCCAAGCACATACTGATCCTCCATTCTATGATTTTTTTATGATAGAAACAAACTTGTACATGCTTCCTTTCAAGAGAGTCACGCTCCGTTACCACATCTTGTATCCATGATCTTAAAGATCACAAAACAACAACGTTTCAATTTTCCAATTACACCCTTCAAATAAAAAGTCAACCAGTTTTGATCCGTGTTGATGTTTATTTATTTAATTGAATTTTATTTGTTTGATGCGAATCATCCAATGTTTTAATATAAAATTACAATCAATTTCTAAAACTGCTAGAATACTAATTATAATCGTAATTTCAATCACAAATTGGTTGCAAACCGCAATATTTATTTGCAATTGTATTACTACCGAAATTTATTTTTAGTCTCAATTTATATTATTTTATTGTGTTTTTACGACATATTTACGGATTAAGACGGTTCTACAAAGTGTAGTATGTTCTATAATTTAACTTTTTTCAAAAGTTTGTGATTGGTTTAATTGCCTCTTAATATGTATGTTAAAAGTCTTTTTACATACGATATTTATAACTTCAGTTTAGTTACCGACTTTTTCTTAATTTTTTGATTATTTTTTTATCCATACTATATATAAAACATATAAGAGGGTTATTTTAAGATAACATAAAATTAAGAACGATCACTTTATTCAAAGTATAATATACAATAACTTTTGAGGGTAAAATAGTATTTATAACATTATTTACATATTACTCCTTATAATTAGTTACATGATAACATTACATTTACTAACACTTACATAAAATTTTATATTATCTACCCATAAACAAAAAAATACTTTGTTTAATATTTCAGCTATATCTTTTAATCTATCGCGTTTAAGAAAAAGTTTAAGACTACAATTGTAACCTGTGTTTTTTTAAATGTTTTAGTGTAAACTTTTTGCTAATTAACCAATTTGTATTTTATTAGATACAATAAGTTAATGCGTAAATGTACAAATAGTTATGCAAGACCCATTTATTTGATGTTTTAAATTTTAGCTTATAAATAACATAATAAACTTTTATAAAAATATCCTACAAGAATAACAAAATATTATAAACACGTGCCGAATATAAAATGTCACCCTGACTCATATAGCGTGGACACCCTTCCAGTCATATTTAAACGGTCACAAGTTTTGTGAATATTTCAGCTTTAGTCACTAATTTTGTGACTATATTAATTCTGTCTTAAAACGGTCCCAAGGTTAATGATTTTTTTTTCAGATGTCAAGTTTACCAGTAGGGTGATTTTACAACCAAATCATGTAAACATGTTTTAGAACCGAAGAAAAAGTACACGCGGATAAATTAAGCAAACACAAACAACAACTAATACATATTATTATAAAACTAATTAACATGTTTCATGCTGATAATATATCTTTAAACGGATCACCTGATCTTGAAATCAAAAGATCTTCATAGTCGACGTTATGAACATAAAAGTGAAGGCTACCCAACACGCAAAATCTATAAAAGATCGATTCTTGAAGCTCGATTTCAACCTAAACCTGCAATCTAGCTTCGCACATCAGCTTTAAGACTCCTATAACCAAACCCTGAAACCACCTTAGGCTCATTGTGATCAGCTACATCAATAGCAGAACATATGCTCGGCACAAACTTACTGCTTCTTTTCTTCCTTTGAGGCTTAACGATGACCGAACCGATCTTCGATTTCAGTTGATCACCAGTTGATGTTGCAGCTGCTTCTGGGACTTGTAACTCATGCTTGTTTGAGTGTACTTCAAGCCTGTTGAAATACTCAATTTCTTTCATCATGAGGTATCCCACAGTCCCCTTTGTGCCAATCTTGATTGGGGCTTCTGCAACCATTTTTGAAGGTACCAATGGAATATTGGTGGTAGTAGGCTTCAAAGTCATGTTTTTTAGGTGGTTAACAGTGGTGATTTGAAGGTGTGTGTTGTCTTTTTTCAAAGGTTTTGGTGGGATCATGTGGCACTGTTGTGTTCATGGGTATGCAGTGGAAAATTTATGTTTTGCATGGGGGCCTCCTGATGTTCACCTGCTAACCACTTGACACGTCATCATGGGGGTAAAGATCACGTGATAGGGGTAAAATTGTCATTTTGTGAGGGGATGGGAGCCCTTAAAGATGAACTTATGCAAGGGGATAAGTTGTCCCTTTTCAACTTTTTTGGTTTCTTTTTCGGGCAAAGATCATGTGTCATGGGTAAAAGTGTTAATTTTGTCTAATTATGGATGTGAAACTTTAAAAGATGGGTTCTAATAAGGACATCGTTGGGGTTTTTGGTGGTAGGCCGGTTCAAACGGTCACGGTTAGGGCTTGCGGTCACATTTTGGTCCCTAACCGTGACCGCAAGGGCTTGCTGTCACGGTTTATGTTTGGCCTTTATGTGACCTCGTGACAACAAAACGATAAAATGGCCTGATAAAGTTGAAAAGCGGTCACCAAACCGTCACGGTTTGGCCTAACCGTGACCTTTAGGGTACGAGGTCTCAGTTTAAGGTACGAGATAGACGTGATTTTGACAAAAGGGCCAGGATTCGCGCCACGAACCGTCACGTGGAGGCCAAACCGTGACGGTTTGTGCACGAGATTTTTACATTAAATACCTTTCCTCTTTCAACACTCCACATCTCATTCGAATTTTTTTCATCTCCACATCTCATTCGAACTTTTCATTTGAGCTTTCATTCATCCAACATTCGAGATTTTTCAGCCTTTGTCATTCTAAAAACACGTTAATTCGAAAACAATGTCGGGTTCGGGAGATCATTATCAAAAGCCGAAGCTTCCAGATTTGAATGAGGTGCCACATATCGAAGATTTAAACCAGATTGAACTAGTATATGTTTTATTATAACTTATTATTTGAAATATCTAACCATTATCTTTTTTAGGAATATTACGTATACGGGAGTCACCCTCCGTGGGGGGAGGAGGAAACCAACCCGTCGAACACATTTGCTCAAGAGGCGTACAACTCTTTATTGGGACCGACAGGTAACGGTGAAGGGTACAGATATCCCCCTTGCAATTCTTACGGGCATGCCCCGAACACGTACCGCTCACAAACAGAGCTGGATTACGGACATCCCCCGTACCAGTCAGAACTAGAAATTACACATGTGTCGGATACTTTTAATGGGAATGACACAGATGAGAGTGACGGTTCGGTTCACCTCAAAAAAAAACCATGGGGACACCCCGAAGCATGATGGGGATGAGGATCGGATAAGAAAGGCTATGGTTTCTTATAAAACCGATAAAGTACGAAGAGTTTTTATTCTTTTGTTTATTTTATTTTTTTATTTGTTTTATATATTATTTTTTATGTCTAGCTTTATCATTTTTTCAGTATTTTGATTCTTGTGAGGACTTGGAGAAGTGGGCTAAAATGAGAGGACGCGAGCATGGGTGCGTCATTGTGGTGGGTCGGTCACGAAAAAAGAATGTGGAACTATTATGCAATCGTAGTGGTGAACCTAAATTCACTGGCACAAGTAGACGTACTGGGAGCATAAAGAAAGGATGTCCCTTTAAACTCGTAGGGAAGTACGTAGGAAAGAGTGACAGTTGGATGTTAGAGGTGAGAAACGAGACGCACAACCAGGATCCGGTTGTGTACGAGGAGGGCCACGCGCATCTTAGGAAGATGACCGCTGAAGAAATTGATCTTGTCGAGAAGTTACACAGGCAGCACGTGCGGCCACAACATATCTATTCAGCCGTAAGGGAGCACTTTCCCCATAACGTCTGTGTTGTTCAAGACATATACAATCTGACGTCGAAGTTTAGGGCTGAAGGGAGAAAAGGCATGACACCAATGCAGGAACTTGAAAACCTACTACAATCTAAAGAGTTCGTGTATGAAACACGAACGAATGCAACTACTAAGGCCGTGGAAGATGTTTTCTTTTGTCATCCTACTTCGTATAAAATGTGGCGCGCATTCCCGCACGTGATGTTGATAGACACGACGTACAAGACCAACATGTACAACATTCCGTTTGTTCAGGTTATTGGCGTTACGTCGACGTCGAAGTCGTTTTGTATTGCCCATGCATTTATATCGAGGAAACGGAAAGACAACTTCACATGGATACTGGAGCGGATCAGAGATATGCTCGATGGGTGTGTGGATCCCCGTGTTATTGTCACAGACAGGGACCTGACCCTGATGAGTGCGTATGACACGGTGTTCCCGAGTGCTACTAAAAACCTATGCAGGTGGCACGTTCGGGAGAATATCAAAAGACGGTGGAATATCCTTTTCAAAACCGACATGTGGAAGGATTTTTCATAGTGGTGGATGACCTTGTGTTTGTCTCCCACAGAGGCAATGTACGATTACAATTGCAGGAAGATGGAAGAAAAGTTAAACGAAGATGGTAAACGTGGTAAGAATTTCATAGTTATTTTTACTCTAATAATTTATTTGTTCATTTTATAAAATTTGTTATTTCTTTCAGAGGTATGGGAATATATTTGGAATAATTGGTTGGTGCCGTACAAAGAGAAAATTGTTATTTGTTGGATGTACGACCATCTTAACTTTGGTGAATTTACAACTAATCGGGTTGAGGGCCAACATGTCAACTTCAAGAGTTACCTCACAGGGACCAACAATACGTTGCACACACTTGTCGGATATGTTTGTGACCTCGTGCGCGGCCAGGAGATTGAAATTTGTAAAACATTCGAGGTGTCCCGTGTGAAAATTAAAAAAGACCATCGACTGCCATTGTTTTCAAAATTACATTATAAAGTATCCATTTTTTCCCTTAGCCTCCTCGAATCAGAGTTGACGAAAATAGAAATGATTCAGGAGTCTGGGGGTTCATGTGGACACCAGTTGCTCACGTCCATGGGCTTGCCATGTGCTTGTCGTTTGGAGATATACATCCGAGAAGGTTATATTTTTCTTAATACATTTTTTAGATATACATCCGAGAAGGTTATATTTTTCTTAATACATTTTTTTACTGTTGTCACACGATTGCATATTTTTCACTAATAATTTAACCTTTAAATCCAGTCACAAGTATTCCACTCGATGCGATAAATCCACACTGGAGGAAGCTTGATTTCGAGCCAGCGTACCTCGCGCCGCCTGAACCCGACTACGATGTGAAATTTGATGAGTTGAAACAAAAGGTTATGTCGTCTCCCAATCCTCAAGTAAATAAAAATTATTTAACAAAGTATTTGACTCTTTGTTTAAGAGTAAGTCAAAACTTAAAGAACCTGAGGTGCGTCATGATCGACGTGGTCGTCCAAATATTAAGGAGCAACAAAGACGAGCAGACCCCAATACATCACAGTATGAGGCAGCTAGACACAGCTCCTATACTTCCTCACAACAAACTATGCCTGACCCGGCGAGGCATAGCTCATATACCCCTCAGTTTAAAATGCCCAACGACCGTTCTAATCAGGCAAAGGCTGCTTCAAATGTACCGATTACGGGAGCTGCCCTAGGGTTTCCTTTAATATTAAAACCAAAGGACGTGATAAAAGTAATGAAGTTTAAGGATCAGCTGCCCCAATGGATTCACCGGTACGTTTCGCCTATAAAAGATGTGCGACCTGATGGTAACTGTGGTTTTCGGGCGATCGCGGTGGCTTTAGGGAAAAAGCAAAATGAATGGGAATGGGTTAGGCGTAAAATGTTGTTGGAGATGGACAGAAACATGTGGTATTGGCGAAGCAATTTGAACCGCGAGATGCCTGGCTATTATGATTCTGTTCGTAATAGCTTAAATTGGTTTGGCACGACTCAACCCGCACCCGATACCCATTGGCTAACTTTTCTGGCCCATGGACTCGTAATTGCGGAAACATTCACCTGTATTGTGCATCTTATTTCTTCATTTGGCAGCCATACATGGTTCCCGCTGAGAACAACCCCAGAGCCATCATTCAACTATCCAATTGTCGCACTTGCTCATATTAACGAAGATCACTTTCTTTGCATACAATTGGAAGGGGATTACCCAATGCCCAGTGTGAGCTATCATTGGCCGAGATATGTATATCAACAAGCACTAGAATGGCAAAATATGTATGAGGATCGTCTAAATAATGACGTTAGAATAATGGATCGTCATAGAGGCACCAATGCCTCCTGTAAGTTATCATTCTTCGATTCTTTATCATATTAATGAAGATCCCTTTATTTGATGATGATGATGATGATGATGATAATAATAATTGTAATAATAATAATAATAATAGTAATAATAATAATAATAATAATAATAATAGTAATAATAATAATAATAGTAATAATAGAAATAATAATAATAATAATAATAGTAGTAGTAATAATAATAATAATAGTAATAATAATAATAATAATAATAGTAATAATAATAATAATAATAATAATATAATAATAATAATAATAATATTAATAATAATAGTAATAATAAAAAAAACACTAAATCAAATAGGAGGATAAACTGTCACGGTTTGACCAAACCGTGACGTTTAGGGTTTGGCAACGGTCACGGTTAGGTCTAACCGTGACCTCTTTTCGGGCGCATGACCACTGTTCGGGCGCATGGCCCTTGTTTGGGCGCATGGCACTTGTTCGGGTGCATGGCCACTGTTTGGGCGCATGGCCAATGGTAGGTATTTTTTGTAAAAATATTTACTCAGAAAAATTTTTAAAAAATCAGGCAAAAGGTCACGGTTAGGGCAAACCGTGACCTTTTGCCTAATTTTTTAAAATTTTGCTAAGTCAAAAATTTTATAAAAAACACCTCAATGAACCGGTGATAGTGGGTTTCGAGCCCACACCACTCCCCTATTGCCCTACCGTCTTAACCGGTCGGGACGGGAGTGGTTCGCTGTTAGGCATAGAAAACAAATTCTTTTAAACTAAACTGGCCCCAAAGGTCATGGTTTGGGCAAACCGTGACCCCTTTGTTCACATGTGGCGTTGTGGAATGAAGCTGTCACAGTTTGTTGACACAAAGTGTCACGTGGTGACCTAACCGTCACACCTTGTTTGTATAAGAGGTCACGGTTTGGTCTAACCGTGACCTTTTGGGGTTCCCTAAACCCACACATTAACCGTTTATGATCATTTACGTACATCGAATCCGATATTTTTTTCATGAACATGCACACACATCAACATATATATACAATAAGAACAAATACACTTCGTAAACGTACATACAAATATGCGTACGTGAACAAACCGTGACGTTTTAATAATAACCTAAACAATCTTATCGGGAACATATCAACAAATATACACCTTATATTTTGTAAACCACTTTTCAAACATACATAATAAATTCTAATAATAATAACAATAATGATAAATAATAATAATAACAATAATAATAATAATATACTAGTATAAATAAAAAATTTAATAGTAATAATTTTAAAGTTGATAATAATAATAGTATTATTTTGTGTATCCAGAAACTATAAAATAAACTCTAATAATAATAACAATAATGATAAATAATAATAATAACAATAATAATAATATGCTCTAATATAAATAAAAAGTTTAATAGTAATAATTTTAAAGTTAATAATAATAATAATATTATTATTATTTTGTGTATGTAGAAACTACAAAATAAACTCTAATAATAATAACAATAATGATAAATAATAATAATAACAATAATAACAATAATATACTCTAGTATAAATAAAAAGTTTAATAGTAATAATTTTAAAGTTAATAATAATAATAATATTAATAGTATTATTTTGTGTATCCAGAAACTAAAAGATTACGGTTAATAATAATGATAATAATAATAATAATAATAATAATAATATTAATAATATTAGTAATAATAATAATATTCATAATAATAATAATAATAATAATACAAAAAAAGCAAGAGGTCACGTGGAGGCCAAACCGTGACCTCTCGAGATATTCTTTGAATCTGATTTCTCCTCGATTAGTGCACCTGCCCCTCGAGTACCGTGTGTGTAAGAGGTCACGTGGAGGCCAAACCGTGACCTCGTCTGCGTAAGAGGTCACATGGAGGCCAAACCGTGACCTCGAGGTTACTGGTGTCGTCTTCAACCGTTTGCACACCCCATTTCACCACACATTCATAAACATTTCACCACCATAACCACAAACATTTCACCACCACAACCACAAACGTTTCACTACCACCGCCGCCAAACCGTCACCGCGAGCCCTCCCCGTGACACATTCATCTTCCACCACCACCGCCGCTCACCACCACCGCCGCTCACCACCGCCGCCGCTCACCACCACCGCCGCTCACCACCACCGCCGCTCACCACCACCGCCGCTCACCACCATCTACGCACCATTACCGCCGCTGCAACACCGCCGCCGCACCACCGTCGCCGCTACATTATCGTTTTCGGTACGTAATTTATAACTTTAAACCATAGAGGTAAACATAGATTTGATAGGTTTTTCCAAATAGATTTGATAGGTTTTCCCAAATAGATTTGATAGGTTTTTTCAAATAGATTTGATAGGTTTTCCCAAATAGATTTGATAGGTTTTCCCTTATAGATTTGGTAGATTTTACCGTATGTGTAGCGTAGTTTATCGACGGTTTATTATTATTATTAGAAATAATAATAAATAATAATAATAATAGTTATAAGAGTAATAGTAATAATAAAATAATAATAATAGTAGTATTAGTAATAGTAGCCGCAATAGTAGTAATAATAGTAATAATAGTAGTAATAATAATAATAATATAATAATAGTAATAATAGTAATAATAGTAATAATAATAGTAGTAATAATAGTAATAATAGTAATAATAGTAATAATAGTAATAATAGTAATAATAGTAATAATAGTAATAATAATAATAATAATAATAATAATAATAATAATAAGAAGAAGAAGAAGAAGAAGAATAATAATAATAATAATAATAATAAGAACAAGAATAATAATAATAATAATAATAATAATAATAATAATAATAATAATAACAATAATAATAGTAATACTACAAATAGTAATAGTAATAATAACAATACTAATAGTAATAATAATAATAATACTAATAATAATAATAGTAATAATAATTATAGTAATAGTAATAATAATACCAATAATAATAATAGTATACATAATAATAATAATAGTAATAATAATTATAGTAATAGTAATAATAATACCAATAATAATAACTAGTAAGTCTACCCCGCACTTCGCTGCGGGTGCGAAACAGGTTTTACAACCATTTAAATGTAATGGGAGTGTACAAAACAGCTACCTACTATATCATAAATGTGGAAAAGCATAATGAAATTGAGAGCCAAAACATTAACATATGTAGCAAACAACCATGAGATTTACATGAAAATAACAACTTAAGCATAAGGTTTACATGAGAACAACAACTTGATTAAGGACTTCCCCACCTTTGTGAAGGTTTGTTTGTATGGTTGCATAGAGTAAGAAACACACAGATAACCAATCAGTTTTAGAATAAATTCAGGTTAAAAGAAGCAAAAAAGCTGCATCTTTTGCAAGACAAAGTTCCATATTCTCATTTTTTTAACAAAAGAGATGGTGACAATTTTTATGTCATATATTTATACCACCAGGATAACAAAATAAAGACTAAATAATATAATAAAACACTGATGCTTTTACCTTTAATCGATGATTAAATAGGAAAAGTACATACCTTGATGCAACATCTTTCATTCAAAGGCATCCGAATCTTGTTTTCTTTAGCGTGTCTAAGCTTGAACACGAATCGAATTGTTTTTCCTTCTAACACCAAGCATAATCCTCCCCACCGCCTCTTTAAACTACATCATCAAAAAACAATCCTTTAATTAATAGCATAATCAACCAATGGATTATCCAGATTTCTTATTTTTAAAACTCGCCATTTAATCGCATCAGGTAAAGAAGAACACGCACTCAACTTCATCTTCTTGAGAATCATTTATTCAGGTTCATAAACTTCAATTTTGCAATTTATTCTAGTTACATCATATACCTATAGGAAAACAGGAAAATAAGTAAAATTAGCACAATTGATTTACCTATTTTTCGATTAACATCACAATTTTCATGCAAGCCTCACATAAGTCTTTCTTCTCTTTCTCTCTAACACATAATAAAACAGAGGTTTTAGTGCATGCTTTGCACAAAGAGTATGTGCAAGTAATGTGCAAGTATAACACATGTACTCTGCCTTTTTTCCACAGATGGTACAGAAGTGCCAACCTGCAGTCCAAAGAAAAGACTATTAGAATGCTAGTCAATAAAAAAACATGGGCAGCATATGGATAACTTGGGCGAAAATTCAAGCACATAAACATAGGCAAAAATGCAATAATGAGAAAGCTTGTAACTTGTGAGATTAAGAAAATAAGAAAGTACACATCTGCTAGCAAGCTCAGACATATGTGTATGTGTCTATACATATGAATATTATAGATTGATTAAAATACAACAAGTTTTCAAGGGAAACATTGCCAGAAAATATATAAAACAAAACTGTCTTGACTTTATCAGCATCTTTGCTTTAAGCACACATCATTGTCCAAAACTTAGATGTCCCCTTTTGATTAGCTAACTTAGATGCTTATCATACACAGGTAATATGCCTGTTGTCAATAGCAGCTATAGCGACCGCTATAGCACGTTATATAGTGTATAGCTATGTTACAGCTATTTGTGTTTTGCGACCAAAGAGCAACATAGCGTTTCTTTTCTACTTTTATAAATAAAAATCGACCCAAATAGAGTATTTTAGCTATTTTGGTGGTGTTCACTTATTCTTTCTACTACTTTATTGCTATAGATGTTACTTTATTGAATGTAAACATTTCTTATATTTTCTATTACCTTATCATAAACACAAAATAGCGGGGGCTATTTACCGCTATTCACTACGTACCATATAGGTGGCTTCTCGCTATTCGCTATTGACGACTATGGGTATTGGGTAATATATGAACCATTAAGCATTCAGGTAGATAAATTATAAAATGACTATAAACAGAATTGCACGAGTGTAATAAACAAAAAATCCACTCACCACAATCCCAACGACCCTTTGATTGAAAGAAAGCCTCATCACGGCTAACACAAGAAGGATGATAAGCTTTAGGGCAATTCCTGTAGAATGAAAAACACCAAAATAACCTCAACCCAGTTAATTCAAACCATGTAATCCGAATGAATCATCAATTACCACACTCACCTCCTATCACACAATACAAGGTCTTCACCATCAAAGCAAATGAAGCAAACATCCTCCTCAATTGTCTTCCTTGGGGTAGCTTTTGAAATCCTCCCTCTTTTCCGTTTTCCTCCACTGCCTTTTGCAGATGATCTTGTCTCAACCTCTCCTTCCTGGACTTTCTCTTCATCTGCCAAATTTACTTTTCGTGTGCAATTTTTTCGATTCGTCTTCGATCTAAACCGTGAACCCCATAATTTTCTTGTTTCTCTGTGATTGAAAAACATCACCAGTTAGAGAACCAAAAGAAAAGAAGAAGGTCGAGAAGCATACCTATACTCAACAACAATTACAGAACATATACAGGACAACACACACAAGCCAAAGATCTTGATTCTTCATTTTCAACCTCAGATGACATATTTCACCAAATGCTAACCCAATTTACAACCGAACCTCCCAATACCCATAACATACAAACACAAACAACATCCAAACCGAAAATCAAAAGCCTTAATTAGCTCCAACCCAAATCACACAATGCAAGATTCATGTTTTTTCAGAGTGATTTCTCATAGGCATTTCATCGAACACGTTGTGTGCGCACAATATTGAACCAATAATCGAAACGCAAAAGCCCAACTTTTCTTGTAGTTCAGTAGTAATAACATAAAGAAACTACTAAAAACAAAGATTTGCACTTCCCAATTCGATCTTTAGATGACGATGAGATCTTGAATGGAGTTACAGGAGCAGCTGGCGCAGGCGGTTCACGTCTTAAACCACGACAGGGAGTCTTGCAATCGCGTCTCTGCTAACCAGTGGCTGGTTCAGTTCCAGCAGACCGACGCTGCCTGGGAGATCGCCACCTCAATTGTGTATAATTTAATATCAAAAATAATTATTGGTTGAGAAAGAAAAGATAAATGTTATTAGTTCTACCTCGTCTAACCACATGGGTTATGCTGCTGCTTAGAGATTTTAAAAGGCATGGAGTATGCACTTGTAAAAAGCATCATAAAATGCCTACAAACCTCCACACAAGAATTGAAATTATGTAAACTATAATGTTAATATGAGAACTAAAGAATATATATAAAGAAAGAGAGTGAAGAAACAATATTATTAAGATAATCAAAAAGATGTTTGGAAGTAATCAAAGCTCTGATAAGGTCAAAGGCATGGTGGATTAGGACTGTTGAAGACATATCATAATACAATATCAATAACATAGGGTTTAACTAATAAGTAAATGACAATAAGAGAAGCCTCTTTTGATCCCTACGCTTTTGCACAAGAAATCCCTGGCTTGAATTAGAACATAGACAATTTCACTGACTATTGATTGATCAAAATCACCATTAGATCAAATGTTTATGAAGAACTAAAACAAATAACAACCATTTGGATAGCTCAAAACCCAAAAGCATTAATTTACAAATGAATTAATCAATAGACAAATAAAATACCCCATGACCAACCAAATGGCTACATTGCTATGAACCAAGCTTAATCAAGGAAAACAACATTGTTGGATGCCATGGAACCATTCATACAGTTGACATGAACAATTCTACTTACAGCGTGTATTATTCATATGTTGTCACAAGATACGATGTTAAGGGCTTTTTGTTTCTACCCTGGGGTCAATCATTGACGGGCAAACACACCCAATTAGTGATATCCATCATTGAAAACATTTGTGAAATGCAAAAAAACTACAAAATTAACTTTCCTTTTCAAAATCAAATAAAGAAAATGAAATCCCATGAATCAAAAGCTAGTAAACAAACTTTAACGTTGCAAAAAGATAAAGAAATCTTAGACCCACACACTAAAAGGTCAAAATCAAGGTTAACAATCTAAACTTAGGGTACATATCATGAAAAATCCCTTACCCTTGATGTGAATACCGTCTCCATCAGTGGCAATACGCGTTAGCCGTCTGTGTCTTCTGCATTCACAACCTTCATCTTTGTGGTCTGGCTCAACAACCATACATCCTCTTTTTCGACCATCACTATCGATTTGAAACAAATGGGTCAAAAAATGGACATGCAAGGCTCACCTCTTGCTTGACCCTCACCGAAATCGAGCCACTACTACTGGAAAAGAACCACCAAACAAAACCCTAACAATGATTACTAACCTTCTGTTGTCTTGTGGACGCCAGAAGGGTTACCGTCAACACCACCACCGAAATCATCACCACCATCGCCATCGTCGGTTGCAACTCACTTTCTGATCTCTCCAGAGCCTATTTGTGTCTACGTATTCACCGCGGTGGAGGGGCGAGAGCACCTGTTGGTTCATCGTCATCCTCGATCGATCGACACCACACCATCACCGACACCGATCGACCACCCCAAACTTCAAAATCAGCAACAACCGCAAACATCATCATCTTCGAACCTTATCCCCCAAATCACCTTCAAATCTTCGTCCGACCACCAATCACCGACCGACACCAACACAACCTTCGGTCGACCTTCAACTTCATCCTCGACAGCCACCTGTGAAATCGAGAGAGCTCCGAGAGAGAGAACTTCGAGAGTGAGATAGCGAGAGCGATCGAGAGTTTCAATCGGTGGAGAAGAGAATTCAGAGAAGAAAACCCTATGAAATACCCAAAATAACCTTGGCCGGCGGTACTGTACCCACCGACCAAAGGTTTTAATAAGAATAGATAATAGTATACATAATAATAATAATAGTAATAGTAATAATACCAATAATATAATAATAATAATTAACTGTCAACCATTAATTTTATAAATATTGTAAATAATGATAAATACGTTTTTTTTCATAGATATGGATGCCGGCGATGCTTTTATCCCCAGCATTGATGACTGCCCGACGCTACAGTTCGAGTAGAGGACTACACCGTACGAGCGGTTCAGGACCCTGAGAGCACGATTGCGAGCATCGGGGACCGTCCTGTCGGAGGACTTCTTACAGCTCGTTGGAGAGCGCGACCGTTTTTTTGAGATCATCGGTGAGGACGGCCCGTGGGAGCAGCTGTTCCGGAATTCTACTGCACCTTCACATTCCGTTCCCGTGAGCAGGGATTTGCGGAGCTGGACGAGGACGACATAGCGGACGGTCGTGCGCCCGCGGAGGTTGCTTTCTGGTTGTTTGTGTCCCTCCACCGCATGTCACTTAGGCGGTTCGCTGTCGTCAGCGGCCTCTACACGGAGGTGGAGGTCCGACAGCCGATGTACACCACGGCCTTGATCTGCGGGGCCGACGACTCCGATCAGGTCTGGTGGCCTGCGATCGGCGACGGACCATACGGCGGTGATACGAGGTCCTCTCATATACGAGACCCTCTGTATAGATACATTCACCGACTCATCGCCACGTCCATCGCTGATCGTGGGGCGGGGACCGACAGGGTCAACGCCGCCGACCTTTTTTTTTCTTCGGTGTGTACTCACACACCGACACTGCCACCTCACGCATGCCCTTGTTGATTATTTTGCTAGTTATTATCACAGGCAGTCGCGAGGGGCGTTGGTGAGCGGGAACATCGTTTCCTGGATCGCTCGGGGCCTTGGCTATGCGCATGCCATGTCCCAGCTCCCGCTACCTCCGACTCCTGTGCAAGTGGCCAACCGGACCACCGCCACTGGGATGAGGATAGTTCGGAGGTTCCCCGACGGCACGTGGCACCTGCTCAGTAGATACCATGAGCTAGTGCCATGGGTGCCCGAGCCATTGGTGGACCCACCCGAGCTGGCGGGGGCTGAGGTCCACCTTCAGGATGCCCACGAGCCCTTTGGTGGCGGGGAGGATCAGCCCATTCCCCCGCCGCACGACCAGGACTCGCCCCAGCATCCTCAGCGCGTGTACCATGCCGTGCGATTGCCTGCTCAGGTTCTTCATATGATTCAGGACACACGAGACAGGGTCACGAGGCTGGAGGATATGACCACGAGGCTGCATGATATGATGGACTGGGTCATCCAACACATCGCCTCGGGTACACCGTTGTTGTCACAGCCACCGAGGCGGTTAGACCATGACGGTGCTGGCCCATCTGACGCGGGCGGGTCTGGTCAGGACAGCGATCCGGGGATGATGGATTAGATAGGTATTTTGTTTGTATTTTATTTCTTTTTGTATGTAAAAACTCGTTGTATATATATATGTGCAGTTTCAGTTATGATGACTTGTATATTTGGTTGTGTTTGTTTGGTTGTGTTTCTTTGTTTGTTTGTTTTATATTTGTAATGTTGATAATGTTAATTGTATATGTTTGATAACAACTGATTTTTACGATTAGGTTAACCATGTGATAAACTAACAACCAACTTGTTTAATAAATAATTAAATACAAAAATTACTTGTAATATGATAAATTAATAATAAACACAAAACACAAACACGTATGTTACGATTAGGTTAACCATGTGATAAAATAAAAATAAAAACAAACTAGTATGATTACTCAAATTTAGAAAATATATACAATATGTCTGTATAATGACAACCGATTTTTACAAACTCGTAAACAAATTAAACACAAAACCGTCACATTAATAATAAATAAATACTTGTATAAGATAAATTATTAATAAACACAAAACACAAACTTGTGAGTTACGATTAGGTTGAACGAGTGATAAAATTAAAATAAAAACAAAGTGATATGATAAAAAAAATATAAAAAATATAGGCAATATGTCACGGTTTGGCCAAACCGTGACATATAGCCCCCAACACCCTAACTGCGCACCATCAATTCCCCATTAATTACATACCCAATCATTGTTCAACGGATCCCCAGATCTAACTGTCACGGTTAGGCCTCACCGTGACAGTTAGGTCTCACACCTGATTGAACGGTCACGGGGAGCCCTAACCGTGACCGTTTGAATCGGTTTTTTACAGGAAAATGCGGTGTGTGCAGAATTCCCCTAAAAGATTTCTAAAACTCTAATAAACTTAATTACGCCAGTTAGTGAGATCGATCAGATTATTACAAGAAGACTCAGACGCTTACTACTGCATCATCATATTCTACTATTATCCATGTGTCGACTGAAAAATACTATATGATCAAGATTATTTGTCATGGTAAAACCAAAAAATGTCAATCATAGCTTAATTAAATATGGTTGTGATGACATTTATATTAAAATAATTCCTGGTGGTATACATCATTTGACTAGCCAGCATTCTTGAATTTCATCAAACAAGCGTCTTTTTGGATTAAGTAAGTTTAATGAGAGTTCTTAAAGATGTACCTTGCCTCTCATCTAAGTCAATAAGTTGTCTTCTTTTAACCTTTTTGGTTTCTTTTCCTGGCAAAGATCATGTGTCATGGGTAAGGATGTCATTATAACCTAATTATTATTGTTAACCCTTTAAAAAGATTCTTAATATCCTAAGTATCATTGTCCTTTTGCCTAAAAGGTATGTTGTTATCAAGATCATGTGCCATGGTTAGACATGTCATTGTAGTTTATTTAAATGTGGTTGTGATGGCTTTAAAAATGGGAGGTGATTTAAGTCTTTCCTAGCGATATACATCATGTTACTAGCATTTTTGAATTTATGTTATGAACATATATGAATTTATGGTATGAATATATGTATTATTTAACAAGTCTCTATATGTAAGAAGTTCCTTTTAGCATTAGATACTACATATATAGCTCATGAACAATACTAATGCATGCATAATTTATGATTATATTAAGTAATTTGAGTGTTATACAAGATGACATTATAGCATTAGACTTTATTCAACAACTAACATCTCTTATTCTTTTCATGAAGTCTGCTGTCATATCAACTATGTATTCATCCTTCTCAGAGCATTCACATTGAATTCTTTATTTTTATTCATATAATTATCATTATTAATTTTTGTCTCTTCTTTTCAATTAAATAATACATTTTATACCTTTATCGTTACTTTTTTTTTCACTCTCACCCACTTTCAAAAATATTAAAAAACTTATAGAGATTGAACAGTGATTCGCCAAATATACTGATGAACGAAAACATTTTCTTTCACCTTCACTCACGATCACTCAAAATCATTCCCTATAATATAGAAAACAGTGAAACACAGTCACATATTTTTAAAGCGCTCTCATATACTCATTTTACATCTTACCGGACAAATATTTCACATTTACACGTCATAACCACTTGTACAACTGCTAAACAAATGGTATATGCTAGTTTGATTAAAAAAAACTTAATGCACACTACATGTGGGGGCGGACAAATGCTAGTAGGATGTGTGCTCAAATGCAGAAATTTGTGCTTGTGGGACGTGTTTCTTGACCTTGTAGATACGAGGAGTAAATCTCTACGGGTTGGAGTCTCGAAGAAAGGTTAATATTTCATATGACACTGGAGTTTAGTGGGTCACATCTTCTATTTCGCCGTAATTATTTGATTGCTCGTACGAATTTACAATGAAATTCTGATCGTTGTAAGATCACCTATTCCATTCCATGAAACTTTATTTTTCCACCTTTATGATAGATACTACTCAAATGTTTAATATAATGGTCCAACATTAATTTTATTGCTTTCTTTCAGTTCTTATTTTTCTTATATTAATCGTTTCTGTTGAATCTACATATAATTAGAAATATTAGAGGTGATAATTACAACTCAATCATTGAGAAACTGATAATTTGAGTATAAGAGTGATTGTAATTTACTTTTTATCTTTATCTAATAAAATTATACTACGGGTCAACGAGTTATGTATACTCAAATTATACAATTAGATCAGTTTAGTATTATATAATTCGAATCACTATTATAAAACTTGCAGATTGAAATGATTCTAGATGGTGAGCATCACGTGCCACCATTATGTATCACTCCCACGTCACCAACACACCACAATCTCCGTCACATCGATCACCACCACCATGGCCACCTTTATCGTTTATCATCACTAGCCTCCATAAACACACACGTGCACCTACACACACTTATACATAGCGGTTCAAACCAGTGGCGGAGCTTGAACACTTCCGTAGGGAGGGTGGGGGCGAAATTAATTTTTATTAGGGTGGGAGAACTCGAGTTTTATATAAAAAATTTACACTACTCGGTCAAAAATTTACACTATCGGACTAAAGTTTAAAACTACCGACGAAAAAAAGAGGGCCCCCCCGTCCCAACTATGCTCCGCCATTGGTTCAAACCCCCTTTGATACCCTAATTTAAAACATTCTATTAAACATGAACCATCTAAACTACAACACTACCAAAACGAAACGCCTGTGAAAATAAATGTTCGGGTTTTCAAGTGTTTTTGGTTCCGAGTTTGTCAAGTTTGAGTTCGTTAATAATATCCTTTGATTATTGTATATATATAGCTTCTCAAAATTTGTCTAGAGTTGATAATTTAGTTGGCTATCTAACTAATACTCAATAACTTGTATTGCAACATTTGCTAAATCAAATATTACAGTTCCTTTTCTATTTATCAAATTACACTTTTTGACTCACGTAGCAAACAATAACAAAAAGCATATGGTGAACCCCAAGAACCCCAGGAAAAGGTAAAGGTCGAAAAGAACAAAAAGAGAAAGTTGATGGGCTTGTTCTGAAATAAAATTTATCAACCGATTAAAAAAGTGGTAATGGAAGCCTTTCTCTATCAGAGCCGGTTTCGATCCTGGGACCTGTGGGTTATGGGCCCACCACGCTTCCGCTGCGCCACTCTGATTTATGTTACGTATTTAGAACTATCATTTTATAACAAAAATTGATGGACTCTTTTTCTAGAATCTTGAAGTCAATAGGGAGTCGAGGGTCTTGGGTTCCATTGACGAAACCAGAGGTCTTATTTGACTGTAATGTTATAGAAAATATTTGATAATCTACCGTTTTATTAAGTTATGTAACACGACTAACGTACTGATGACTTGTCTTTTTTATAGCAAATTAGCTAATGATGGTGGAATGTGAGCTTTCGTTTAACAAAACAAACGTGGAAGGCTATCGAAGACCTACAAAAGGGGAAACGGGTGTTTGGGAGAAAGTGAGAAACTGGAATTGAACATGCGATGTGCCCTTTAGAAGTGTGTGAAATGAACCAACTTTAAATAAACATTTGTATTGAAACGTAATTCTAATTTAAGCATCGCGACACTATACTTTTGAATTCTATGAAACACGATATATGAAAAGTTATAAGAAAATGAAATTGTGTAAATAAATAAAGAAATAATAATTAGTTATATTTGACTAGATTCATTTTGAATAAATATAATATTAAATTGTTGATAAAATCGCAACGATATGTACTTATAAACATTATATTTTAAAAGTTATTAAAGCAAAACAAATTTGTTTTAAATAATTACATTATTAAAATATTCAAAGCGAAAATGACATAAATCAAGTAAAAGCAATTGATTCCTGGTATGTTTCTACTCGTTCTATTTTCGATTGCATGCTTAGTTTCGACTGGTGTTTTGCTTACCCAAGCTCGGGTCCGGATTTCCTCCTGCCTCGTGCGTTGTTTGATTGGGTGTATGGATTCTCCTTCTGCGTCTTCGTCTCTGCTTTTTCATTTGGATTTTGATGACCGATTGTTTTTTTTTTTGGGTTTTATATATGTTTGCCTTTGATTGCGCTTGGACTGTAGTTGTGTTTTTGATGGACGATTGTGGGTTTTAGGCTCTGCATGTATGTTTGCTTTTGATTGTGCTTGATTAGATGTTGCATGTGGATTCCTTGGTTTTTCTAGATGTTTGGTTGTGATTTGTAGTTTATTGGGTGAAATTGGTTGAACTGAAAGTTTGAAAGTATGTTGTGAGTGTTGATGATGGAAGAAAGAGGAGTTTTGGAGTATAATAGATGTGAATTAAGGTCACGGGTATCTGAAATAGTCTTCAGTTTTACTGGATAAAGGTTAGTTTGGAAAACATTATTTATAAATGTCAAACAATTTCTGTATAAAAACAAAAATACTTGAACAACAAATCTATTTCAAATAAAAGCAGCATAACACCTTTTGGTTTGTTGTTCAATGCAACAAAACACCTGATGTATTCCCACACTCATACAATCTTTCAATTGAAACAAATAATTATGACACAGTGTAGAATCATTAGTAAAACTGTGTTAAGCAAATTAAAATTATGAAATTAACATTTGTTTGACTAGTGATGCAATTTATGAATTCAAGGTATCAATTTTTATTATTGCCTTTTGATATCCTTTGGTACATCGTGGAGAGAAAAACAACTCTCCTATATAAAGCAAAAACAAGAACGTGAACAAGGAAATGATAATCAGGGAATGATTCTAGGAGCCATGTTTCTAGGAAGAGATCCATGTTTCCAGGAGACATGTTTCTAGTAAAAGATCCCCAATAATAGAGATATATGGACCACCAATAATAGAGATATATGGACCACCAATAATAAAATCCAATACTCCCCCTCAAGCTGGAGCGTGGAGGTTGACAACGCCCAGCTTGCCAAGCAAGAAGGTGAGTTGAGCAGCACCAAGACCTTTGGTTAGGAGGTCAGCAAGCTGAAGTTTAGAGTCGATGGGCATGGTGCAAATTTCCTTAGATTCGACACGTTCACGTACGAAGTAGCAGTCCATTTCAACATGTTTGGTGCGTTCATGAAAGACTGGATTATTTGCAATGTGCCGTGCTGCTTGGTTGTCGCAGAAGAGGGTGGTAGGGCCTGTTTGATGGACATTTAGTTCATGTAACAGCCATCGTAACCAAATTACCTCACTAACAGTGGAAGCCATGGCACGATATTCAGCTTCAGCGGAAGAACGTGAGACAACAGACTGCTTTTTGGTTTTCCAAGAGATGGGAGCACCACCAAGAAGGATAATATAACCGGTTCGAGAACGCCTAGAGAGCGGACAACCGAGCCAATCCGAATCAGAGTAGGCGACCAAGTTTGTACCTCCTTCTTTTGCTAAAAGTATGCCTTGACCCGGGGTAGCTTTGAGGTATCGAAGAATTCGCATGACAGCATCCATATGACTTTGACGAGGATCCGAGACAAATTGGCTAAGAGTATTAACCGAATAAGCAATGTCTGGACGAGTGGCCTGGAGATAAAGAAGCCGACCAATGAGGCGACGATAAGAGCCAGCATCGACTTTGGGATCCTTTTCATCGGTGATGAGCTTGAGGTTCTGTTCAATGGGAAAGGAACTCGGTCGACATCCTTCCATGCCACTATCTTCCAAAATATCAATAGTGTATTTCCGTTGACTTAGAACAAGACCTCGGGAAGTTCTAGCCACCTCTATACCCAAAAAATATTTGAGTTCCCCAAGATCTTTAATGCTGAATCGGTCATGCAAACATTTTTTGATTTCTTGAATCTTTGTGTGATTGTTTCCAACAATGATAAGATCGTCAACATATATGAGAATAGAAATGAAGGTGTCATTATCTTTGTATAGAAATAGGGAATGATCAGCCTTTGATGACCAAAACCCGAGGCCGAGGAGAGCACTAGTAAACTTTTGATACCAATTACGAGAAGCTTGTTTGAGGCCATAGAGAGATTTTCGAAGACGACATACGCGGTCCTCGTTTTCTTTAGAAAAACCTTGTGGGATCTTCATATACACTTCCTCATCAAGGTCACCATGAAGAAACGCGTTGTTCACGTCAAGTTGATGGATGAACCAATTTTTCTTAGTGGCTAAGGATAATAATGTTCGAACCGTCACTAGTTTGGCGACTGGAGCAAAAGTGTCATGAAAATCTTCTCCTTCAATCTGAGTGAAGCCCTTTGCTACAAGCCTCGCTTTATATCTTTCGACATCCCCATTTGGCTTGTATTTGATCTTGTACACCCATTTGGAGTCAATGGCTCTCTTTCCCTTTGGCAAGGACTCGATGGTCCATGTGTTGTTTTCTTCAAGGGCTTGAATCTCCTTCTTCATTGCTTCAATCCATTTTGGATTTTGCATGGCTTGCTTAAAACCTTTTGGCTCATCAGTGGAGGTGATGACCGCTAAAAAACGTTTGTGAGCATGAGAAAAATTATCATAAGAAATATAATTGGTAGAGGGATGTACCGTTGAGGTGGCTTGAGTTGATGCGGTATGTGCGTGGTCAACCGAAGGGGGAAGGTCAACAACAAAATCATTCAAACGCTTAGGTGGAGCTCGATCCCTTTTTGGTCGTTCACTGTGAACGTCGTGGTTAGGAGGAGGAACTTCCTCTTCAACAGAACTTGAGCCTTCCTCATTATTGTTGTCACTTTCTGGACCGGGCTCAAGCCCATCGCTTGTCACCCTATTTGGGATAGAAGTTTCTTCATTGTCTGGGCCTTCAACATGTTGGGCTTCTAGAGGAACAAAAACATCATAGTCGTTTGCAATTGGGGCTTCAACAGGAAAAGTGAAGGTGTCTTCGTGAAACTTAACATCGCGAGACACTATCATCCTTTTGTCTTGAATGTCAAATATTTTATAGCCCTTAGTGCCTTGAGGATAACCTAGGAAAATGCCGGGTCTCCCCCTTACTTCGAACTTGTCACCCTTAGTTTCAATGCTCCAAAAATAAGTTAAACAACCAAATACCCTCATGTGATCATACTCGGGTCTTTGATTGTATAAAATTTCATATGGAGTTTTGTCACCAAGAGTTTTAGATGGTAATCGGTTGATAATGTAAGCAGCCGTCAAGACACATTCTCCCCAAAACCTCTTTGGTAAATTTGCCTCAAAACGTAAGGCTCGTGCTGTGTCAAGCAAGTGTCTATGCTTGCGCTCAACAACTCCGTTTTGTTGAGGAGTGTGAGGGCACGTGGTCTCTAAAAGGATGCCTTGTTTGGTGTAAAAGTTTAACATAAGGTTGGATGTGAACTCCCCACCATTGTCACATCTTATTCTCTTGACAATTTTACTAAATTGAGTTTCAACCATTTTGCAAAAATTCATTAAACAAGTGCTTGCATCACTCTTATGTTTGATGAGAAAAATCCAAACATTCCTACTGAAATCATCAACGATGGTTAAAAAATAATTTGCCCCGGAGTATGAAGGAATACGGTACTTGCCCCACACATCACAATGTAACAATTCAAAACATTCTTTTGTTTTAATTTTACTCAAAGGGAAAGGAGATCTAGTATGTTTAGCCTTTGAACAAGAATCACAAACATTATTTCTAAGGTTAAAAGAAACACCCTTCAAAAAATCAATCTTAGCTAGCTTCTCTTGGGATGTGTGACCCAACCTATTATGCCATCTCTCAACAGTAACCGCCATAGCCTTCCTTTCTTCTCCAAACATCCCCATTCGGTACAGACCCTTTTTGCACTTACCCGCACCAATCAAGTTCCTCGAACGGAGACCCTGCATGACACAAAAATCAGGGAAGAATGTTACAGAACATTGAAGATCTTTGGTTAATCGGCTAACCGATAAGAGATTGCAAGTGAATTTGGGCACATGTAATATGCCCTTGATCCTGGTGCCTCCCGGTAAGGTGTAATCACCCTTTCCCTCAACCGGGATGGTATCACCGTTTGGAATAGTCACAGGCATCTCATGTCGGTCTTTTCTTTTATTAGAAAGAATATCATTTAAGTAAGTGGTGTGTTCGGTAGCACCCGAATCAACAACCCAATCCTCCTCGTCAACGAGTCTACCTGTCATGTTAGCCACCCGTTTGTTACCTTCATCACTTGTGTCAGTTCCAATTTTTAAATGTTTCAAAAAGGAATTGTATTGCTCCTTGGTAAGTCCGGGAATAGGACTCGTATTTCCTTCAACACAGGAAGCGGTTGGTTTCACCTTATCTCCCTTCAATTTGCTAGGCCACCACTCCGGATAACCAATGAGTTTGAAGCAACCTTCCCGACTATGCCCGTCTCGGTTACAGTGGGTGCAATGTTGCACACCCTCTTCTTGCCTTCCAGGTTTGGAATAAGTCTTCGGTTTTTGTTGTGAAGAGGACGCATTGTTACGGTTTTGAGGAACGAACGCCTTGAAGGCAGCAGTTTCCATAGACGGCTTCTTGTCTTCAGTGATTTGTTTCTGTCGTTCATCCTCGGCAACCAGGTGGTATGCTGTCCCAAGGCTCGGAGTCGGCTTCGTAGCAAGGATTTGAGTTCTAATTACCCCGAACTCGTTGTCGAGACCCATGAGAAACTCGTACAGCTTTACCTTTTCTTGGTGTTTTACCATTCGCTTACCAAGATCACAAGTGCATCCATTGCAAGTGCATCGTGGGACAGGGAACACCGATTGAATCTCATCCCACAGAGACCGAAGTTTTGTATAATAGGCTGACACAGTGGCTCCTTCTTGATGTGTAGCAGCGATTTTGTTCTTCAATTCATATGCCCTTGGTGCACTTTCTTTTCCAAATCTTTCATGAAGATCCGCCCACATCTCTGCTGCGGTGCTGGCATATTTAACGCTGCCTCTTATCTCCTTTTCCATGGCAGTAGTTAACCACCCTTTTATCATTGCATCCACTCTCATCCAAGGCATGTAATCTTTTGACGTCTCTTCCGGCTTCCCAATCGAACCGTCTATAAAACCGATCTTGTTCTTTGCAAATAAGAAATTCTCCATCTCCTGTACCCAATCTGCATAGTTTTTGTCTGACAGTGCATCATTGACCTGCATCTGTCTAGGGTAATCAGAAGGGTGAAGATAGAAGGGTGAGTTGTAATCAACGACGTTGCCGCCGCCGTCTTTAGCCGCTGGCTCTGCATCACC
This sequence comes from Flaveria linearis, assembly GCA_024085815.1. Classification (NCBI taxonomy): domain Eukaryota; kingdom Viridiplantae; phylum Streptophyta; class Magnoliopsida; order Asterales; family Asteraceae; genus Flaveria; species Flaveria linearis. The sequence continues at coordinate 85,915,250 of CM044004.1, read as the reverse complement.
GGCCATGAGTTTCGTTGGAGCAGTAGGATCACTGCTCTGATACCATTATGAATTCAAGGTATCAATTTTTATTATTGCCTTTTGATATCCTTTGGTACATCGTGGAGAGAAAAACAACTCTCCTATATAAAGCAAAAACAAGAACGTGAACAAGGAAATGATAATCAGGGAATGATTCTAGGAGCCATGTTTCTAGGAAGAGATCCATGTTTCCAGGAGACATGTTTCTAGTAAAAGATCCCCAATAATAGAGATATATGGACCACCAATAATAGAGATATATGGACCACCAATAATAAAATCCAATAGCAATTAGTCTTTATAACTTCTATTATTTGTAATTTACCCTCTTACATTCCAGCTACATCTAATTTTAATAGCTAAATTGTATTGCATCATTCAACTAGGAAATAGATAGAAAGTGTTGATTTGCAACCAAAAGTTGTTGGATCTATCATTAGAAGAATCCTGCACATGACAAACATATGACATTTACATCTGAAAGATGAATCATCAAATGTTTAGAACTTTGGGCTTTACTCTAACAAAAAGCTTGGACGGATGGTTTGGAAATCTGATAGGAGTTTAATAAGTTCTTTTTGATGAGATGTGTATGTAATAGCAAGGTTTAGTTTAGTGGTTTGAGCTCCTAAGATAAAGCAAGTGACCCATGCTCTAACCTAAATTCAGTTGGTTTTTATTTTTATATGAATTTTTTTCTCTAATTAGCTGATGTCACTGACATGGATATTTCATGCGCATAAAATTTATTAAAGTTAATTTTCGTTGTGGATTAGGATAGAGAAACCTACATATATGTTCAATTGGTTTTTGTGTTTTATAAAGATTTTTATACAAGGAAAAAGTTTAATACAATGCATTATTATTTTCTTTTCACTTTGTTTTCTAAGAGTATATAAACTATAAAGCAGTCATCTTTAAAATTTGCAGACATTTTCGTGTAACTTAACACATAATGCATAAACATAAATGCTTGCCTATGATTTCAAATATGTTTTGTAGATAATTTTGATTATATATCTGCTCCTTTTGCTTCCTTTTATTTCTTTTTTGGTTCATATGTGTTTTGAAGATGATTAAATAGAAATAGTTACTCTATGATTTCAAATATGATTTGTTTACTAAGTAAAGATTCTACACGTCTAACCTTCTGGATGTACACTAACAACTACAGATACACCGCTACAATCACTGACGACAATTGCAGCGCAGACGCCGTGTTCTTCGACAACATTGTCACATCGCTTGTCAGCAAAACATGCTACGACATGGTTGTCACAGAGCAAAACAGTGACCCAAAAACACTCCCTGCAGAACTCATCAATCTGATAAAAAAACCCTACATCTTCGAAATCCAGCTGAAGCCTGATTGCCAAAATGAAGAGATGATAGTGAACAAAGCTTATGAGGCACCACCATCAGCCATAACTACAACAACATCTACCACACATGATACCAGCTCCTTAACAGTCACACCAGCAACCCCATCTATAAAAACTCCAAAAAGAACCCGTAAACAAGGTATGAAAAAAATTTAACAATCACACATAGAGTACAAAACTGCTTTCTCTACATCGTTTAACCACAAATACAACACAATTACAGGTCCGAAGCAGCGCCTGAAACAAAAGACTAAAGAACAATAGATATGCACATCTGCGCATCCGGGTTCATCTTTTGGAATCAATAGCTTTTGGAAGCAAGGGTTACGAGCCATCTTTTGGAAGCAAGGGTTACGGGCCATCTTTGGAAGCAAGGGTTACAAACCATCTTTTGCAAGCATACTCGCTTCAATATCTTTTGTTACATCAGCGAAGCATAGGGCTCTTCCTAAGGGTTACAGGCCATCTTTTACAAGAAAATTCCAGCATCTACATGCCATCTTTTGCAAATAAACACCAACATCAAAATCCTACTTCAATGTCTTCTCTTTTGGATGCCAGCGCTAGGAGGAAAATATGTATAAAACAAACAGCAGAATTTCTTTTGTGCTTTATGCAATGGATAGCCATTATAAACAAGAATGACAAAAATATGCATCAAACATCGTAACTTTACCCGTGGCGACGCACGGCTTAAAAATCTAGTTACTATTTATTAAAATTGCATTAGTAAAAAGGAAAATGTGAAATTTTGAATATACATGTTTCTATGGTTTATTTCCTACCGGGTTCTTCTATCTTTCTAGAATCTACCATCACATCACGATCATTTCAAAACAGGGTCGCACATTTGTCATTCCCCAAAAAAACATCACGACCTTCAATTGGTCGCTTCTTTATTATTTTTAGAGGGTAAGTAACTAAGTACCCGAGAGCCTTGACAGCAATACCAACAATGGATCTTTTAATGGCATCTTCTTGACAACAACTTATGATGTGATTGAATGCAAAGGCGATTGAATATGGTTTCAAGTGGTGGAACGTAACCAACACACAAATACAAACAAATCTCACACATGATAGAAAATAAAACTACACAATGATTTAACATGATTCAATCAGTGTGACTTACGCTCACAAGCTGCAACTAAGGAGATAAGTCAACCACCGAGTTTCTTGAACTTGTTAGAATATCACTAGACTTGGTTTCGATACGGATTACAATCTTTTTCATCATATTGAAAAGATGAACTAGGTGACAAAATACTGATCATAGTTCAATACAAAACAAGCACTTTTAATTAACCAGAACACATACTAAAAGGTCCTAATTCAACCATCCGTTCATCAAGAAGTTAATTAGATGTAAGCACAATGCCATCCATAACTTGTTCCATTATTCCTTTTGATTCTTGAAGCAACTTAATGCTGCTTTGAAGCCGCTCCCTCTTTCTAGCCAAAGAGGGCGGTTCATCCAACATTTTTTCTATACCACCACCACGCACCATCACCTCATTCACTATCTCCGTTTCCATCTCATCATTCACCATCTTCTGCATAAAATATCGCAGTTGGAGCGCCAAACAATCCACCATACGTCTCAAAACAATGTTCCAGTACGCAGTGATCCTCATTTTGAGGTCCAAAGCTTGTTCCCTTGTGTTTGTTGAAACACTCGTGAGATGCGAGGTGTTAATCGTCCCATAACCTTCCACTGTAGAATTGTAGCCATTTCTCATGCGGCTCGAAAGTTGGTCGCAGTTGCCCATTAGCTTGTTATAAGAAGCAATAAACTCAGGATCACAGGTGTAGTCTGTGATCTTTTCCATACCTATCATCTCAACAACCCTTTCCACAAACTTGACTTTCATTTTCTCCATCACATGTTGAGTTGCTTTCCTAATTGAAGGAAGCACTTGTGGGTAATTCCCGCAACGATCAATCAATACTCTACCACAAACGGTTTCAAGATAACCACACACATTGTTGACAAAGCAAACAGGCAGATCAGAGATATTGTTCACTCGTCTCCCAAGCAAGGTGAGAAACACCGAGTGAGGAAGAAATTTAGGCAACCGAATCCCATTAGCTTCCTCTAAAACCTCAATCTCCTCAACCAAGAAATTTTCAGAAAACTCGACACGCGATTGAAGATCGTTCAATAACTCGTCTATCATTTCTGCCAAACGCGCATTGCAATGCATCTGTTTATCATCCTCATAGTCTTCAAGCTCACCTCGGATCAAGATCCTTTGTAGAGTTTCTTTAAAGGACCCAACAATTTGCATGAATGCAACCATTGCATCAGAAGTACTTGCAAGATTCCGTGGTAATTTGTTGAGGTCCAAAACCGAAGCATTGAGCCTCTCGTTGATCTTCTTGACAATATCCGGCAAACACTTTGATATGATTACTGATTGGATCTGAACAAGCCTTTGGGCCAAAGCAGGAATACCCACCATGGATTTGTCAATCTTGGACAGTAAGGGGTTAGTTTCAAAGAGTGTGGCTTCTTCGTTTCGAGCTTCCTCATACGACTCGTTGTTGATCCTGTTACGAACACAGATGTAGCCGAGGCCAATGTTGACCTCATTTGTGGTCACTTTTTCAAGCAAACCATCGGGGGATCGATCACATTTGGTAACAACGGCTAGTGTCCTCTCACCAGTGCTGTCCACACTTTGTGACATGCAAATTGATTCGCATGTGGTGAAATCAACAGAAGCAGAAAGAACATTGAGTATGATGCTTTCTTCTGGCTTTATGTACTCCATTATCATACCTACAAATGCATAAACAAATATAACAATTTTATCATATGTATATCTTTTACTAGAAGGGTGCCCGCGCATGGCAGCGGGACGACATTTTGCATTTGACACGTGCATTTAATATTTTGTTATTCTTGTAGTAGTTTTATAAAAGTTTATTATATTTTTTCTAACCTAAATATTAAAACAACAGATAAATGAGTTCTGCATGAAAACTTGTATATACGCATTAACTTATTGTACCTCACAAAATACAGATCGTTTTAGCAAAAAGTTTACACGAAAATGTTTAAAAATAAAAACAGGTTATTGCTGTAGTCTCAAAACGTTTTAGATTAAAAGATAGAGCTGAAATCTTAAAACATATTAAGTTTTTTTAACGTATAGGTAGATAATATAAAATTTTATGCAAATATTAGTAAGTGTAAATTATTGTGTAACTAATTATAAGGGGTAATGTGTAAATAATGTTATAAATACTATTTTACCCTTAAAAGTGATTGTATCTTATGCATTGAATATAGTAAGTGTTCTTAATTTTATGGTATCTTAAAATACTCATCTCATATGTTTTATATATAGTATAGATATACAGGCCTTGGTTACTTGAACACCCAATTTGGTTATTGAGGCATCATATCGGGAGCCTCGATAAACAATTAGTGTTCTAAGTGTTCTAATAACAAACTTTTTATATAAAACTAACATTAAAAAACCTTGTATTACACCTTGTATTACACCGGTTGAATAGTAAGAAAATATAAATATAAATCTGTATATACCTTTATTACTAAAATGACTTATTATATATAAAAGGTTATTGGATTTTAATAATCACAACACTTATTGGCCGGGGTAAATACCAACTCAGAAAATGTTTACAGACACTCTCAACTTTAAGCTTATTTTTTCCTTCAACGATCCCTCCCTTACTAACTGAGAGTTACCACCGTTACTTTTTTATGACGTAGACTGTTTATATGACCAAAACATTAAGCAGAAATCTAAAATCAACCATCTGTCCGTCAATCTCAAACTTCTGCACCCTAAAACTCATCAATCTTCAGCTCCTGATTTGAACCACTTGACTCATTGTATGTAGATTTCAGGTGATGATAGAGCTAGACACCGAAAAAAGGACCCTAATGGCTTAAAGTTGGCCCCATTTTATCAAAAAACTAATGGGTGTTAACTCTCCGTTAGTAAGGGATCGTTGGAAGAAACTAAGCTCAAAGTTGAGAGTGTCTGCAAACATATTCCGAGTTGAGATTAATCCCGACCAATAAATGAAAATTGGGATTATTAAAATCCAATAACCCTATATAAAATAGTTTCAGAATGTATGATATATATAATAATTTTCCATTTGCAAATGAGAGAAAAATTAGTAAACATTGAGTTGTTTCTTTGAATAAACATAATTAAAACGACAGCTATAAAAAAGTGAATAAATTACAGTCTTAATTACTAATTGCCATAAGAAAAATGAAAGTAGTTTGGGGGGGGGGGGAAGGTACGTCTGCTTAAACGATGTAATACACGGACTATTATACCTAGTATAAGATAATATTAGAATAGAGAAAAAAAATTCATATTGGTTTGACGAGCTAGAGCATTCACAGTGGTTTTAGAAACTGCAAAGTTAGGTCCCTATTTTAAAACAAAAATAGAGGCGAATATAAAATTTTAATTTTATATCAATTAAAAAACTTTATATCAAATCCACTTTTAACTTTTAAATTTTAAATAAGACACCCGGCAAAATTAATTTATGACACTAAACACATCTAAAAACAAAATAAATAACAAATGAGGTAAACCGGTCATCCCACAAACAGGTTAACTTAAACACAACCTGTTTAACTAAACAGGATTATATTCCGACCCAAAACAAACCCGACCCCTTTATATTAAAACCAGACTGACAAAGAACAGACTAAAATCTAAAAGTAAACACGCATGCTGATGAATAGGAGTGTGAATTTATAACACGACACCAAAACACGACACAAAACTATATGAAATTTGCGGGTTTGGGTTTCCTATAAACGGGTTCGGGTCAGGTTCGGGTTCGGGTCGAACCTGTGAACCTGCTGAGCTAAACAGGTCGAGTTCAGATTCAACCCAATGGGTTGAAGAGTTGACCCGTTTGACCCGTTTGACCCGTTTTTTATTTATTTATTTTTAATATATTATGTCACAAATTAAGTGTCAGTGTGTGTTTTATACTTTTATTTCAAAATTTAGAACTTAAAATAGAAATTAAAATAAGATTTCATCAATATAATTGTTTTATATTAATTGGTATTTTTTTGTTGTAAAACAATAATTTAAAGTATTAATATGGTGAAAAATATATATAAAAAAATAAAAACTCGAGCATTCACAGTCTATTCCTTATCTTTATCCATATAATTACACTAAAAATCACTACTTCTTCTCTCTCCTTTCAATTAAATAATATATTTTTATACCTTTTTCATTACCTTTTCTCTCTCCTTCACTCACAACCACTTTCAAAAATATTAAAAAATTTATAAGGATTGTACAGTGATTCTTCAAATATACCAATCCACAATAACATTTTCTCTCTCCTTCACTCACAACCACTCAAAATCATTCCATATAATATACCAAACACACTCACATGATTATAGGGCAAGGGTTGTGAATGCTCTTAATGGGGTAGTGTCCGTGTTAACCCGTAAATTTTCGTGTTCGTTTCGTATTAGAGTTCGTGTCATGTTTTCGGGTTCGGGTCGGGTCAGACCGACAACACGAGAACAGGACCCATTTAACACCCTAGTAATGAATAATGATATTGCACAAGCCACAAACAACTGTACATCGTCTTCTTCAACAAGAATACATAGAGAAGATGAGTACCTGAAATTCGTTCATAAATGTCTTTCGGTTGATCACCAACGGGGACCCGAGTGATTCCGGGCAAGTCAACCATGGTCAAATCCGGCACACCTTTCTTCTTCACCACCAGAGTCATCGGAACATTCGATATACCCTTAGAGTTTCCGGCGACCTCCACCGTAGCCTCACTAATAGCCTCACTTATCTTGCCTTCATCACCGATCTCAACCGACTTCTTCAAAAACTCCAGCCGGAACTCCGGCACAGGGTCTTCATGGTGTTGAAGCCTCATTACTAGGGGCACCCTCGTGCAGATGTCCTGTCCACGTGGCAGACTTATTCCGGCGAGTGACTCTAGGACGCTGGACTTGCCGGAGGACTGATCTCCGACGACGACGATGGTGGGGAGAGGGATGCCTTCTTGGGTGACGTTGAGTCGCCGGAGCTTGTCGACGGCGTCTAGAATGGGGCGTATTCGGTGGTTGTAGGATGCGACGAGAGGTGGGAAGTTGTGGGTGTGGTCGTCGACGGAGATATGGATGAGTTCACCACCGTGGGTTGGTGTTGTTTTGGAGTCTGTTTCAGACATTGTCGCCGGAGGTGATGACTGATGATGCTTTGGGAAAATGGGAATGGATGCAGTGATTTTGTATTGTTGGAAAAGGAAAAGGAAAAGTAAAAGTAAAAGGTGTGTTTGTATTTAGAATAAACAAGCTTAAGACTTAAGAAATACTAGCCTACGAAAAACTAGTATTAAGATCTTTTTGTTGTGACCGGGTGTAAAACAATAAAAAAAACTAATATCGAAATGATGCTACGCATCTGCTCGGGGTGTAAAACTATGAAAAAACTAATATCGAAACGATGCTACGCATCTGCTTGTTGAAGGGTGTGAGGGGCATAAGATCGTACAAGAACTAACGTAAAAACATTGCTGAGAACTCGTGAGGTAAAGGTGGCGAGGGCAATGACACCGTGCAAGAGCCTAATATCAAAATGTTAACACAAACCCGTGATTTGAAGTTGACGTTGATAATATACGTGGTTCATATAAGAAACGAATTACATCGTAGGTAACACTTGAAACTTTATATAAAACACAAAAAACGTCACAAATTCGTCACTTGATTGCGGGACTATTGATGATGCTTGCTAGTTTATAAAAAAACGAGACTGCTAAGAAAATTAGTTTGAACGTCAAACAAAATTAGTGTGTTGCAAGTGCAAAAGGTAAAGGTTCAATATATTAATGTTGATAAAAAATCTGTTCAAAATTTGTTTATAATATTGCACATTTAAAAGTTGTAAGTGGAAGCGAAAAACTATAAACTTTAAGCGCAAAAGGGTAAAAGGCTCCTCATATTTTTTACTATTTCAATTAAATAATATTTATTTATTTTTTTATATTATTTATTTATTTTACTCATATCTATTAATAAATATTAAAATAATAACAGTGGACTTGTATTTTGGGGAATGATATTGCATGCCCCTAAAATTATGAGGAATGGGTAAAAAAGATGGGGAAAGAAAAATTTTAGTGAGTATTTTGTTACATAGGGACAGGGATGAAGATTGAGATGTGAATGCTCTAGCTTTTGAAAAAGCTTCATCTTCCACCTTTATCCTTTAAAAGTTATGGATTTAATTTAAAACGTAATATGTTTGTCGTAACGGTAATGTTCAATTGAAAATTTGTTTCATGGATGTAAAATTATGTTTTTCTTATTATGTTTAGCGATCATTTGTGTCAAAGTATATAGTCAATTTACACTTATTTAACAGAAATATAATGGTTATTAATGTTAAGGATTAAATGTGTTAGGTTTTTTTTTAAAACTCTGCCAAATCTATAATATTTGAAAGGGAGATACAAAATCTGAAATTTTAACATACTCAAACGACATTTAGTGTAACTTACTCTTGTATTAATGTATATAAAAAAATGTAATTGTGAATAATCTTGTATAATACACTAAAGCATGTAAATGTAAAGGCTTGAGTCCAAGTGTAACTTTGTCACCCTCCCACTCTTTTAGGAGGTTTCAATTCCAATGAGGTAAGTTATCTTTCTTTATTGAAGTTTCGAAACCACCTTCAATATCTGAGCGAGAATTTCTGAAACGGAATGCAACCATTTATATTGATTTTGACATTTCATTTCTGACTTATTTAGAAATACCATCAAGAAATAAACCCACCGCTAAGAGGAAAAAAACCATTGAATCGGGTTTAATCATTAAACCTAAAAAATATGACCTCAAACGATCACCTCCATGCCATTAGACTGAAAGATCTTTGGTACATCCTTCGATCATCTACCAAGATGCAATATTCACCCCTATATTACTCATTTAACTAAGCATTACTCTCTTTCTATATTGAAAAAAATCCTCTTAGTTTTTTTAATCTCATTTTCAACTCTAAGCCATTGTAGATGTTGAAGTTGGTAGACGAAGTTAAATACAATTTGTTCTTGTGGATGATGTACCGGGCCAATATTGGAGACATAGTTTTGAAAAATGGTGTAGCGTTTTGTTCTTAAATTTTCGTTGTAATCTATTTCGGGTGCTTGTGTTGCATTTAGTCCTAGAATATTGTTAATGGCCACTTTTTAGTTTTTATAAAAATGTCGTCAAAAAAGAATAGGAAATATAGTTTCGATGTTAATTTTAAATATAATAATTAGAAAATAAATGATTTGTATACTAATAGTTTAATTTTGTTTTTGATTTCTGTATGTGTATAGTAAATTTCATCATCCACGAATAACGTTTTCGACCCCCCTCTTTAATTTATTAGGTTTTACATCCTATCTTTGTCAAGTAAGCCTTTATTCTTTTTAAATTTAAATAACTAGTGGTAATCATCGACGCGCGTTGCGCATCTAATGAACATTGGTCTCAGATTAGCGTTAAGTCATTCATCATCACTGACCGGAAATCTGTTACATGTCCTGGCGTAGCAACTGAGACAGACACACAACCGTGTTGTTAAACCAATCATGTCATTACATCAAATATTGTGGTTCAAAAGCTCAAAATAAATGTATCGTCGTGGCTGCAAACCGAAAATGGTGTCGCGCCAAACAACGTAACCCCTTATAATATCATCATATCCTTTATACATAACATCTACCCGTGAATTGACACCATGTCTCAGACGAGCTACCACTCACCATCATAGACCCGACAGGACGTCTCAGATGAACAATCCATCATCATTGACTCCATCAACAACCCAACACCAAATTACGAACTTAAAAACCATGAAATAGTAGCCAACATCACAAAACCCTAAACAATAACATTGAACCATTTATGTTTTCATAAAAATTACAAAGAAATCAAAACCAAAGAAACCGAGGAGACATATTAGTATCAATCAACTTTGTCGTTGTGGGATAAAGCAACCGTCACAAAAACATGACAATAAGTCCAGTACACAACCGGCACATTAGCGTCACCAATGAAGATCCATCGGACCATCGCCACCTAGGGTGCTCGACGAACCCAGCGGCGAGGCCAGTCATCGGACGTTGATGATAAAACCACGACCGAACCCTGAACACTTTCTTTTTAAGAAACGAAATAACCAAAAACCACCATCACCACCACCATAGCATCGCCAAGACAAGAGCATCGCCACCTAGGGTTCCCAGAAAGCCGACGGCGATGCCGATGCATGTAACAGTGGTCTGAAGAACCAGTGATGGTGGTACGCGACATCAAACCCGATCCCCAAACCGCCCCTGTCACCTACCAACGCCAGTAATACATCCAGACAACCGAACCACCACCGACACCCCGACGACCGCCCAATAGACCGGCGATTTCGTACACGGGGTAGCGGTGTAGGTGACGACGGTGTAGGCGGTGGTTGGCGGTAGCCGCGACCATTCCAAAAGAGAGCAGATCTGAACCGACAAAGGGCAGTAGAGTGGCAATCGAGCATATCGCCGGCAACGCCATGGCAACCACGGCCATAGGCCCAATCATCACTGCAACAACCCCAAAGCTCCCGCCAGTTGCGAAACCACCGCCATCATCACAAAACTACCCAGATCTCAACCGAGAAAGGGCGGCGGAGATGCAGACGACCACATCGGCGCCAGCGCCATGGCAACCACGGCCACGACAACAACGATGGCCACAGGCAGCTGCGATTCCACACAACCACCGTAAACCCTACCATCGCCTAACATCTGCTCACCCACAATGCCACCACATACACAAAAGGCATGATGAAGAGAAAGCGCGCTGCCCGAGGTGAAAGGGAAATACCCAAAAAGCCCCTGATTCACTATTCATGGCATTTGGTTTTTTTATATAGAGTAATTGTTATTTCAATACATTATAATATTCTATTCCTCTCTTATGACGTTTTATGTACTGTTATAATGTGTTTACTTTAATATGTGTTTCCAAATAAATTTATTTAAAACCGAGTCGATTGACGTTTCAGCATTACTTTATCTATTTACTTCTTTCTTTAGATAACCATTGGGTTTTTTCACGCTCATCTTTCACGGAGTGACTTCTTGTTCGCTTCCGAAGATTTGTTTCTGTTGCTACAAGGATCTTGATCAAGTGATTAAGAACCAGGAGCAGTGCCAAGTGAAGTTTATGCTTGGGCTCAGGTTCAGGTTGTCAATGGTGGATGTGTTTGTGGTTTTTGTGATGATGTCCTTTGATCATGGACGAGTGGTATTTATAGTATTTGTCAGCTTGGCTGGATCTAAGACTGACTTACACTTCTGGTACTTGTCAACCTAGGATTTGGGTCTACATTTCCTTATGTAAGACTTTGTATCTTTTTGGTGCAAAGGGTCTTCTGGCTTAATATTAATGCATCTTGTCTTGGATAGTTGACTCTCAGCCTATTGGTTCTGTAAATGGTTTCAGGTTCTTGGACTTATGTGTTTTGTTTCTTAGTGTTCTGACTTTGTTTGTTTATTGGCCAATAACGATTGTTCTTCTTTGCTGAGGCGTTCTGCTCAATATTCTCAAGTGTTGGATTCCAGTAACTTAGACGTTTTACTGGTGTTGCCGCGGCTGGAGGGTGTGTCACATATGAGCCGCGACAGGAGGGTAGCGTCACATGTGAGCCGCGGCAGGAGGGTGGCGTGTGTATGTTGGCCGCGGCTATCACAAACACGTTAATGATGAAATAAACAATCTGGATATAACATTTCATGAGCTATTATCACAAACACGTCGAGTGGTAGCTGGAAGCCGCGGCTGGCATAGTGTCAAACCGCGGGCCAAAGGTGAGTGGAATAAACAAGTTGCAACAACAGATGAAGCAAGCGAAGAGGAGTCCCAGCCGCGGCTCATGCTTGTTCTCAACTCGGGGTTTCAGCTTTTTGATATTGACCCCGGGTTTTGTACTGGTACCTCTTCAGTTTCGATGTGTTTTTATATCAACGTTTTGATATTCTGAATCAATCTATTGCAACTTTATATGCTACACTTTACGTATAACAACGTTAAGGTCACTGCTGCAATACACAACATATTTTTACTATTTTAAAAATGAATATTTTTAACAGCAATAACTCTTCATTAAAACGAGGGGGAGGTAACGAAAATATAAATATTGAAAAACAGAATTTCTAAACACTATGATTTAAAGGAAATCAACTTAATGTAGAACACTCCAGCTTTGAGACACTATATTCTTGAATTTTGATTAATGTCATATCCATATTCTTGAACATTTGGTAGAAATTTAACACCAAAATGTTTATTGCTTTCCATATGATCTAAAATGACCTAATCGCATGAAGATGCTTCTTTGATTTCCCTCTTTTGATATTTATGCCGAGCTCGTGTTGCTTGTTAATTGCTTCACTGTGTTGTTTTAGGTGAGCACACTACTTAATATACAAATGCGTTGCTATTTTAATAATCACACGTATATTTTGTAATATATAAAACTACTAGGTTAGTAACTTCGGTGGCGGAGCTTGAACTGTTTCGTAAGGGGGGCGGGAGCGAAATTAATTTTTTAGGGGGGGCGAACTCGATATTTATATAAAAATTTACACTACCGAGCCAAAAATTTACACTACCGGGCAAAAAATTTACACTATCGGGCTAAAATTTAACACTACGGATGAAAAAATAGGGCCCCCCCGGCTCCTATGATGCTCCGCCAATGAGTACCCTGTGTATTACACGGGTTGAATAAATAAATTAGTAAATAATTAGTAAAAAAATTTATGAATTATAAAACCATGTTTGAAAATAAAATATGATTATAATTATATATAAATAGCTAGTTTAAGTAAATAAAGTAATAAACAATAATGTATTTTTCTTAAATTCTTATTTTATAAAAAAATTATGGGTTTTAAATATTTTGTTTTAAAGTTCGTTGCATTTTTGTTTTTTATTAAAAAATAGTTTTTCAATTTATTAAATTATATATTTTTTTAATTTGAAAATTATATGAATAATATTATTTGTATTCAATATTAGTTTTAATAATAGAGAAAAATAAGAAAGTTAGTATGATTAGGCTTATGAATATGTCACGTCTTATATTATTTTTTATTATAAATAGATAAATAGGCAGATAGACAGATACATATATAGATAGATGGGTTAGAAACTTATTAACTAAACGGATTATAGTTAGCAATAAAAATAAAAATTTAAAGTACGCTATTTTAATATACGATGTGATTATATATACGTAATATTTCAAGAATATAAAACAATTATATCATTTTTTAGGTAAATTGGATTTTAATAATCCAAACTATCACTCTTACCAATAACAATTGAAGTATATAATTATCATATGTTTACACTCGATTTGTACTTATTTTAAGCTCGATATAGCTTGTATGTTTTTTTATTTTGTTTATATTCGTTATTGTGAACGCAATCAAGTCGAATCAAGCGTAAATTTTATATAATTATGTTACAGGGATTGTTGTTGGAAATAAAAATGAAAGTTGGGTTGTTACCGGCCAAAACAATAGTATGGATTATCATCAACCAATGAGTAATAGTTTAGATTTTTAAAATCCAATTTGCCTATTTTTTGACTCTTTTATCTAAAAAGTTTTATTTTTAAACATTTGTTAAGATTCTTTTATAAAAAATATTTTTTATAAAAATATTGTTTATTCAAAACTCTGGTCTATAATTATTCTGGTTGTTTTAATAAGATTGTTTTTCAGAAAAGTTCACCTTTTTATAATTTAAAAAAAATGCCGATTTAAAATATTTTGTTTCAAAAAGGTTTAATGTTTTTGAAAATTTCATATAATACAAAAAATTATTATTAGTTCTATTTTAATAAAAAGTTGTTTTTTTATTTTCTTAATAAAATCTAATTTTAAAAAGATACCTTGATTTTAGAAATTCAAGATGAGAGAGAGAAATATTACAATTAATAAAATTAATCTTTAATAAGAGAGAAAAATTAGTTTTAGTGTTTAAATTATTATAAAATACTCTTTTAATGGTCTATTTTATTAAGTAAAGTAAATTACTTTTTATTAAATACTATAGATTAGTTAATAGTACGTTATTCCATCTTTAGCAAAAATAAATAAATGAAAGGTTTATTGTGTTAAGTAAAGTAATTACTTTTTATATAAAGTTAATTATTGCCGTACAAAAAAAAGTAAAGTAAATTACTTTTACAAATTACTTCCCCGCAATGGTGGATGATCCTATGATAACATCTGTAGTATAGATTTGATACATTACTTGATACACTAGTTCTCCTATATCTTTATAAATAATTCTCCTATATTTTCCTATATGTTTATAAAGCAATGTAAAGAAGCAGTTGGGTTTGCTGGGTTTTATGTTTGGTCACATATTGTAAAACCTCTGAAAATCTCCCAGAAACAATTACACACAATCTCAATCTTGTGAACGCGGAATATAAACAAGATTGGAGTAGAAGAAGAATCAAATTGAACTCAAATGATATTAAATTGAAGAACAGAAACCTATTCCAGGTCTTGTGCGATTTCGCACAGAACAAAATGATAATATGAACGAAAAACTTAATTACAAAACGAAATCTAGCTATTTATACTAAACATAGGGTTCTCGCGCGAGATGCTTTTCGCGCGGCTTATTCATTCGCGTGAGTCTTCATCTCGCGTGGAAGATCTTCTCGCGTGAGAGCTGTCACACCCCAACCTTGACGGCGGAATCGTCGAGGCGTGAGAGTTACGATTGTTCACAGCCACATAACGCTATTGCCTGAAACATGTTAAAAATAAAAGGTCAACATATTGTTGGTGAGCATTCTATTGTTTTTCATACATACGTATATTAAAGATGGCATTTCATGTTAAATTAGAGAACAAGGTAACTAGGGATGTAAGACAGAATGCACAATCAAACCTTGACAATGTTTTACAAGTATCAAACGACGTTAATATTCTATTAACGTTAAAAGTATATACGATTAGCTAAGTGTACTTGGATCAACCAAGCAGGCTTGTCAGGCCCATAGATCTATGACGTCGCCAGGCTAGCAATAGTTAATGATTGTACATATATTCGACATTACATGGTAGCTACAAGATTCAACTAATCACAACACACAAGCAAATTGCCATAAGTTTACAAGAATCAAACGTGTTTACAAGTGTAACGTTTATACGGTAACATGTTTCACCCAAAAGTGTGTGAAATAATAATATGGGTATAGAAATACTCACTTGGTAATTAAGTATATGGATGACGATTAATAAGGATAATAGACGACGTTCCAACGAATTCTCTTACAAGGTACCTAAGATTATATATATATCGACGAGGTTTAAGTTGGTTAATATTAATCTTAACGTTTTTAACGAGAATCTAGGGTCTTTGATGGAATTTGGGATTAGTTATCAAGATCGTATATATATATTTTTATACAATAAAAGAAAGATTAATTAATCCATTTTATAAAAAAAATTAAATTTTTTTTTTATAAAATGATTAAATTTATAAAATGTAAATAACATTTCATAATTGACATAAATAAATCTATAGTTAAAGGTAACGTAATGACAAATAATAACGTAGTGATTTTGACTATTTAAAGTTTATTTTGGTAAAAATAAACTAATTATAATATCTGTTATTTGATATTTTATATAAAAATTAAGTGTTTCAAAGAAATAATTTTACAAAAATTTGTTTGATAACTTTAAAAAAAATCAGAGTTTGTAAAATTAATTTTTATAATTTTTAGGAATTTTTATAATTTTTCTTTTTTTTTTTTTAAAGCTTAAGAAGGCATTTAAAAAAAAAATTAAGGGGGTGGCCGGGTTTCGAACCCACGACCTCCTGCTCAACATGGAACGCAGAAACCAGTGGAACAAGGGCCTAAGCCGCGATATGAAACGGTTTTTAAATCTTAAAAGCGCAGGTTTCAGAAATCCCCAAATTCGAATGAAACCCTAGATTGATTTGATCCAAATTGAAGATCAAATTGATGTTGTTAATTCAAACGATCATGGGGCTTTTGATCCCCATCAAAAATCGAACATGTGTATGCTCTTAATTACCTGATTAAAGACTCAAGTGGTCAAGAACAGATCAAGAACAGTCGCGGCTTGGGAGATATGGATTCGAGATGATTTTGTTGATGATATTCCAATTAATTCCACAGAAAGCTTCTAGCGATGATTACAAACGAAAGCCCTATATCAATTTGGGTTAAGAGAACTCCGAAGGTTGTTCTCGATCAAGTTGCAGGTCACGATGAAGACGACGATCGAATTCGACGTATGTGCGTGTGTTTGATCAAATTGAGTTTACAGAAAGTTTGTGTGCGGGTAAATGATCGTTTGCCCTCTATTTATAGTGTGTAATTCGATGCAAACCCGCTCCATTCTTTTTGATTTTGAAACGGATTAAGCGGGTTCGATTTCAAACCCATAAACGAGGTAATTTTTCAAATTATGTAGGGCCTCATGTTCGAATCTATGTCGCGAGGCTTGTCGGGAGCTTTAATTCGAATTAAACCGCGTGAAATTGGCGTTTGAAGGTCGCCGGAGAGTGGCCGGAGGTTGGCCGGAGGAGTCGCCGGATTTACGGGGGTGGCGGGGGTTTAATTTGAAAATTTTTAAAATTACACAATTGGTCCCTGCGGTTTCATTTTTAACATTTTATGTTATAAGTTTTCTTTTGAAGTTTGATAAATTACAAGAATCACCCCTGGACTTTATTATTATTATTATTATTATTATTATTATTATTATTATTATTATTATTATTATTGTTATTGTTATTATTGTTATTATTATTATTATTATTATTATTATTATTATTATTATTTTTATTATTATTTATTTATTTTTTTATTATGAACTTAAACGTCGCAAAATATGAGATGTTACAGTCTCCCCTACTTTAGAAAATTTCGTCCCGAAATTTATTTACGAGAAGGCTGAGACGAAAAGATGAGGACACTTGGAGAACTTTCAGGTTTTGATAAGGTATCAAAAGAAGAAAATTCATCATTGATTAAGCTGACTACTTTAGTGTTTACTTTATGTGCAATGGCATAGCCATTAGAGGTAAAAAGAGAGTCTAAAGTGTGTGGCTTCTAGTTAACATTATAAGCTTTTACGTGGATTACGAATGATCGTTAATACAAGATGTTACTGTCTCCCCTACTTTAAAGAATTTCATTCCGAAATTAAGAATGAACCAAGCGAACAAATACGGGTAGGTGTACGAACGGACAGTGATAGACGTTTGATTACAGATGAGATGTTTCACTTTAGGGAATCCTTCAAGTCTCTTTGACATAATATATGCCAACTTGACTCTTACAGTGAAATACGAGACATTTTGAGAGGAAACAGTAGACATGATGACGAGTTACCACGATATGTTAGACTTATAAATCACAACTTCCAGAATATAATTTCGTGGTAAGGTGTATAAAAGGCCCACAATGGTAAGCAAGGTCAACCGTCGGAATTTAAGAATCCCAAACGTCATCATATGAAACGACCTTAACGCATATATTGTGAATATGTATTTCTCCTTTGACCAACCATTGGTCTAAGAATGTTACGCTATGCGAAGATCTTGAAATAAGTTCACAACGACGGTTAAGAATGTCACTAATATGTTGAAGGACTAGATCATCAGAAGACAACATGACACTCAAAAGTTATTTCTGATCTTTATCAAGTTTTGTTGTTGATAGAATTTCTGCTATGCTAACGACCCTTGATAATGGAGATCTTATGGTTGCTACCATTTGATTTGCTCTCATCGTTTCCTTTGTAATATGAACAGTTTTATTAAGTTCTGTCTCCTTGGCCTTCTGCACAGCTATTTCTTCCCTTTGTTTTGCCATCTTTTCTCTCTTTTTCACCTGATCAGTGATTTCCATGCCCATGTAATTAACACAAATTTTCTCCCCATCTTTGCTGAACACGGGTTCAACATATATTAAGAATGTTTTGGCTCCGAATAATTCAGTCTCAAAAGTAATTCCTTTCTTTGTTGGTAACTCTTTCCAGAACTTCTCTTTTAAAGTCTTGTTGTTCAAATCCAAAATAGATTTCTAATGATTTTCAAGGTTAAGGATTCTAAAACGATTCAAGAAATGACACAGTCAATAAGAAAGGTATTTGTAACCATGTTTTACAAGGTAACAAATTGTCAAATGCCGATTGCATACGTAATTCATCAATCTCGTAAGTACAGTCGAGAACATTCGTATGACTAGAGAGACATAATCACAAGTTGATAATATCTTTATTTGACAAAAGATTGTTTAGGAAGACTATCATCACGTAATCAGGTGTTGCTGATATCTCAAAATGAAAGTATATAAGTAAGGAATAAATGGTTCGATGTAGTTAGATCGAGTCATACAGGAAGGTAGAGGGAAAGAAATCGATTTAAGAATTTAAATGCTCCAAGCTTGGAATCAAAATCAACCTAAAACGATCGGGTCTTCTTTTAAGTTTAGAGATCATGCTTTGGCTTAATAGGTCAAAACACTAACATTGTTTCACCCGTTAAGTTACTACATGCTTCTCGTCACTTGATTACAACCATAGTAAGTTGAAGATCAAGAAATAAGAATAGTCATCAAGGTGTGGTTTTCACTCCTAACTTGATGGTGTATTCCCAAGATATGACCATTAACTTACCAATCAAAAAGTTCGATCCCAACTCATTGTTGAGGATCTACAGAAATAAGACGAGATAACTCACCATTAAGGTAAGGGAAATCACTCCCATCTTAACGGTGAAGTTTTACAAAAACAAAACAAAATATAACAAGATGAACTTCTTCATCAAAATCCAGAATTCACTCCTACTTTGATGAGATCGTTTCATTTGAGAGAATACAATCCATAAAAATGAAATTATCATCAAGGTATGGAATTCACGCCTATCTTGATGATTGAGTTCCATATTAATGAGAAAACAATCGAGGATTGACATTTTTCACCAAAGTACGGGTTTCAATCCTATTTTGGTGAGGTCACGTCATTTGTGAAGTGCAAGTTCCAATGAGAATAATTGAAGTCAATCCTCAGGATGACGAATTTGCCCTAATCCAGAGGATGAAACTTCATAAAACACACAATTGGAAACCATTTATCGAAACGAATAGAGAATCATCAAAGTAAGGGAATCACCCCTGTTTTGATGAGTTAGAATTGTTTAGGAGGTACAAGTGTTCTTAGTCATAGACTGACTTACAAATTCTTGCATCTCTCACGGTACAGACAGTTTAAGGTTCAACTCAACAATGAAGAGAAAAGGATATCACTTAGAAATTCAGAAAATTTCAAGTTATATCAATGTAACCAAAAAGGAAAATCATGCTTACAAAATTTAAGATCAAAGTTCGAGGTAACAGGATTTGTTATGATGGTGTTCAAATCTTGAATAATTTCAATCAGGAAAACGAAATCAAGGATAAAATGATTCGACATCACAATGGGATGTGAACATTCGATTCACAATCGAAGGGAATACATGGACTTCTCAAGATATGAGGTCAGCCATAACTTATTTGAAGACACGCGTACTTAAGTGATCAATTATCACAAGGGTTTCGAGTCAAGTAACGGATTCAATGATCGAATCAAATCATTATTTACACTTTGCTTAGACAAAGTATCCAACGATGTAGGAATTTCATCTACAACATTGCATGTTCTTAGTTATGGGTCACCTCCTTAAAAGGATTTAAGGATCATAAGTAACGGTTTAAAGTTTTAAAGACCATACGGTTTAGATTCCCAATATCTTTGGGTATATTAAGAGTCATGTTCACGTTGATCAAGGTATAGAAATAGTTACATGAAACGCTTGAGTTCAATATCGTTACACGTTACATGTTGAGCATTTAAACGTAAGAGTTGAAATGTAGGATGGGTTCAATATTAACAGGAATATTATTTAGGTTAAGAATGAGAAGGTATTTAAACTTTGGTGATAAACCAGTTCAAGGATTCAAGGATTTTTAAGATACAAAAGGATGGTTCCATTTGGTAACGCATTACCATTTGGAATCGTTGACACGTCAAGGTAAATTGACTCATTTGCCTTAGAGATTTGTGTATTTTGACCATAGTTTATCACTCATCCCAGAAATCCCCAGGTAAGCATAACAGGTCTCACAATGAGATTTATACGATATGCTTGCCTTAGCCCGAAGGCCTTTTTGCCAGGAAAACCAGAATACAGGTGTCTATGTGTCACACAATATTTCTTAGGTTCATGAAATCAAAACCTTGATGAGATTTATATAGATTAGACATATCGTCTAAAGATCCAAGTCATCAACATAAGCATAAGATTCCACGTGTCGTCGAGAATAAGATTAAGAGATTTTATGTTCGGGGAGAGTCAAAGTGTCAAATATAGGTTTTGGAAGACAGATAATAAAGTTTAAGCATACATAAGGCAATCCTATTCTAAGGCATCAAATTGCACAAAAAGGCATAGCATTATGTAGCATGCAAACCATGTAATTTACAAGATAAAAGTATAATACTATAAGGTTCATGCATACGCTATAGTCTAGGTCACCGTTTCTAATAACCTAAATCCCTATAGTTATGGGCTCTGATACCAAACTGTGACACCCCCCGCAGGAAGGTGTACGAGAGCCGCAAATGGATATTGTCCTCTTTGCCCGCAGGCTCAAGGATTTAAAACGCGTCCGTTTGGGGAAGGTATCCAGCCCCTTATAAAGAAGCCTTCGTTCGCCTCCCCAACCGATGTGGGATGAGTCATAGCCCTCCCCTGTGGTAGTATTTGCAGGCATGTGTCCATCTGTGACACCCCCCGCAGGAAGGTGTACGAGAGCCGCAACTGGATATTGTCCGCTTTGGCCGCAGCCTCACGGGTTTAAAACGCGTCCAATTGGGGAAGGTATCCAGCCCCTTGATGGACACATGCCTGCAAATACTCCCACAGGGGAGGGCTATGACTCATCCCACATCGGTTGGGGAGGCGAACGAAGGCTTCTTTATAAGGGGCTGGATACCTTCCCCAAACGGACGTGTTTTAAATCCTTGAGCCTGCAGGCAAAGAGGACAATATCCATTTGCGGCTCTCGTACACCTTCCTGCGGGGGGTGTCACAGTTGGTATCAGAGCCAGGGCCGGGCCGTTGTGCCAGCGAGGACGCTGGTCTCACTTCGGTGGGTGGATGGACACATGCCTGCAAATACTCCCACAGGGGAGGGCTATGACTCATCCCACATCGGTTGGGGAGGCGAACGAAGGCTTCTTTATAAGGGGCTGGATACCTTCCCCAAACGGACGCGTTTTAAATCCTTGAGCCTGCGGGCAAAGAGGACAATATCCATTTGCGGCTCTCGTACACCTTCCTGCGGGGGGTGTCACAAGAGCTGCTTCTCGCGTGACTTCTTTAAATCGCGTGGATTCTTGCTTTCGCATATGATGTTTTGCCGAGCCTTGATTTGTCTTCTACAATCTCCCCCTAGGCTCGGTGAAACATAATCAATCAAAGTCAACATTCACCTTCTTGTAAGAGCCAGCATAGGCATACCATTTGTTTCTCAGGATCCGGTCAATCATCCATACGTACTGGCAAGATAGAAAATAAACAGACTCATCAGCTGAAATAGGGCAGTGTAACAGCTTAAATAAGTCGTCTTTGCCAAACTTCATCAAGTCTGCTGGATCAATGATTCGATAAGACCTGTCTATACATCTGATCACAGCGTGACCAGAATCCTTTTCACATCTCCAAGATATAAGTTGCTTCAAACTGTTGGGAGGAACTGGAGCACGCACAGGGACTTTTCTGATAAATTTGGGATGTTGATAGACTCGTATCTTCATAGGAGCTTTAGTATTTTCATCAATTCTTGTTGAGTCATCAATCAACTTTGATTTTGTAGTCTTAAAGTCTTTGAAATTGTGCGCATCTCCCTTCTTATCATGGATCTCATGAGTTCAGCTTCACTGTAATTACTCTCATTGAAGAATGGAGCTTTGCCCATGGAGTATAAATCAGCAGCACGTAAAGTATGGAAGTCTTGAGTGCTCTTTAGATAATCAATCTCTCCATTCCTTCTCTTTATGACATACATCCTTTTCTCGCTGTCATAACCCCAGCTAATAACATGAGACATTTCACCATACTTCTGTTTTGGCTTTGAGATAAACAGAAAATGAGCTTCAGTAGGTGGTGGTGGTGCTTTGAACTGTAAACCTCCTCTAGTGTATAGGGCAATCTGACCAGTAGTATTTGTCTTTGCAGCATCAGTAGGAGTTTCACCACTCAAAGTCTCATTGGGAATTTCTCCTTCTTCAAGATTGATGTCTTTGAATAGCTCTTGAAGGTTGTTCCCAAAAATGTCTGTATACTCATTCTGCTCTTCCAGATCATCAAAAATATCAAGTTCTTCTTCAACAGTTCCAGATGAAGTTTGTTGAAAAGAATATAATTCCTTTTCATACACACTTTCTGTGGCAGGGTCCAGTGGATCATATCCTTCTGGATCACTAACACTTGGTCGATCAACATTGTCAGTGTTAGTATCTCCAGTAGGACTCAAAGAAGAACCTGTAGCATTACCTCCATCATTATCATCTCCATCATCATTATTACCATCATTACTTCCATCATCTCCACCATCATCATCATCACCATCATTTCCACCATCGTCATCATCATTATCATCATCATTTTCATCGTCATCCTCATCATCATCATCCTTATTATCATCAGAATCTGCATAATCAACTAACTCTTCATCCTCCTGTTCATGAACAATAGGCATAGAAACCATGTGTTCCGGCTCAACGAAAGCTGTAGATGTGTAAGCTTCGGTGATAGGTACTTCAGATGAAATAGGAACATCTTCAGTAGCGCTAACACTTTGCTGTACAGTAGATGCTTGTGCTTCGTTGACCGTTTCCTTCTCAGGAACAATATCAGTAGGAGGTGGGCTTGGAGAGCGTCTACTTGATTCACCAATTACTGTAGTAGACCTTATGACAGGGGGCTGATGAAAATAAGTCTGTGAAATGAATTCTCTCAGCTCGTTCAGTTGTCTCTCCAACCCAGAAGTGTAGTCAAACATGCTCTTCATTTGTTGTTCAAGAGAGGCCAATCTTGTGTCTTTGATAGCTGAGTCAAGATGAATCATGTTGATCAGATTTGTCTTTTCATCATTGCCTTTCTTTAATTCAGCAATCAACTTCATATTCTCAAAGTTTTCTTTCTCCAGGTTCTTTATTCTTTCTTCCAACGTGATAGAACCAAGAGTGCTTGTTGATTCCTCTCTCCTCTGAAACTCAGGAGGAGTATTCAAGAGTGTATCTACATCAAACTCTAAATTTTCTTGATGAGGTGGTGTAGAAAAACCTGAGCCAGAAATATTAGCTGCTCCAGAAACAGGAACTGTTTCTGTTTCAGGAGCAGTAGAAGTCACATTGGCTGCCTGATCTTGCTCTGTCTCGATGACAACCACATGTGTTCTTGGTCTTCTGGGTATAATACCACGACCTCTCTTTCTAACTGGAAAATCTCTCCTTCTAGCCATACGTTTTCTTCGTGAGGAGGTACTTGGCGACTCTTCAGGGACATAATCAGTATCCCTGTCTTCCTCATTTGGTCGAGAAGATGTTGGAGTAGAAGGGGTTGGATCAGTTTGGATCACATAGGGAACATTCCCTATTTGATCACTAGCAGTCTCAGAACTGGAAGCAGAGTGAACAACTTCTTCCATTCCTCCTTCACGCGCTGGCTCATCTTCAAATAGCTTCTCAATCTCTTCATCAATATTATCTCTAGTAGTAGAAGTAGAAGCACCATTCTGTGCCTCATCAGCCTGAGCACCTTCATCAAACTCATCAACATTTTCATCAATCTCGGAGAATTTTCCGATCTTCGCAAAACTTTCACCAGAGCATTTGTTTCCTCTGGCTCCAGTAAGGTGTGTAAAAATCTCCTTCTTAATTGTCTGTACAACATATTTAGGAGATCTCTGAGTGGCAAGCTCAGGAAAAGCATCGTTGATGATCAGCTGAATGAATCTGGGATACATGATAAACTTTCTCCCTGGATTGGCCGTAGCGTTTTTCACCATTTCTTGAAATATAACTCCAGAGATACTGAATGGAATATCATCCACCAGAGAAACCAATAAGGATCCAAACACAGCACTAAGACTGTCCATCCCAGCCTTTAGATTGCTTAGACAGTGTATTACCACATGAAATAAGTATTTCCAGTATGGTGGTAACCACTTCTTTTCCAGACTTGGGTATCTATACTCGTATCCCATACGAGTCAAGCAATCTATCACAACATCATCCTCAAGTCTAGTAGGAGCATTATCTTGATCATCAAACAGTAATACTCTGTTAGAATAGCCTGTGATACAGTCACTCTTTTCTCCTTGACTGTGGCTGTGATAATCTGATTACCAGCTTGATCTTTTTCAAGAGCAGCCGTGCTCCAGAAAGAATCAATAAGCTCAGAGTATATTGCTGGATCAGCAGATATGGCATAAACAATCCTAGAATTCTTTAGTCCCTCGATCATAGAAGAAAATAATTCCTTTCCTTCCGGAACCTCATCCAAGTATGCAACACAATTATGATTCTTATTAAAAATCATTTGTGCCATCTGCATTGTCACAACAATCAGGATTAGAACATTTAGAATATAACTTAATTATGTCAAAATAGTAGCAACACTTAGAACATGTGAAACAAAAAAAATTTTTACTTAGAAAATTTTATCACTTGGACACAATTTATTATCTCAAAGGTTTAGTTAATTATGAATACATGTATTTCACTTAAAGTGTATCTTTAAATGATTATTGTGTAATTGTCCAAACACTTAGAAATAATTTCAGAAATCTTTTGTCAAGCGAAACTGTTCATGCGAAAAGTGGTAATGTGACAAAACTATTCATGCGACAAATCAGTTCACGCGAAAATGATCAACACGCGAAATGAATACTTCATGCGATGGTCAACTTTCACGCGAAAGTCAACATAACACGAAAACTGGTCTCACTTTTGAATTCATGCGAAAACACTTTGTGAAAACTGAGTTCAAGCAACATGTGTAAGTCACGCGAAAACAAGACTCACGCGAGACCCAGGTTCACGCGACAAATCTTTTTCGTGTCTGTTCAGTTTCTTGTGCGATTCGCACAACCCAACTTCAAATTAACAGTTCACAAATCGATTTTAATCCATGAAGTCCAATCCATTGCTGTCGCCTAAGTCTATAAAGTCGATTTCATCTTTCAATTTCATCATTTAAGTCCTTTTATTAAGATTTTAAATTCAAGATGTTAGGTTCCCCTTAACATTGTACTGCTACAGTAACCAAAACAAACCGTTTATACCTTCAAAATCACACTATGCACGTACTGAGAATGAGATGTGGATCAAACTAACATATTAGGAGTGAAATGGTGTATGGTTTGGAGTATGCGAGAAGAGATTTCGGATGGTGAGCGAAAGGGTTTTCGGATGTGGTTTAGAGCGAAAAGTGATTATGTCTTGAACAGTGTGATATTTAAACCCTGAGAAGTCACGCGACAGTCCCTTTCGCGAGTCATGGTTTTCGCGTGACTATTCCTTTTCGCACGCGATGAAAGTTTTTATCAAACTTTTCAACTTTTTAAATTCTTTCTTATTATTTTTCAAAACTTTCAATCCTTTTATTTTCAATGAATTAAGTCAACATAAAATGTTATTTACCAAGTGACCAATTAATTTAATGAATCTTCAATTTTCAAAAAATTTCTTGTTATTTATTTGTCCTAAAAATAAAACACTATAAAAGTGAAATAAAAACAAACACTTACAAACAAAAATAACAAAAGAATGAAAACAATTAAAGAATTAAGATCGGATTTGCTTGTTTTGTATAAATTTTCATAATGAGATCATACAGTTCTTTTGTCAAGTTAAGACTCTGTCCGGCTTTATTTAAAATAACTGGTTAAGTTGATTGTCAATATCTGTTGTCCGCTTTAAACTTATACTTCATGTTTTACTCAGAAACATAATGAGTGATATATATCATGTTTTGTGTTGATTTAATATAAGTCAGTGGATCCCACAATCAGAACTTCTGTAAAGTAATTATTATCCTTCAAGACACTATTGAGATTTTTCAAGTCATCCCAATTTGACTTAAACCATGCATTGATGATCAGTGATACCATTTATTGTAATCCTAAATATAACTATTTGAGCATAACTAGCCTGAGAAATATTTCTTAACCCGGAATATTAACAAGTTTAAGGACTTACTGACAGCCATCCGGACTTACGTCTGCCCTCTCAAGATGTTTAGGACTTACAAGCCATTCGAACTTACATGCCCCATCTTTCGATTTTGCCTTCCAAAGTTAAAAACTATTCTCAAAATCAGAAAATATATACCATATAGTATGTATGTCGTTTAGACATATCTTTTGATTTGTTGTGCTTCTTGGCATCTTATATCCTATATGGCCTTTTTCTTTTGGCATCTTTTTGCTCAATTATTTTCTTGTTGTATTTTTCTCTTTTGTTTCTTTTTGTATTTTTTATCTTTTATATATATATATATTTATGATAATCACTGAATCAATCATATACAGGCTTGAGTATGACAAGATTATATCTCTCAGTCTGTGTTAGAACATTTTTGGCACAGAATCCTGATATGTTCCCCACTAAATCATATTTCTTTAATTCAAGTGTAATCACTCAATTATGATCTTTTCATTTCTGAAAGCAAAGCCTATCAACATATCAAACATAATCCAAGTGTATTCGTATTTAAGCCTTTGAAAGTACTTATACTCGTTTTGAACTTTGTAATATCATTTCTCATTTTAAGTATGAAAATTTCTTCTTTTGATTTTGAATTTGGCAATCCTTTGATCTTAACTCCCCCTCAGACCAAAAATATTTTTTCAGAACTTGTTTTTCTAATTTTCTCCCCCTAAAATTGTGATTGTCCTTTGAAGAAAAAGAAACAATTGCAATTTTATTCTTTATTAAAAAAATCTTTTTGTGAAGATTCATTAAACCAATTTATCCAAAGTTAATCATTCCCAATGATTGCACAATGATTGCACAAGGAAATCAAATCGAGAATGATCAAACGCCTTGGTAAATAAATCAGCAATATTTTCAGTTGACGGCACTTGTTTTAGATGAATAAGTTTACGATCAAAACAATCACGGATAAAATGGATGCGGATGTCAATGTGTTTAGTTTTTGAGTGTTGAATGGGATTTTTCACGATGTTTAGAACTGCCGTGTTATCACACCAAATTGGTGTGTCATAAATGTTGAGACCATAATCGAGAAGTTGTTGCTGAATCCAGACAAGCTGGGAACAACAACTCGAAGCAGCCACATATTCAGCTTCGGCAGTGGATGTGGATACAGTGTTCTGCTTCTTACACTGCCAAGAAATGAGTCGGTTACCCAAGAATTGACATCCTCCTGTGGTCGATTTCCTGTCTAAGTTACAACCACCATAATCACTGTCAGTATAAGCAAATAAATTGAAATAGGAATTTCGAGGATACCAAAGACCTAGTTTAGGTTGACCCTTGAGATACTTGAAAATCCGCTTGACAACTTTCATGTGTGATTCCTTTGGATCACTTTGATAGCGGGCACACTGACAAACAGAGAACATGACATCCGGCCTGCTTGCAGTGAGATACATGAGGGAACCAACCATTGATCTGTAAAGATGTTGATCAACTGATTCTCCTAATGGATCCTGAGTAAGAGTAGGACGAGAAGCCATTGGAGTTGGAGCTACTTTGGAATCGAGAAACTTGTATTTCTCAAGAATTGTCTGAACATATTTTTCTTGATGAATGAGAATACCCGTCTCAGATTGAGTAACCTGAATACCCAAGAAAAATGATATTTCCCCAAGGGAACTCATCTCAAACTTCTTCTTCATCACCTCTTCGAACTCCGTGCACATACTATCATTTGTGGAACCAAAAATGATATCATCGACGTAGATTTGAACCAAAATGATATCATCACCTGATTTTCGTATGAATAAGGTTTGATCAATTGCACCTCTTGAATAACCATTTGCAAGCAAATGTTCAGTCAGAGTTGCATACCAAGCACGAGGTGCTTGATGTAATCCATATAGCTCCTTATCCAACTTATATACATAGTCAGGATGATCTGGGTCTTCAAATCCAGGAGGCTGACAAACATAGGTTTCCTCCTTCATTTCTCCGTATAAAAATGCAGTTTTAACATCCATCTGGTACACCTTGAAGTTCATGTATGAAGCAAAGGCTAAGAATATGCGTATTGCTTCTAGTCTTGCAACTGGAGCATACACTTCTTCATAGTCCAACCCTTCAACTTGATAAAATCCCTGTACAACAAGACGTGCTTTATTCCGAACTATAACACCTTTTTCATCCGTCTTGTTTCTAAAAATCCACTTTGTCCCAATCGGAAGCTTATCCTTTGGAAGTTCAACAAGATGCCAAACATTGAGTTTCTTGAATTGCATTAACTCATCTTGCATTGCTTCTATCCAGCTGTTTTCTTTGAGAGCCATTTCCACATTCTTGGGCACTATTTGTGATAGAAAGCAAGCATATAGACATGTGTTGATTGCTCCTGATTGACTTCTGGTAATTACACCTTCGTGCAACGGACCAATGATTGCTTCAGTGGGATGAGTTTTATGTATTCTCAATTGAGGAATCTCATCTGCAACCATTCCATCTTCCAAATTTGTAATATGTTCAATATTATCATGAGCTTCTTCAGAGTGTTGAGATTGATACACAATAGTTTCTTCAAGTGTGTCATCTGAGACATGAGTTTCAGAAGCAGTAGACACATTTGGAGATTCTTCAAATGGAACTTGAATGATTTCTATTGGAGTATGTATAGTCTCTGACGAAGATGAAGATAATGGAGAACTCAAAGATTCTTCCAAATCCTGAGTAGAAATTTGTTCTGAAGAAACATCTAATGACTCAGAACATGCAGATACAGGTACAGAATTTGTAGGAATATCTTTGGATGATGAAGCAACAGCAGAATCATCAGATATCAAAGATGAAAGATCCTCAATGATTTTGTTGTCCAAGGAGATTGCTTGAGAAGTAGAATCTGCAGATGAAGGTTTAGAAATTTTAAAATTGATGAACAAAGATTCATAATCATAAACCCATGAAGGAGCTGAACCTGCATCAGTTATGTTAAGCTCGTGCCAATCAATGTTATATGACTCGACTATTTGTCTAGTTCTTTTATTATAAACACGATATGCAACTTTATTGGCAGCATATCCCAGAAAGTAACATTCATCCGCCTTTTCAGAAAATTTTGAAGATGATTCAGTTGTATGCAACAAAGTGCAACAACAACCAAAGGCTTTAAAATATTTAACTTTGGGTTTGTGTTTATAAAATATTTCATAAGGAGTCTTATTTAATCTTTTGTTGATTAAAGCACGATTTTGAACATAACATGCAGTATTTACTGCTTCAGCCCAAAAGAACAAAGGTAATTTGGCAGCAGAGATCATCGTTCTAGCAGCTTCAATCAATGTTCTATTTCTTCTTTCTGCAACTCCATTTTGTTGTGGAGTGCCAGCAGCACTGAATTGTCTGACAATTCCCTTGGATTCACAAAACTCATTCAGAGTTTGATTGCAAAACTCTGTTCCGTTGTCACTTCTGATGCATTTTACCTTTTTCTCTGTCTGATTCTCCACCAAAGTAATGAACTTGATCAAAAGGTGTGGAGTTTCATCCTTAGATGCTAAGAAAAACACCCAAGTAAATCTAGAAAAGTCATCAGTAACAACCAGACAGTAAGATCTTCGACCCAAACTTAAAACACTTACTGGACCAAAAAGATCCATGTGTAAGAGTTGTAAGATTGATTCGACTGAGTTGTGTGCAACAGGTTTGTGAGGAAGTTTATGTTGTTTACCCTTTGAACATGACAAACAATGTTCATTTAAATGAAATTCTTTTTCAGGTAAACCAATAACATGATTTCCACGTACAAGTTTATTCATGTTTTTAAGATTGACATGTCCTAATCGACGATGCCATAACATGGAATCATTCTCCGAGGCTTTGGATAGTAAGCACGAAGCTGTTACCAAAGAACTAGAACAATGCATATCAAGAAGATATGTATCATTGTCTCTCGGAGTCCTCATCAAAATCCATTCATCAGGAACAACAAAACCTGGTTTTAAAATTAAGCATTCTTTGTTAGTAAAGTGTGTAGAATATTGTTTGTCACAGATTTGAGACACACTTAGCAGGTTATGTTTTAATTCCTCAACAAAATTAACATTCTCAAAACTTAGGACGCCGTTTGTAACTGTACCACGTTTAGTAATTCGTCCACCTTTATCTCCTGCAAATATCACCCTCCCTCCGTTGTATGATTGCACATCTTGTAGTAATGATAAATTACCCGTCATATGTCTTGAACAACCGCTATCTACATGCCATAGACTTTCAGTAGTCTTTTGCGGTTGTCCCTGCATTCGTAACAAAATTACTTAGATTTTGGTACCCAAGTCAAGCAAGACTTGAGCACATTTTGAGTTGCAGCAAGACAAAATGATTTGATATTGTTATATTTGGTTTGCACATCATTCTTTTCATTTATGTTTTTAATCTTGACATTTTCTATTACATCATTATTCAAATTCTTATCCCGTCTGACATTAAAATCATTAACAACCTTTGATTTCATATTATTTGAAAATTTTCCAGGAGTGAAAAATAGTTTTCTATTATGAGAAATAGAATTATGAAATCTTTGTTTACTTAATGATTTTTGTCTAAAAGGACAATTATTTGCCAAATGATTTGTGTTTCCACACTGAAAGCATCTCTTTTGTTGTGTGTGGAAAACAAACTGTGGATGACAATTATGAAGATTGTCATAAAAACCAAAGTCAGATTGACTAGGTTTAACTTTCTCCACAGTCTCTCGAATCTTTGTCTCATTTGACAATTGCAAATTCATCTTTTGCAGACTCGAGGAAATTGATGAATTATGACCACTTTGGATTGTAGATTTGGCAGTTTTGACTTTTGGAATTGGTGGTGTTGGAATAGGAACAGTCTTTGATTCTGCTAGAGTAGGACCAGACTTTGAATTTGCTGGATGAGAACCAGGCTTAGATATACGGATTGGTGCTGGAGAAGGACCAGGCTTTTGAATTTTCAGATTAAATGCAGTAGAATCATTCACTTGCAAATCTGGGCTACAAACATCTTGATTCACAAGGTTAGCATTATAATGTAGTTTATTTTTAAAGAATCGAGAATTCGTTTCTTTAAAATATGTTCTTCATTTTCAACTATCCCTTTTGAAACAAATCTATTTTTAAAATCCTTTTCCATTCTTTCTTTCTGATTTACCCTTAGATTTGCATTCAAATTATATTTGCTATTTGATTTCATCTCATTCAAAAAACATTCTTTTCATTTCTTGACAAGTTTTGTTTACAAGCAGATTGTGAAACTTTTACATTCTTATTTTTCAAACATTCATTCTCATTCTCTTCCTCACTCTCACTTTCCCAATCTTCAACCAACCCATCCACCTTCATTTTATCTGCAAAAAGATTTTCAGGTGATTGTTTAGGTTTGGGTACTATGATAGGATCAACAGATAAATTTATTTTGACAGAAGGTTTTAAGTCTTGAGATGGGAGAATCCAATTCCATAGACCATATCAGAATCACAAATGTTATCAGATGATGGTAAACATGAGTAATCATGATTAATTGGAGGAGCAATGTTAGAAAATCCAACACCACACTTTCCTCCTTTGATCTTCTGAGTCATTTGTGACTTGATTATTCCTTCAACCATTGTTGATGAAAGTTCAAATTTCTTAACAGTCAATTTAACCGTGGCTAATTCACTGTTGAGTCGATTAATTTCTAGAGCGAGTTCATTGTTTCTATTTGTCAAGTCATTATTAGTACATTCTTTATCATGAAGATTTAATTTCAAATTATATATTGTTTTGTTTAAACCTTCAAGTTTTTCTTTAAAAATCTTTTCATTTGACTTGTGTTTGCTAGCTTGATACTGAAGTTTTTCAACTTCCATTATCAGGCTCTTATTGTGAACTCTGTATCTTTGAACTTTCTCAACACATGTATTTTTACATAGACTATCATATACCTTTGGTTCTGAAGTTTCCCCTTCTGTTTTCTCTACCTTCTTGACCATGAATGCTTTCATTTCATCAGCTGGTTCTTCCATTGGAGCACTATCAACAGTCTTTGGATCAATGCATGGACTTTTGACTGGGAGCTCGACAGTGTACTCATCAATCATACTTTCTTCTTCAGCAACCTTTTCAACCTGATCTTCCTTCACAACAATCTCCTTATCTTCTACCACTTTCTCATCCTCTATTTCAACTTTCTCCTTCTCTTCTTCCACCGTAGCAAACAAACCCTCCAACAAATCATCAGACACGAATTCAGCAAACAAATTTTCCTCCTCTTCTGGTTCTGGAACAATCTTTGCAACAAAGGCAGTAGACAAATGTAAATCAAGGGCCTCCATTTGATCAGACCAATCATATTCAGCATTAGTTTGAGAAACTAATGCTTTAGTACCACCAGAAGTACTTGCTTTGTCTTTCTTTGGCTCTATCTCCACAGTCACCATCTTCTTTGGGCCTTCATTTTGACCAATTTTTGGTTCAGTACACTCTCTGGCGAAATGACCTGGTTTGTCACAGTTGTAACACCTCAGGTTAGATTTATCGAAACCAATTTTGCTAGAATTGTTAACGCCAAACATTTTCCTCCCAGTTCTTCTAGCAAAATTCTTCGCCCTGTAAACTACCATGGCCATTTGATACTTGATGTCATTCTCTTCAACATCATCTGGATTAACTTGTTGAAGATCATCAACCAGAACATTTGGAGCAGTAAGTCTTCCTGCCATGAAAGCTTCATAACTTGACATGAAAGTGGTGAAAAGAGCAAGATGCTCCTCAGCAATCTGAACAGTTTGCTTTGATGGACTAGTGGTAGCAACATAAGCATGTTGACCACTCTGAGAATCTTGAGATTGAGAGACTTGTTGATGGATGATGGGGGAATAATGTTGAGCAGCTGGAACATGAACTTGATGGTTTACTGCTGGTTGAATAAAAGAAGATGCTGCACTTCCAGATTGTTGTTGCTGACACATTTGTGTATAACTGACATAGTAATTCGGATTACTAGCCATTTTTGCATAGAGAGCAGTTCCTTCAGCACCCAGAGAACTAAGATGATTAGCAGCACGCTGCTTATCGTCCATAGCATAAGACTTGATTGTTGAGATGAGATCAGTCAACTGAAGAGTATACAAGTCTTTGGTTCTCTTTATCAATGTACAGTTGTTATTCCAACTGTAAGGAAGTGAGTTTAGCAACTTATTGTTCACAGTGATGGGTTCCAGAGTAATACCCGCACTCTTCATTTTTGTGACCAGTCTAACAAACCTGGCCATCTGAACTTCCAGCTCTTCACCAACAATATGATTGAACATGTTGAACTCTTGATTCAACATATCCTTTTTGCTCTCTCTCATGTCTTTGTTGCCCATAATCTGAGACTCCAAAGCATCCCAAAGCACTTTAGCACCCCTGAACTCTTGAAACTTTTGTGAGATTTCAGTAGTAAGAGCCATTGTGATTGCAGCATACGCTTTATCATCCAATTCCAATCTCTTGATGTCGTCTTCATCCCACAAATGTTCAGGTTTCTGAACCATTTCACCTTTATCATTTTGTACAACGGAATGTAAGGACCATACTGGATTGATCTCCACATCTTCGGTTCCGTGTAAATAACATATCTCTCAAATCGGAAAGCCCAATCAGAATAATCATCTTCACAGAGAAGCCTCGGTGGCTTGTTACCAGTACCAATTTCTGTGTCTAGATGAAGTGAAGCAGTAAGATGCTTCAAGTTCGGTGTTGTTGAAGCCATAGTGATCAGAAAGTCAAAAATCTGGTTTTCGTGCGAGATAAGAACTCGTGCGAAAAGTGATTTCGCGCGGATTGAGGTTTCGCGTGAGGAAGCAGTTCGTGCGAAATTCCAAAATTATCTTTTCACGCGAATCGCACAAAAAGGTGAAATACCTAACTGAGCGAAAACACCACTTTTCGCGTGCGAGAACTTGCAGATCAAGCGAAAACGTCGATTTTGTGCAGAAACAAATTTTCCAACCGTTTGTTCACGCGAATGTCACCTCCAATTCACTGATTAGGTTTGATTAGACCCATTTTAATCCAATTTTAATGAATTTAAGTCAATTTTAATCAAAATTAAGCTTAAAGTCCACTAATTCAGTTCAATTCGGTCCAAATCAGTCCAAATCCTCCACAATCGAGCAGCATAACATTGCCATCTCAAAATCTAAAGTGATCAATGATGAATTCTTCAAAAATCGAGTAGAACACAATCCAATTCTTCTCCAAATCGTGGTTCAAGAGCCTAATGCTCTGATACCAATTGTAAAACCTCTGAAAATCTCCCAGAAACAATAACACACGATCTCAATCTTGTGAACGCGGAATATAAACAAGATTGGAGTAGAAGAAGAATCAAATTGAACTCAAATGATATTAAATTGAAGAATAGAAACCTATTCAGGTCTTGTGCGATTTCGCACAGAACAAAATGATAATATGAACGAAAAACTTAATTACAAAACGAAATCTAGCTATTTATACTAAACATAGGGTTCTCGCGCGAGATGCTTTTCGCGCGGCTTATTCATTCGCGTGAGTCTTCATCTCACGTGGAAGATCTTCTCGCGTGAGAGCTGCTTCTCGCGTGACTTCTTTAAATCGCGTGGATTCTTGCTTTCGCATATGATGTTTTGCCGAGCCTTGATTTGTCTTCTACACATATTTTTGCTGCATTTTGTATTTTGCCCCTCTCATTGTCATATAAGAAAAGAAAAAGGGTTTCTCCCATTGTTCTCCGTATGTTTTTCTGATTGGGGTTTTTAGGGTTTTGTGGTGGGGCCGCCCGTTTGCCAAAGACGATGATTGCGAGGCGGCGGTAGCGACGGTAACAGTTATCTTGCATGTCTTTATAGCCGATGGTTGTTGTGGTGGTGGATCTGTTGCCGCTTCGCCTCCCCTCTGTGGTTGAGGTGGAGCAGGCGGTGGTTGCCCATGGCTCAACCAGCGTACCATGTCACCGTCGTCGTCGGTGTTGTAATTTTATGGAACCTCATGGTTCGTGGGTTGAGATCGGACTAGATCGGGATGGTTGTCTCTGGTTCGCCGCCTTCCTCCTGATCAGGTTGATGTTCATCATCCGGTGGTGGGGCTACTGTTTTAGGAGAGCTTTCGGTGGAGCTCCACCAGAGAGTGGTCGTCGTTTCTCATAGGGGTTTTCGGGTCCGGTGGTGTCTCCGTCAGAAATGTTGCCTCCTAGCTGTTGTTCTCGGTGAGTGCATGTCGTACTTTCCCCATTTTTGTTTTGTTTGCCCCTAATTGTTGTCGTTGTCGTTGTCGTATCTTGAAGACCGCGATTGCAAAGTTGGTGATGGTGGTCCGGAGACCAGTGTCGTGGATCATGAGGTTTCTTCCATTTGAGACTAAATCCGACTAGGTGTGTTGACATGTTGATGACGACGACCCTTTGCTCATCCGAAACTTAGTGTTTCATGCTTTCATTGTTGGTGTATTAATGATGGGATCTGTTCTGGTTGCTATTTTCATTAGATATGTGATATAGTTGTGGGTGTGTGGCTTCTTCGGCTATGATGATATAAAAAATGGTCCTGCTTGCTTTGGCTTGGCAGCCATTTCTGGCATGCAGCCGCAATCAGGCATCCATTCTGAGCCGTGAACCGAGTATTTTGATTTTGTTACAACGTGGTGTGCATTTTGATCCAGATTGTTTCATGTCTTTCATTGTTTAGATCTGGCGTGATGTCCGTGATGACGAATATGTGTTCGTCTGAGACAACCTCGGGTTCTGATGTCGGTGATGATGAAGATGTGTTCTTCTGAGACAGCCTTGGGTTTTCACGCGCAACGCGCGTGTCGGGAAACATGCTAGTGTTTATTAACAAATTAACAAAGGAAATGTTTATAAACAAAGAAATGTTTATAAACAAAGGAAAGGAAATGAATAGTAAAACGCGCATCTTGAGCCGTTCAATTTGATATGGAAGGTTGTAACTTTTTTGTGTTATTTTATTCTGTTTTGTAAGTTTAGTAAACTTAAAAATAAAAGAAAGAGAGAGAAACACTTCTCTCACTCTCACTCTCCTCCTCTCTCACTCAGAGTATCTACATCAAGGAGGTTTTCTTTCGTCCAGTCTGAGGTGGAAAAAGTAAACGAACATCACACCATTGGAGATGAGGTTTGCTTCTGTAATTTGCTTTTCATGTCCAGAATTCCAAACCCAAGCAAACATGGGAGTGTGGAACCCACCACTATAAAACATATGTAATTTAATGTTTTAGAATTAAAAATAGGTGATGATTTGGAAATGGAGGCGTGTTTGAAACTGGACATATTATTGGAGGAAATACAAGAGTTTTTGGTGTTTGAAAGTGGACGAGTGAAAAGTTGATGTTACAGCTGATGTGTCACGTTTGATTTAAAATAGAGGTTTGTTGTTGTAGATGCTCTCAGTACTCTCATCTCTCTCATCAAATCTTCATTCAATTCAAACCTAAGAAAGTGAACGAGGATCTCATCTAGATGAAAGAGATGGAAGACAACAGAGATACAGTGGTGATTTTGGGTGATGATCGTGACAAACGTCGAAAGTCTCAGCTGACTGAAAGAAGACGATTTTATTCTTCTTTTCTTCTACCTTCCAGTATACATTGATCTCTTTGGGTCAAAACTGCTGACTCTTGATATGTCTCTTCATATTCTTAGTGAATCTTTACTTGGGTTTTATCTATGTTTTCTTAAGTGGTATCTAGATGCATTTGCGCATACCAGTCGGATAATAGGCAAATTTTATGGATAGATTTCATTGAAAGCGTTTGAAGCAAATTAACTAAACAGATCGATATTATCTTTTGCATTTTTTAATTTATTCCGTCTCTGAATAGCTGCTGAGGAAGCACGTTGAAAATGGAGTCTGTTTCAGACATTATTGTCGCCGACGACGAGATCGATGAGTTCACCACGGTGGGTTGGTGTTGTTTTGGAGTCTGTTTCAGACATTATTGTCGCCGGAGATGATGACTGATGAGAGTGGAGGTGATGATGCTTTGGGAAAGGGGGAATGGATGCTGTGATTTTGTATTGTTGGAAAAGGAAAAGGAAAAGAAAAGGTGTGTTTGTATTTAGAATAAACTAGCTTAAGACTTAAGAACTACTAGCGTACGAAAAACTAGTATTAAGATCTTTATGTTGTGACGGGGTGTAAAACAATCATTTGTTTAATGGATGTAAAATTATATTTCTTAATTATGTTTAACGATCATTTGTGTCAAGGTATATAGTCAATTTACACTTATTTAACAGAAATATAATAGTTATTAATGTTAAGGATTAAATGTGTTAGGTTTTTTTTTTTTTAAATTCTACCAAATCTATAATATTTGAAAGGGAGAAAAAAAATCTGAAATTTTAACAAAATCTGTAATTTACTCTTGTATTAATTTATATAAAAAAGTGTAATTGTGAGTCCAACTGTAAGTTTGTCACCCTCCCACTCTTTTAGGAGGTTTCAATTCCAATGAGGTAATTACTTCAAATTTCAACTACCTCAATCTAATCCTTTGATTATCTTTCTTTACTGAAGTTTCAAAACCACCTTCAATATTTTAGCGAGAATTTCTGAGATAGAATGCAACCATTTATATTGATTTTGACGTTTCATTTCTGACTTATTTAAAAATACCATCAAGAAGTAAACCCACCGTTGAGAAGAAAAAAACCATTGAATCAGGTTTAAACATTAGACCTAAAAAATCTTGACCTCAAACCATCATCTCCATGCCATTAGACCGAAAGATCTTTGGCAAATCTTTTGATCATCTACCAAGATGCAATATTCACCCTTATATTACTCATTTAACTCTGTGTTACTCTCTTGCTATATAGAAAAGATCACTTAGTTTATTCCGAAGGCGTGAAATAATCTCATTTTCAACTCTAAGGTATTGGATGTTGAAAGTGATAAACGAAGTTAAATGCAATATGTTCTCGTATGATGTACCGGGCCAATATTAGA
Organism: Flaveria linearis; assembly: GCA_024085815.1. NCBI lineage: Eukaryota > Viridiplantae > Streptophyta > Magnoliopsida > Asterales > Asteraceae > Flaveria > Flaveria linearis. Next base: position 85,876,475 of record CM044004.1, on the reverse strand, counting down.
GACATAGTTTTGAACAAATGGTGTAGCTTTTTGTTCTTAAATTTCGTTGTAATCTATTTCGGGTGCTCGTGTTGTATTTAGTCCTAGAATATTGTTAATGGCCACTTTTTAGTTTTTATAAAACTGTCGTTAAAAAAGAATAGGAAAGATAGTTTCGATGTTACTTTTAAATATAACTATTAGAAAATAAATGATTTGTATACTAATAGTTTAATTTTATTTTTGATTTCAGTATCTGTATAGTAAATTTCATCATCCACGAGTAACGTTTTCGACCCCCTCTTTAATTTATTTGGTTTTTCATCCTATCTCTATCACGAAAATATATATATTGAAAAGAACTTACTAAACACTATGATTTTAAGGAAATCAGCTTAGGGGTTGTTTGATAATTTTTTAATTATTAAGTGTTGAATCAATAAGAGTTCTGAACTATTAGTGTTGAATCATTAAGAGGTCCTGACTGTTAAAATGACCTAATCGCATGAAGAAGCTTCTTTAATTTCGCTCTTTGATGTTTATGCCGAGCTAGTGTTGCTTGTTAACTGCTTCACTGTGTTATTTTTAGGTGAGCACACTACTTAATATACAAATGCGTTACTCTTTTAATAATCACACGTATATTTTGTAATATATAAAACTATTTGTTAAATAGTACGTTATTCTATCGTTAGTAAAAATAAATAAATGAAAGGTTTATTGCGTTAAGTAAAGTAAATTACTTTTTATATAAAGTAAATTATTGCCGTACAAAGAAAAAGTAAAGTGAATTACTTGTTCAAATCACTTCCCGGCAATGGTGGATGATTCTATATATGATAAGATCTGATGTATAGATTTGATACATTACTTGATACACTAGTTCTAATATTTCTTAACTTAATATTTAACTTCATATTTTTTAAGATTAAATATTTAATATATGTAAATATGAGATTTTGAGTTTAAGTCTTACTTTAAATAAAAATATTTAAAGTTTAGTTAGGTGGTTTTCACAGTTGTGTGGCTCCTCATGAGTAGGTTGGGGGTGTGATCTAGTCTAAAAAACGAATAGATGAGTCCGATTAGAAAAACATATATCATGCGAAGCAGTGTCGTACATTTGTTATTATAAATAAAAAGAAAGAAAAGGATAGGCGGTTTTAGATTTTTGTCTAAAGGTAGAGTTACCTGATTTCAAATCATCGAACGAAATATATATTATATTGACATCAGTTGTTTTCACATAAATTATAAGTTGAAAAGTAGACAACTCAAAACGTACATAATAACTAGCATGTAAGAATTTTATATTTGACCCAGTTCGTATCCGAACAATATATAATAACTAGCATGTAAGAATTTTATATTTGACCCAGTTCGAATTCGAACAAGATATAATAACTAGCATGTAAGAATTTATATTTGACCCAGTTCGTATCCGAACAAGATTTATGTCAAAACGTAAACAAACTTGAATCTAGACCAACACATACAAAAAAATAAGCACATAAGATTTTAGTTTTTTGAAGTAAGATTGTAGTATTGTACAAAAGGTAACCCGAGGTTCTAAAAAACTCAAGAAGGTTAAAGTGATATTTTTCGAAGTTTTAGAAAATTTAGAGAGGGTTTCTGACCGGTGGCAAATGCTACTAACCTTTGTAATTGTGTATAAGTATAATTAAACGAGGGGGATTAATTAAGCTTTGTCGGAGTAGCATCTTTGGTCTTTAGATTTCAAAAATTATGGATTTAATCTCAAACATAACATGGTTGGTTCTAACATGAATAATCATTAAAAAGTTTTGTTTAATGGATACGAATTTGGTTATGGTCATCGTGTATATATGTAAGATTATGTTTTTCTTGATTATGTTTAACGAACATTCATGTCAAGGTATAACATTGTAAGTCTATATATAACAGTCAATTAACCCCCATTTAATAGAAATGTTTACGGTTATTAATATTAGGGATTAAATGTGTTATGATTTTAAAAATAGTTGAAACCAAATCTATAATATTGAAGGTTAGAAACAAAGTGTGAAATTTTAACGTACTTGTATCCCAAGGTTATTCTTATATAGTAGTATAGAATAAATTTAAATGTTAATTTAAAGTATTATAAATAATAAATATATAATATAGTGCATTAAATAATCTCATATGATTAAATATGTATCAATAACATGAATTAATTAACGTGTTATTTAGAAGAAGTTTATTAAATGAGGCCATGAGGGGCAAAGAAATGATTGCATAGAACACTTGTACGTAATGTTTTAAAAGTTGTATTAGGTGTCTTATTTTTTTTTTTCTGAAATTACATTCGTGTCCCAAAGTTTTGTTTTATATAAATATAGATATAAATAAGAGGTAAGAGCTTCATACTATAACATGCTATGAATAAAAATTTTCTTATGTACAACCTCGTTATATCACATCATATTTTATAAATCAACAACAACATTTTAGTTATTTGTGTATATAATTACTCGAAGATTTACTCAAGGTGAATGAATGAGTGCATACCTTTGTTGGGGACCGACAACTCAAACTCCAAATGTCCATGATAATCAGCAGTTATATAACATCCTTGCCAAAAACAACCACACAACGTTCATTACTCTGATTTCGGGTGATTTATAAAGAGTAAATTCCCGAAAGTAACATAATTTCATCAAAAATAAACATCGACAAATCAACTAACATAAATGAATATGTACTCTTACCGTGAAAAAGTAAAATGTATTTCATACGAAAACATTAAGGAGTTGACATTGTCTTACTGATAAAAAGAGCAAAAAAAAAGTCAAAGTCAGCAGAAAAAAACGAGAAAAGGCTGAATGGCGGGAAAAGATGGATTTGCACCCTTATGCAATTTTAATTTTTGAATGACATTAATCTCAACATCTAATAAAACAAAAGTTTAAGAAAAGTGAATCATTATTGTTGACTTAAAGTAGCTATTTATACATAATTATAAGCATATTTTATCTTCAAATTATTTTATAATACATAAATTTTATTACTAATTATTTAATATTTTATTTATTAAATTCGTGTAACAAGGCTAACCTAGTAAAAAATATGGATAAACGAAGAGTGCACCACGTGGAGTGCAATATCACACGAGTAGTTGGTTTTTTTCACACAAATAGTACATGTTCATTTTAAGAATTTGTTTATTTTAAGAAAGTTTCCCTTTTATTTTTTCATCTCTAATGATATAGCTCACTTCAAATCTATTTCTAACAATTAAAATTTGACCCTATTCAACTGCTATTCACTTAAGAGAACAAGCAACCATTATATCTACGCATCTTCCTACACTAATAAGAGAGTATCTTGAGATGATATGTGTCAACACCACAATTATTCTTATTAAAAGTTTCTCGCTTTTCTCTCATATTAAATAACTAGGTTACAATCCCGTGTAATACACAGGCTAAATAAATTTACTGTTACATTGTTAATGATATAAAAAGTTATGTCTTAAATATTGTATATTACACGGATTGAATAAACCTACGTATTACACTTTTAAAAATTTGAAGTTAACATATTTTGAAATTTTAGTTATAGATAGCTATTAATTGATAAATAAGTATTATAGCATTTATAATTAAGAGGAGAGAAAACGGGAAAACAAATTATTAGATGATTTATAATGCTGACAAGTGTCTAGATTTATTTTTATGTATTAGTATAGAGATTACATTAATTAATAATAATATTTTCTAACACTTTTTTTATATTAAATAAATTAAGAAAGGTATCTATTTATTAATGTTATTTCTAAATAAATAAATTTTTTATAAAATAATATTTTTTTATAAATAATAAATTTTTAAAGCATATAACTTTAAATAAATACGAATATTTTAAAATTAGTGTTTTAAAAAATTAAATTTTTAAAACCAAAAATAATTAAATTTGGGAGTTATAATAAGAAAATTTTTAAAAATAATGTTTTTAAATGTTTTGCTTTAAAGTAAAATGTTTATTTTTTTTTGGAAAAAGATTTTAAAACAAAATTTTAAAAAGTTGATATCATTGTTTTATTACTTATAGTCATTTCTCATACGTAATTTCAGTCATATCATATATTAGAATATTATTTTATAATTATATATTTTATTATATAATATTTTATTTTTTAAACTCGTGTAACATAAGGATTTATTAAACTACTAATTAATAAAAGGAAGATCATTTATCAATGGGATATCTTTGCAGATCAGTTGTATGACCATAACACTGCTGCTTTTTCTCTTCAACTCAAAGAATATCATTACACATTATACTTTATTTTATTTTTTATTTTTTATATTTTACACATTATAATATTTTATTTTTTAAACTCGTGTAACATAAGGATTTATTAAACTACTAATTAATATAAAGGAAGATCATTTATCAATGGAATATCTTTGCAGATCAGTTGTATGACCATAACACTGCTGCTTTTTCTCTTCAACTCAAAGAATATCATTACACATTATACTTTGTGTTTGGTACAGATTAATTAAAATCCATTCCATCATATATATTAAACCCATAAACTTGAGAAAAAAATACTGATGATTGGGATTCATACAAAGCAAACGCAATTAACCAAAACATGTTAGAAGGCCTATTTCAACCATAAGTTCAACTAACAAAAACACAAAGTAGGAAGTCTATCAGTTACTTAAGAAGTTAATCAGATGTAACCTCGATGCCATCCATGACTTGTTCGATTATTTTTTTCGATTCTTTGAGCAGACTAATACTGCTTTGAAGCCGCTCCCTCTTCTTAGCCACAGCAGGTGGTTCATCCAACATCTTCTCTAAACCACCACCACGCGCCATCACCTCATTCACTATCTCCGTCTCCATCTCCTTGTTCGCCACTTTTTGCATAAAAAACCACAGTTGAAGCGTTAAAGAGTCCACAATACGCTTTAGAACAATTTTCCAATAAGCTGTCATCCTCATCTTGAGATCAAAAGCTTGATCCCATGTGTTAGGCGGAACGTTAATCAGATGCCTAGTGTTAACTGTCCCATAACCTTCCACATTTGTGGTACAACTAACGCTGCTCATCGACTTCAAAACCTGATCGCGCTTGCCCATTAGCTTGTTGTAAGAATTAATGAACTCAGGATCACATGTGTAGTCAATAATCTTCTCCATCTCTATCATTTCATCAACTCTTTCCACAAACTTTACTTTTATCTTCTCCATCACATGTTGAGTTGCTTTCCTCATTGAAGGAAGCAGTTGTGGGTAATTCCCACAACGATCGATCAGTACTCTAGCGCAAATGGTTTCAAGATAATCCACACTTTGTCTACGAATGTAACGGGCAAATTAGATATGTTATTCACTTTTTTCTTAAGCAAGGTGAGAAACACCGAGTGAGGAAGGAAATGAGGCAACCGAATCCCATTAGCTTCCTCTAAAACCTTCATTTCCTCAACCAAGAAATCTTCACAAAAGTTAACACTTGATTGAAGGTCTTTTGATAACTTGTCTACCATTTCTGCCAATCGCGCGTTGCAGTGCATCTGTTTATCATTCTCATAGTCTTCAAGCTCGCCTCGGATCAAGACCCTTTGAAGAGTTTCTTTAAAGGACCCACAATTTGCATAAATGCAACCATTGCTTCAGAAATACTTGCAAGACTCCGTGGTAATCTGTTGAAGTCCAAAACTGAAGCATTGAGCCTCTCATTGATCTTCTTGACAATATCCGGCAAACACCTTGATATGATAACTGACTGTATTTGAACAAGCTTATGTGCCAAAACAGGAATACCCACCATAGATTTATCAATCTTGGACAGTAAAGCATGATTTTCAAATAGCGCGCCTTCTTCATATCGCGCTTCTTCATAAGTTTCATCGTTGATCCTGTTTCTAACACAAACGTAACCAAGCCCAATGTTGACATCATTTGTGGTCACTTTTTCAAGTAAACCATCAGGGAATCGGTCGCATTTGGTCACAACGGCTAGCGTCCTCTTCCCGGTGCTGTCCACACTTCGCGACATGCAAATGGATTCGCATGTAGTGAAATCAACAGAAGCAGAAAGAACATTCAGTATGATGCTTTCTTCTGGCTTTATGTACTCCATTATCATACCTTCAAACACGTACCCACAAATGAATATAATTATATATAGATCATATAAGAACGTGATCTTATGTATATATTGATCAACTTAACTAGAAAAACCTATAAGTTGACATTATCATTAATTTTAAGTAGAAAACTACGAGAACTGTATATAAACACTCGTACCTGAGATTTGTTCGTAGATGTCTTTCGGTTGATCACCAACCGGAACCCGAGTGATTCCAGGCAAATCAACCATGGTAAGATCCGGCACACCTTTCTTCTTCACCACCAGAGTCATCGGAATATTCGATATACCCTTAGAGTTTCCGGCGACCTCCACCGTAGTCTTACCAATGGCTTCGGATATCTTGCATTCATCACCGATCTCAACCGACTTTTTCAGAAACTCCAGCCGGAACTCCGGCACGGGGTCTTGATGGTGTTGAAGCCTCATTACAAGGGGTACCCTCGTGCAGATGTCCTGTCCAGGTGGCAGACTTATTCCTGCGAGTGACTCTAGGACGCTGGACTTGCCGGAGGACTGATCTCCGACGACGACGATGGTGGGGAGAGGGATGCCTTCTTGGGTGACGTTGAGTCGCCGGAGTTTGTCGACGGCGTCAAGAATGGGGCGTATTTTGTGTTGTAAGATGCATTTAGAGGTGGGAAGTTGTGGGTGTGTATTAGAAAGAGAATGGGATCAGTCAATGATAATTGACATCATTTCCACTAAAAATGGACCCCAATTCCTCCCACTATCCCAGCAAACAAGTTCCTCAATTTCCTCCACTTTCCTCCAAGCTTTACTTTATTTATCATATTGTAATAGTTATAAATAGAAGCCTGGATTGTCATTGTAACACACAGAAAAATACAATCAATTCAAGAGTAAATTTCTTGTTCTATACCATGAAAAACATGGTATCAGAGCAGTGAATGATCCTCGGATTAATTCACATATTTGCTCATCACCTACCAACCTAACCTCATAAAATCCTTCACAAGGTTCCATGGCGTCTGATGACGATTCCAACATCAAAACAATACCAATCTCTCCATCCAACTAGCCAATCTCCTTAATGGAATTCATGCCCAAAAACACAATCCCAAACCCATCTTTCCGACAATTGGAGATTGGTCTCAAACTCGACAACCAGAATTATGCACTATGGGCTCGGATGATCCGAGTAGCCATTGGTGGAAAATCAAAGCCCTTCTTGGTCATTTGTCAGGAAATCCAACACCACCCAAACCAACAGATGATGGGTTTGAGCAGTGGGAACAAGACGACCTGATAGTTTTCTCTTGGTTAATACAAAACATTGAACCTGCTATTGCAGGTAATCTAACCGAGTTTCCCACGCTAAATCGCTATGGGAGGCACTCGTAACCACATATAGCAGCGGAAAAGATAAGCTTCAACATTTGACTTACATGTTAAGGCAAATGGGATTAAACAGAATGGAATTCCACTTGAAGAATTCTGGCTTGTAATGCAAGGGATCTGGGAGAAATTGATCGTAGGGATCCGAACCCTATGACCTCCGCAGTTGATATTGCCACTTACAACAGAATTCGATAGAACAAAAGTTGTTTCAGTTTCTGAACGCTATTGACCGGCAATATGATACCATCAAGAGAGAAATTCTCCGCATGGATCCGTTGCCATCAGTTGAGGAAGCATATGCTGCTGTCCGAAAAGAAACCGCACATCAAGGATTTTCAACAACACCACTGAATCAGGAGTTGCAGCAGGGTTAGCCGCTACTCGATTCACTGACGACGAAGCCCTAGGGCTTATTTCTAGAGGTCAAACACATCGATCAAATCCAGGCTTCAACCAAAAATTGACAAATCAAAACCAATGCACCCACTGTAATATGAAAGGCATACCCGAGAGCAATGCTTCAAAATTGTAGGTTACCGGATGGTGGAACGACGGGCACAAAAGAAGACAATCGAAACAGATGGTGGAAAGGGGGTCGCCGCCGTGGGCAGCGCCGTGGGCAGCAGCAAAGCCACCAGCAGCGGCGGTGTCACCAGCAGCGCCGTGGGCAGCAGCAAAGCCACCAGCAGCGGCGGTGGCAACATGGGCAGCAGCGGCGAAGCCTTTGGGGGAATGGCTAGGGTTGAAAGTAAAGAAGATAACTCACACAGGTATGGGGTTGAGTGGTTTCATTCAAGCCCCTCAAGTTCAACTAAAATTACAAATAATCCTTATTTTATTTTTGATATTGGCATGGGAGTTGCAAATATGGCCCAAAGTAGTGACAGGAAACAAGATACTCCATGGATTTTGACTGTGGAGCAACTGACACTATGACATGTGACCTCAGATATTATATCCAAATCCCAAACAAAAGAACCCACATTCGAACAGCCAATGGTGACGTTTGTCATGTTAAAGGAAGTGGTACCATTGAAATATCACCCACCCTAAAGTTTGTCAAATTGCCTTTACATACCATCGTTGTCTCACAAACTGTTGTCAATCAGTCATTTACCAGGAGCTTAATTGTATCGTACTAATGCACCCTACCTTTTGTATCTTACAGGATATCAGGACGGGTGTGATCATTGGACGTGGCACTGAGCGTCAGGATTGTACTATGTGGATGAGGTGAATCAACATGGCACTGCAATGCTGGCTCATGGGACTCTTGAGCGAGAAGCTTGGCTATGGCATCGACGATTGGGACATCCTTCCTCTGGTTATTTACATCTTTTGTTTCCGAAACTTTTCCCCTCTAATGATAAATAAATTGTGAGACTTGTATTCTTGCTAAAGTCATCGGAACATCATACAAACCTAGTAATACAAGTTGATTTACCTTTTTCCCTGATCCACTCAGACGTTTGGGGACCTTCTCCTTTTTTAGGGGGACAAGGTTTTCGTTTTTTCCTAATTTTCGTGGACGACTGTACACGAATGACATGGGTATACTTTCTCAACACAAATCAGAAGTGTACGAAAAATTTGTCATGTTCTATGACATGGTTAATACTCAATCAAAAAGGGAATTCAGGTTCTTCGATCTGATAATGGGGGGGAATTTAAACACGGCCATGAACAGTTTTTTCAAGATAAAGGAATATCCACCAAACCAATGCCCTCATACTCCCGAACAAAATGGTGTTTCTGAACGAAAAACCGCATAATTCTTGAAATGACTCGGGCCATGTTACTTGAATCTCAAGTTCCCACTTCTTGGTGGCCCGAGGCCGTTGCGTCCTCTATCTACCTTATCAACCGCCTTCCCACAAAAATCCTTAATTTCAAAACACCCTTAGACAGTATGTCAAAATTTGTTTGCATTCCCCCTGAGCATAGTTTGGAACCTAAAATTTTCGGCTGCTCTGTTTTGTCAACATACCTAAAACAATCGACCAAAGCTTGGCAAACTTGGCCCTTGTGCTGAGAAATGTGTTTTTGTAGGATATGGGATAACTCAAAAGGTTATCGATGTTACAATCCAAAAACTCATCACATGTACATCACAATGGACTGTGAATTCCTTGAAACCGAGTATTTCTATAATACCCAACCAAGTGGTCAGGGGAGAGTAAGCCTATAGACGCACTGAGTTGGCTAACTCAAATCCCATCTTCTGAAGATATAACAACACAGTGAACCCACAAACCACAGTGAACCCACAAAACACAATGAACCCACAAACCACAGTGAACCCACAAACCACAGTGAACCCACAAACCACAGTACAAACAAACGATCCTACTCCACATATACAATCTGAAGCGCAAAGTGCCACTGAAGACTCCATCCAACCCGATACCTGAGGTAATACCTATTGATAACCCTGACTTTGTTTTTCTTCTAACCATGATAATAAGGTCACAGAACAACAGAAGAATGGCGAGTTATGTTTTGCCTCCAAGATCGAACAGGGGAGTCCCACCCAAACGTATACTCCTGAAAAGGAGTCACGAAGCTCAAAGTACCCCGTGGCTAATATAGCTAGGGGAATCTTTCCCAAGAAGCAAAATCTTTCATGGCAACAATGTATAATAAAGAGATTCCGACTCATATAACCAAAGCCTTAGAGTCGGAAGAATGGAAGGATGCAATGGAGACAGAAATGAAAGCCTTAAAGAAGAATGATACTTGGGAGAAATGTACTCTTCCGACAGGAAGAAACCAGTTGGTGTAGATGGGTGTTCACAATAAAGTACAAACCAGATGGAACAATTGAAAGGTACAAAGCGCGATTGGTGGCCAAAGGCTATACCCAGACATATGGAATTGATTATTCTGAGACTTTTTCCCCTGTCGCAAAGATCAACACAATTCGGGTGCTCTTTTCAATAGCTGCGAATCAACAATGGCCCCTTCATCACTTGACGTAAAGAATGCTTTCCTACATGGGGAACTTAAGGAAGAAGTCTATATGGAAGCACCTCCTGGTTTTGCAAGAGATTTCATGCCTGGAGAAGTTTGTCGCTTAAAAAAATCACTTTATGGATTAAAACAATCCCCTCGTGCCTGTTTGGCAGATTCACCATTACAATGAAAGGATATGGTTTTAAACAAAGCAATTCTGACCATACCTTGTTTCTCAAACGAAGAGGGAAATTCATAACTTGTCTGGTTATCTACGTTGATGATATGATAATTACGGGAAATGATGAAATGAGATAACAAAGTTAAAAACGAATCTGTTAAGGACTTTGAAATGAAGGATGGGAAGTTTGAAATACTTTCTAGGGATTGAAGTGTTAAGGTCAAACAGGGGATTTTCATCTGCCAGAAAAAGTATATTCTTGATCTATTAGCAGAGACAGGGATGATCGATTGTAAACCCGCAGAGACACCTATGATTGCAAACCAAAAGCTTTATATGAGGAAGAAGCAAATTGGCGGATAAAGACAAATATCAACGGATTGTGGGAAAGCTGATCTACCTTTCACATACTCGCCCAGATATAGCGTACGCAGTTGGAGTTGTCAGTCATTTATGCATCAACCACAGTTTTGCCCACATGAATGCAGTCTGGAGAATTATCAGGTATCTTAAGGGACCGTTGCCCACGTGTTTCTGTTCAAAGCAAATGGACATCTAGAAACTGAAGCATACACCGATGCAGACTGGGCAGGAGATAAAGGAAATCGAAGATCGACCTCAGGCTATTTCACCTTAGTGGGAGGAAATCTCGTTACATGGAGAAGCAAGAAACAAAGGTTGTTGCACTTTCAAGTGCCGAAGCTGAATTCAGGGGAATAGCTAAGGTTTGGGAAGTCTTGTGGATTAGGAAACTTTTAAGTGAAATCGGGTTTCCCCCACGAGAGGCAAGCAATATTATGTTCGATAATGAAGCGCTATTAAAATATCAGAAAACCCAGTTCAGCATGACCGAACGAACACGTAGAAGTAGATCGGCACTTCATCAAAGAGAAACTGGAGTCCAAGAGTATTGATCTTCCTTTCGTCCGATCAGCAGACCGTTAGCAGACATCCTGACAAAGCAGTGAACGGCAGAACTCTTGACAAGTGTTTAGCCAAGTTGAATTTGGAGATCCTACGATTCAACTTGAGGGGGAGTATTAAAGAGAATGGGATCAGTCATGATAATTGACATCATTTCCACTAAAAATGGACCCCAATTCCTCCCACTATCCCAGCAAACAAGTTCCTCAATTTCCTCCACTTTCCTCCAAGCTTTACTTTATTTATCATATTGTAATAGTTATAAATAGAAGCCTGGATTGTCATTGAAACACACCAAAAATACAATCAATTCAAGAGTATAATTTCTTGTTCTATACCAATGAAAAACAGTGTGGTCGTCGCTGGCGAGATTGATTACTTCACCGCCGTTCATCTTCGCCGGAAGTTGCAGAGTGATGAGAGGTTGAAGGTGATGATGATGATTGGAGAATGGAAACGGTTGTTATTATGAGCGATGTAGGTGGATATGTGTGTTTGTTTACTTCACGTGGTTACGTGGGAGATTATTAAGAAATTGATTATTATTATTTAATTTATTTTCTTTAAAAGAATTTGTAGACAGAGACGATTTCGGTAGAAAGTATCTAAAACTAGAACTAATCCCCCTCGTGTTGTGACGGGGAGTGTAGAACTAGCCCGCTTGATAAAACTCTTGTCTCTTAGATTGAAAGTCTGTGTTCAAACCCAAACATGATATATATTGATGTACTTAGGAGTAGATTAATTTCCGTTAAAAAAGCAAGCCCTTGAAATGAAGTAGTGTTTACTTTTAACAGAAAGGTGCTCACGTACAGAGAATTTTAGTCATTTTTTGTCTACACTTATTTCCGTGATGCCCATTAATTATCATGTTCAATTAAAGAATTTCCCTCTTAATCAATTTTTTCATCGCCATTTTGTTTCGAAATCTTGATCACTTCAGTGGCTAGAACCTGTCTTTGCTCACAAAACTCTACATTAAAATGTTTGGCACCTAAGAGGCTCGATCGGTGAACTTGTACCAAATGAGGCTTACGATACGATTCCAAAATAAAAATTGTGTTCCTTTTTGTGCGATGAACAAGTTGTTATGGTTTTCTATAGAGGAAAAAAAAGGTTATATTAATAGGCAAATTGATTTTTAATATTCAAACTATTAGTTTTGACCGATAAGAATCCATACTATTGATTTAGCTGGTAACATTTTAACTTTCATTTGTGTTACTAATGACAATCCTAGTAGCATAATTATTATACATTCACACTCGATTTATACATATTTTAGGCTCGACTTAGCTTGTATATTTTTTCATTTCGTTTATAGTCATTGTTGTGAACGAAATCGTGTCCAAATCAAGCGTAAATTATTAATACTAAATGAAAGTTTAGATTGTTACCAGCCAAACCAATAGTATGGATTATCATCGGCCAATGAGTAATAGTTTGGATTATTAAAATCCAATTTACCTATTAAATACTAGGTTGATAATGATTACAAAGAACTAGCTTAGTGATGGTGAAACAAAGGCTGTTGAACCATTAGGTGGTATTGATGAAAATTTGGGTAGTGATCACTGATCAGGGTAACTAGTTTTATACCCGTCCGGTGGTCGGGAGGTTTCAAGTCTTAATGTAATAATTATCTCTTCTTAAATTATAACATAACATTATTAACGTGTTAGTATAAAGACAATTAAGCACATACAAAAAAAGTCTTTTATATTTAAGGATATATCATATGATCTTAAGATTAATATTAGTTTGAAAAACACGCATCCACTAAACAGGTCATATAAAGACAAAAGAATTCATCAAGTTAAGAATCCCCGGACACATTATCAACAACATCAACAAAGTTATGGTCTAGAAAAGTAACACCAAGATTGTAATATTCAATCTAAAGGGTGTATAATAATCCTACTTAGATAACACCAAAACAACATGCTTCCATCAATAGACCCACTAATGGAAGAAGATTGCTTCCATATTTAAGAATTTGAGTGAAATGTGTCGGCATCTGAGGTCTTCTGATGAGGAAATTTACGAACCAGAAACATGTTAGTGTTCACCATGACGACATTATAGTACAAGCCATGGAGCAATCTTACATACCCTGTGAACACATTTCTACCATCGACTCCTACGCCATTTTATAAACAACTATAAATTCAAGACAAATTTTTAACAGGTTAGTCCAAATCCAACATATGTATATACTTCATTGAAAGAAAAACACTTAGTTGATAAGACTAAGTGCATACTTGACTTGTTAAGGATTTATGACAACAAAGACGGTACACGAAAAGAAACATGATAAACAATTATTCACCTTGACATGACTGTGGAGATGATTGGATGTAAGTTACTCTCGTTCTTCACATTAGAATTCAAATCATTGGCATTAACTCTGCAGAAACTGCTTTGCAACTACAATATTCAGACATATGATTTTCTAAGAACGATGAGGAAAAATTAGGAAAAAGATCGGGTGTCAAATCATTCACGTACCTCTTTTGAAAGAACTTAGAGTTCTTCCTTTTCCTTCTCATTGAACCACCCCTTACTACACGCAGTTATAAGAAACCAAATAAATAAGATAACTTAGAAAAGCAAACAGACGGGGAAGATTAAACATAGTTGACCTACGGGGAAAATAAAGAAGGGGGGTTAATCAAGTGAAAAAAGTCAGATTTCTTCACTTATCAACATCCACTTATTTTAGAAAGCATTCGGATACCTTTACAGAGATCATGATACCATAACAGCTGCTTGTGAAGTGAGATAATTTTTCCTCGAACATACCTGAGCATAAGATATTCACATTAAGCCTTCCTTGGCACAAATGTACAACATATCAAAATATAAGAATTATCTGGATCATGCATATAGTTTATCATTACTATTTTGAAATCAACAAAAAGATTCAAGTTAGCCTTTTGGCCCATGGAGCATAAGAGATTCTTACCTTATGTTATCTTTGACCGTGGCATTACGTTTAACTCTTTAAGATATAATGCACTATTCTACTAAGGAGAACTTTAATTGAATTCTAGGAGGGCTTGTTGCAGATTTTTGTATATTGATGCTTTTCACTCCACAACCACCGTGAAAACCACTGCCATTACATCAATCAATATACTTGAAAGGAAGAAACTTAGAAATAATACACTACGATGGTATTTGGGTTCACAAATAAGGATTGAATTAAAATATAACATATATATAATTAAATAGGGTGTTTCTTTACTTGATCATCCTCATGGCCTCAGGGCCATAAAACATAAAGTTAATTACATTCCTTATAATGCATTTGTTCTACAATTTCAGTTCATACAAACCTATATCTAACCCATCCAAATAAATCATAAACTAAGACATACCTCCACATTATCCATACTTGTTTAAATGAAGAGACAACATGCCACTCAGTTTTTTCCAATCATACCTACAGTGCCACATAATACAATGAGAAGTATGATAAATCCCACTGCTAATAACCATACACCAGAAGTATATATGAATTCTAATTAAACATGTATAATGAAGACATATAAAAGAAAAACTAAATACCATTCGGCTACATATGTTATATTTCCATTTGGAATACCTTTCTAGATCACCCTAGGGTTCTGTTGCTTTTGCTTCCATCAACTTCAACATTTCTAGTGTTGAAAGGAGACAAACCTAAACATTTGGTAGCAAATACAGCTTAGGACTACATACATACGAAGTTGAATAAAAACAACCAGATGTTGATGATATAGCTTAGGACTACATACGAAGTTGAAATAAAAACAACCAGATGTTGATGATATATTTGTAGCTAGCCTTTATTCTACATCAAAAAAAATTAGAGGATAATAAACAAAATATATATTATATTTCAAACTTTCTCATTCTAGGTGTTACTTATCCTACACGATTAAGGATATATTAACAGCTAGCAAGTAAGTAGTAAGTGTTTTCAAAGAAAAATAAAAGAATACACATCAAACCCCCTGTACTCATGCCTAATGATTTTTGTGTATTCAAAAGGGAGACCCATATATTTTGCTAGTCTACCTTTTTCTATATAATCAATCAACAAACAATATATTTTGACTAGTCTACCTTTTTCTACATAATCATTCAACAAACATTTGTATCTCTGTAATCACGGTTCAATAACCTTAAAACAATTTTTGTTAGTTTTGGTGTTTGCATTAGATTTCTCGTGATTTCTTATCAAGTACTGAATTTGACTTTAATAATGAGTACATGGTTGCTTGATTGCCTTACAAATGTTTGATGAGAACCATTAAACCAAGTGGTAGTATAAGACTTGATAGAAGGAGATGAGAGATGAAAGATTGCTCAACTTAAATGGCTAACTTCATTAATTGAAGTTAGCTTCTCATGACAAGAATGAAGAACATAATTATGTTATATTAACTATTAAAATTAATGATTAATACATAGTAAAGCCTAATGTATTATAAAAAGATATAATACCTTGGCGGTTGGCCCTCTTACATTCTTCTTCCTGATGTATTTTTTTCTCTGTTTTCTATCCAAAGGCAAAAATAAAACTTGTTAATCAGGCTAGATTAAGTGAAAGACGCTAAATATTTTTTTAACCATTGTTACCTCTATATATTCTTTAAAAGAAGTTGAACCCATTTGTAGCAAATGTTTAGCCCAGTCACCGGTGCCAACATATATTTTAGAGGGTTTAAAACGGAATCTTACATAAGGGTAGCTAGTCTATTGTTATTCATCTTCGCCTATTAGCAAGTTTTTGACGACTTCTCATAAATTGTCGGCTATTGTTACTCGCTTCTGTCTTCCATATTTCTAGTTCCCCCAAAGTTGCACTGCATTGGTAGAATACTAATCAAAATGAGACAATAAGAGCCACAATAAATCATTAACAGCAGGAATGGTTGAAACTTGAAAGTGTAGGTGATACACTTGAAAATGAGTATCTGTTTTATGTAAAATATTTATATATAGCAAACATTTTGGACTTCATAAATCATCAAGAGCAGGAATGTTGAAAGTGTAGGTGATACACTTGATAATGAGTACCTAAAAGTAGCAAAATAAATACATCAAGAGTGGGAGTGGTTGAAAGTGTAGGTATATACCAATGGGTTACACAAAATTGCATGGCATTCTTCACATCACAATCTAAAGTAGTAATATAGGACTTGAGATCCAAACAAACCAATATTCTTGAAAGTACTGTAGGCCAAAGCATTCTAACCATTGCTACCTAATATTTTCCTTTTGTTGCTTTTGATTATAGTGAGCAAAGCCTCCACCCTTTAAACCTCCGTTGTCTTTAATCCACCTAATATAACCACAGCCCACTTGGATTATATCTTTATAACTAGCTTAGAATCTTATAGATAAAGAGTTTTTGGTTAAATAGCTTACCGGATAGCTCACTTTTTCATGGAAACCACTTATCCTTTTATTCTTCCCTGAAAACCATGAGAATAAGAAATGACCATAAAAAAATAATGTCATAATATCATATAATAAATAGAACTTCAGTACAAAATTTTCATTCAATGCATGTAATAACCTAAACCCTCCATTAAGCAAATGGTCAAGATTTTGCTGGCTCAAAACTTGTTATTAAATCCTACAATATATATTACAATTGGTCATGTCATTATGTCATACTCATACATAAGAAAATAAGGCAAGAATATAAATGATACCTTTACAAATATAATAAGCATTTGAGAAGTCAAAGCAGCTTCAGGACACAGAAGGGCATGGAGCACATTCCCTACAGAAGTGATTTCAAATGAAAGACTACATTACTTGTATAATAAATTTGAAAGCAACCACTTTCTCTAAGTGCATAGCTTATATATAAAAGTAAGAAACACTACACTAAAAATATTTTAATTAATTGCAAAATTAATATTATCCATGTAATATAAGAAAAAATTGAAGGTTTGGAGAAAAAAAAATTTAAAGATTTTTTACATTATCTAAAATTTAGTGAAACTCTTAATAATTAAATATGAACACCATAACTTACATAATCAATGAAGTCGACGTAAAGCGAGTTGGCTCCATGATCTCCTGCTTTGAAGTCGCTATGTAATTTGTAAAACTCTGAAATACTTTTTGCTCTTCAACGGGGGTACCGTCAAATTCCATAGCTCTAACAAACATCTTGCATTGTTTGGACCTAACAAAAGTTATACCAATTTATCATTATTGATTGTAATAGTTGGTGGAAAATGGACAGGTTGTGGTGAGTCACACATTGATCGAAATGGATTCAGGTTACAACAGGTCATAGTTTATTTAAACGGGTCAGTTTGAAATTCATATTTTGATGTATCATATATCATTAAGAAAAATACAACATGAAAGCCAATCTAATATTTTAAGGAAGCTACTCTAGAGGTTGTAACTGTAAGTGTTTAAATTACACTGAGGGTACACCCAGTTGACCATCTCAATTTTTTCAGTACAACAATTTTGTGATGTTTGTAATGATTTTAATAATTTCAGGTCACTTTTGACCCATTCAACTGATTTGATCTGTTTTACTTTTAACCCACTTGACTCATTAGGTTTGAAATACAATCATGTATTTATTCCTTGCATTCTCACTATTTTGACACCATGTAATCTCTCTATAGCGCAGCAAACCTCCCAATTGCATCATCACTTATGCTCTTTGATCCTTTTGTTTCTCATATATCAGATTAATGGATTAATGATTCTTCTAGACAGGTATTATTATAAGATGTGATTAAGGTCCTTTCAAGCTTGTTAAACTTCCTGTTCTTACAAACAAAAAGGTGTCACTAATTAAAAACTATCATAAATACACTAATTGGTCAAGAATCATTAGAACAACATTCTATAAAGTTTTTTCAGCTACAACAACACATTTCTTCACCCGTTTCAACCTAGAACGCATTCGTTTAATTATATATAATTTCCTTAACCATAACCATTAGCTAATAACTTGAAGTTTTGTAACATCCGGTTTCTAAATCCGACTTGTAAATTATATTATAGTTATGATTATTAATTAAGTTGAGTTGATTGAGTGTTTAAGTGTTCAGTCGCATAAGTTATATACGAATGAACTTCATCGCATTCCTTATGTGCGATTGAGACTCAGTCGTACGAATCGTAGGCGTTATGAGCTTCAGTCGCACAGTTCAGTCGTACGAATGGTTCAGTCGTGCGACTGAAGGTGAGGCAGTTAATTTTAGTTTATGGATAAGTAGGGGCGGTGCAGGGGTTCAAAGGACAGATTTCCAACTCCATCTTCTTGTCCCCTTCACCCCATTGATTACAGAGAATTAACAAGTTGACAATAAAGAATAAGTATCCACTCCCACGAATAGATGATTGTTTGATCAGCTACAGGGAGCCAGTTGGTTTTCTAAGAGAGACCTTCGTTCGGGATATCATCAGTGAAAGTAAGGAAGAGAGATATACCTAAGACAGCGTTTCGCACACGTTATGGTCATTATGAATTTCTGGTCTGTCTTTTGGGTTGACGAATGCCCCTGCTGCTTTTATGGATTTAATGAATAGGGTGTGCAAGCCAATGTTAGATCGATCAGTAATTGCGTTTATGATGATATATTGATCTACTCGAAGAATGAGGAGATCATGCTTGCCATCTTCGTGATGAAGTGTTGGAAAGATGAGAAAAGAAGGCTTATGCAAAATTTTCTAAGTGTGAGTTTTGGTTACGGGAGGTACAGTTTTTAGGGCATGTGATTAATGTAGAAGGTATTTTAGTAGATCCTGCCAAGATTGAAACAGTAGTGAGGTAGAGTCCTCCAAAGACGCCATCTGAGGTTGCAGTTTCTTAGGTCTGGCTGGTTACTATAGAAGGTTTATTCAGGATTTTGCCAAAATCGCATCCCCGTTAACGAAATGACGAGGAAGAATGAAGAATACGTTTGGGGACCAGAACAAGAAAATGCATTTCAAGAACTGAAGCAGAAATTAACCCAATCACCAATTGTCGTTGCCAGATGGAAATAAAGATTGGCGATTTATTCAGATGCTTCGTATCAAGGTCTAGGCTGTGTATTGATGCAGAAGGGACGAGTGATAGCTTATGCTTCCAGGCAATTAAAAGAACATGAAAAGAATTATCCGACGCATGATTTAGAACTGGCAGCAGTGGTATTTGCATGAAGATATGGAGGCATTATTGTATGGGGTGAAATGTATGATTTACACAGATCATAAGAGTTTGAAATTTCTTTGATCAGAAGGAATTGAACATGCGCCAGCGGAGACGGTTAGAGTTGGTGAAAGATTATGATTGTGAAATACTTTACCATCCTGGTAAAGCAAATGTGGTTGTGACGCATTAAGTAGAAAGAATGAACACCCTCCAATTCGAGTTAAGTCATACAAGTTAGTGATAACCCCAGATTTTATGCATCAGTTACGAGAAGCTCAATTAGAAGCACTGAAAGAAGAGAACTTGAAGCGAGAAACGAATGAAGGGTCAAACAAAGGATCTAGAAGAAAATAGTTTTGGGGTTAAGACGAATATGGTCGTATGTGGGTTCCGATTAAGATGAGGGAATTGGTGTTAGATGAAGCTCATAAGTCCAGTATTCTATACATCCTGGTGCTACCAAGATGTATAAGGATTTGAAACAAGAATATTGGTGGCCGGTATAAAGTTAATGTGATGCAATATGTGAATAGGTGTTTGACATGTCTTCAAGTTAAAGCTGAGCATCAAAAGCCATATGGTAAGCTTCAACCTTTAGAGATCCCGAAATAGAAGTGGGAAGAATTGACAATGGATTCCATAACTAAGCTTCCACGTACAGCTAAAGGGTTATGATACCATTTGGGTCATAGTAGATAGATTGACACGTAGCGGTCATTTCTTACCAATCAAGGAGACGTATTCGAGAAATTAGCAGAACTGTTTATTCGAGAAATTATTGCTCGTCATGGGGTACCAGTATCTATTGTGTCAGATAGAGATACACGTTTTACTTTGAGATTTGGAGAAAGTTTCATGAAGATATGGGTACTCGTCTGTTACACAGCACGTCTTTCCACCCAGAAACTGATGGGTGACTGAGAGGACTATCCAAACAGTTGAAGACATGTTACGAGCTTATTTATAGATTTCGGTGGTAGTTGGGATAGTCATTTGCCATTAGTTGAATACTCCTACAATAGCAGTTATCATTCCACGATTGGGAGAGCCCCGTATGAGATGTTATATGGCAGGAAGTGTAGGAGTCCTATATGTTGGGGAGAAGTTGGGCAGAAAGAGTTGGGTAGCTTGGAAATTGTACAAGCTACGAATGAGAAACTGGATCAGATCAAAGCTCGGTTTAAAGCAGCTCAAGATCGACAGAAGTCTTATGAAGATAAAAGGCGAAGGCATATAGAGTTTGAAGTAGGAGATAGAGTTATGTTGAAGGTATCTCCTTGGAAGGGAATTATCAGATTCAGAAAGAGGGGAAAATTGAGTCCTCGTTTTATAGGACCGTTTAGCATTATAGAACGGATTGGGGAAGTGGCCTATAAACTAGAATTACCCGATCAATTGCAAGGAATTCACCCAACCTTTCACGTGTCACAGTTGCGCAAGTGTTTAGCCGATGAGAAAGCTTATGTACCTTTGGATGATATAGAGGTGGATGATAAGTTGAACTATGTTGAGAAACCTACTGCTATAGTAGACAGAAAGGTGAAAAGGCTGAGGAATAAAACTATTGATTTAGTTAAAGTGCAGTGGTCGAATAGAAAGGGATCTGATTTCACTTGGGAATCAGAAGATGAGATGAGGAGAGATTATCCCCAGTTGTTCGAATGATTGGTTTCGAGGACGAAACCTATTTAAGGGGGGGAGAGTTGTAACATCCGGTTTCTAAATCCGGACTTGTAAATTATATTATAGTTATGATTAATTAAATTAAGTTGAGTTGATTGAGTGTTTAAGTGTTCGTCGCATAAGTTATATACGAATGAACTTCAGTCGCATTCCTTATGTGCGATTGAGACTCAGTCGTACGAATCGTAGGCGTATGAGCTTCAGTCGCACAGTTCAGTCGTACGAATGGTCAGTCGTGCGACTGAAGGTGAGGCGGTTAAGTTTAGTTTGGATAAGTAGGGCGGTGCAGGGGTTCAAGGGCAGATTTCCAACTCCATCTTCTTGTCCCTTTCACACCCAAACATTCTGTTCTCACGAAATTGCCCAGGCGAAATCCCGTTTGGTAAGTTTTGAACATCACGGATTAATCCGGAGATGTTATAAGCTGTGGGTATGATTGAGTTTGATCCAACAACCTGTTTAATCAGTAAATTAGTCTGGTTCATTCTGAATTTAAAATCCAAGAATTCAAATCCAAGTTTTTGTGAAGTTTTGATAAAATAATGGTCCGAAACCATTGTAAACGGTGTGTATAGGATCTGTTTTGAATATGGTATAATTTGGATGGTTAAAACTCAAATTTTGAGTGAGTTTGGATAAAAAACGTCAAGAACACAGCTGCTGATTCGTTTCAGGCGAATGGGCTCAATCGCATGCCTCAGTCGTACGAATGAGAGTCTAGTCGTACGATTGAGTGCGAATGGAGGTTCAGTCGTGCGGTTGGAACTCAGTCGCCTGGTTAGAAGGCCGAATGAAGACGAGTGAACACTAGGTACGAATAAGAACTCAATCATGCGAATGAACGGTTAGTCGTACGACTGAAGGTTCAGTCGCATGGTTCATTCGCATAGGTCCAGTCGTATGATTGCTCATTCGCATAAGTGTTCAATCGCATGAGGCCTGTTTGAGAATAAGTTTATTGAATCAGGGTTTATTGCTTTAGATATACCTTGATTAGAGGAAGGACTAGTTATCTTGGGTACGTGGATTGTGTAGACTGTGGTGAGGAAATTGATAAGGTGAGTTCTAAGCCCTTTTTAAACGTTTGGTTTTAACATTCGGGCTAGCACACATATAATGATAAATGAATTAAATGTTTTAGTACCAGATTTGTGATAGTAGTGTGATGTGTTTCTAACAGTTGTAAAGCTGTTAGAGGGAAAGTGGGTGTAATAACTGATTACCTGAACATTGTTAATCATTACAGGATGGTAATGATTGCAATGGGTCAGGTAGAGTGTAAAAGATAGTCATCTGAACATTGTTAATCATTACGTGATGGTAATGATTCCAATGTGTCGGATGGGGTGTAATGATTAATGAGAACATGTCAAAACTGGTGCTAAAAGAAAGAATGTGTGGGGTGTGAGTGAATGTGATAATATTAGCAATAAATAAAAGAAATGTTTTTTTTGAAATGGTAATGTAATGTAAATCTCAACAGGCCAGTTAGGGTAAGATGCCTGAGTGTGAAACTGTACAGTTTGATAGGAGTGATGACGATCACTCAGCTTTGTGAACATCTTGTGGTGACGACCCTAGATGATTAATTGGCATCCTACTGGATGAGAGATAGTAACCGGTAGTTGCTAGATGTGGGCAACCGACGTTACTGGGTATGGGAGACTGGTAGTTGCTAGATGTGGGCAACCGATGTCTCTGGGTATGGTAACCGGTAGTTGCTAGATGTGGGCAACCGACGTTACCGAGTATGAGAAACTGGTAGTTGCTGGATGTGGGCAACCGATGTTTCTGAGTGTAGTAATTGGTAGTAGCTGGATGTGGGCAACCGACGTTACTGGGTATGGGGAACTGGTAGTTGCTAGATGTGGGCAACCGACGTTCGATGGGTCAGGTCCAGTGGGACAGAATAATGATAAAAGTTGAATTTATAATATTGCCAATAAAAAGATAGCTGTGGTGTGTGTGAAAAGGTTGTTAATGTTTTAATGAAAATTAGAACTCACTAGTTTATCTGATGTTTTGAGTGTGTGTGTGTGCTAGGTAAGGAGGGATCCTCTGATAATAGAGGAAAGCAAGTATGAGCTGATGAGGACGCTATCTTGGAGCAACTGCTGACATAGGATTTAGGGCTTGTTAATAATGTAAATAGGCGATGTATAATTAAATACAATCATATGTAAAATGTTTTAAAAAGTTGGGTTAATATATATAATAGTGTTTAAAGTCTTCCGCTGTAAATAGAAAGCTCTGATTTATGTTTAAAATATTAATCCAACTGCGTGACGTGCCTCCGGTGCCCTGCCGGGTTTAGAGCGTCACAAGTTTTTTTCATATAAATATGACATGAGCATTTACTGGAATGGTGTTTGTGCACGTTAACATACTCAAGGTCAACATGTAAACTGAAAAATTGACTTGCAGGTTGACAACAACAGAATCAGAGAACACGATTTGATTGTTTTTATCAAGTCAAATTTTGAAACAACCTGATGTGGAAAAACATTTAAACCAAAAAAACAACAGAAACAACGGTATTAAGATCATGCACATATTAAGCAGTGAGTCTAAACCTTCAAATCTAAAACATACTGATATTGCGTAGTGGTGTTCTTGCTGAAAGCGATGCACCAAAAACGACATCCTAGAAAACATGTAATACCTCGACTTCAACCTTCGCTTTTTTTCGATTGTCGAGCATCTACTCCGATTTGAAAAACTTTTCTAGTCGCCATTGCAAAAGAAGCCCTAAATCCTAAATCTGAAATCGCAGGCAACAAACTGTACTGCTCCTTCAAATGTCGACGAATCTCTGGGTGGCAAGGTACTTGTACTGCTCGACATGGGAGATCTACAAAGACGAAGGAACGTGGGGGAGCTGTTGGAACCATCTGAAGAGATGGAACTGCGGAGCAGTTCAGTGTGCGTGGGTTTCAAATGAATGTAACCTACACACAAGTAAACAACTACCTAATTTAAACGGTCCTAATCATAAGTTCATGGGTTTCAATGGCTGAGATTAAACCAAATTTTATAACCACTATCCAGTAACCATATATATATATATATATAATTTTTGGAACGCCGGTTTTAAACTTTTTTAATATATTGAGTTCGTCTAATTTTAAAAAATTTACTTTCATCCCTTTCTTCTATAAAATTGTTTAAGCTAAATCATTAATCTATTTTAATTATGTGTTCCCTAACAATATACTTGTCATTGTATTTAGAGCACTGATTTGGCAACTTGTATGACAGATGAAGTGACATATAATAAATGGGCAGTGGTGACCCCGTTCCCTTTCCCAACAACTTCTTATAAAGGAAAAATTAATTTAAAAAAATTAACTTTGTTGTGCTTATTTGGACTTATAATCAGTCAATTAACCACTAGGCCATTCAATCCATTTGTTGACACATTTTTGTCAATCCTTGCAATCATGGATGCTGAAGTTTGAATGATCACGTATACAAATAGGATAATCATACAATCAGGAATATGCAGAATGATTATGATGCTCTAATTATATTTAGGAATTGTCATATATGTAATAAAGCATGCTAGCATCATCGCAGAGAAATTATTGTTTGAAATAATGAAATCATTGTAAGCTCAAAGTGAACTGAATAGCAAGTTACTTTCTTGCCAATATAGACACACCATGGTCATAAATTTTAGTTTCCTACAGAAGTCTTGCACATATGCACGTCACAATATTGTGTTAGATCGTGTAGAATTTTTGTATACTCCTGACACCATACCAGTGGATTATAAATCTCATCTTCAAGTATCTCACTATTTCCAACTTCATCTTTTAACACTTTCATAAAGTATTAATATAACAAATCAGTGATCAATTAAAATAAAAATTCAATATAGTTGAAATTTACTCACTCAATTCAGATTACAAAGTAGAGTCTCAATAATCTATAAAAAGAAAATACTTTAAATTTAAGATAAGATTAACTAAGTGGGGTAGTCAAAGTGTTCAGGTAGAATTTAAGTACCTCTAGTGTAAGGATTTATGGCTTGCACCACACGCCCTATTGCTTGTATAGTTGTATTCCATCTTTGAAGCCTTATAAGTCACCTGGAATGATCTTATGCACACCACATTCATACTTATCTGGGCCTTGTTTCTCTTTCCTTGCATTCCTACAACATACAAACACATAATTTATCCATTTGAAACTATTACATAACCATTAAAACCCCATGACTATATGCACATATCAAGGCTTCCTATGTTATGTATATTTATATAACATAATATTTAAGTAGAATGGATGTTACACCAAAACTTCGAGACCAGTGTCTATACAGCAAGAGGAAAAAGAATGCAATTGTATGAATACTGATGCTTGCTGCCAGTTGCTGGTGCTTTGCTATTTTTGCTTTGTTGTATAAGTAGAGATGTACCTTCATTTCTAAGTAGAAATGAAAGATGACAAGCTTATGCCTCTAATGAAGTTGACCCTTTTGGCTTGTAGAAATCTTCATAATAGCTCACGATTCTAGGGTAAATAAACGATCAACTGCAGAAAAATAGTTTGAAACTATATTAAAACTAATTATTTGGAGCCGAAAAATATAATTAGCATCTATCATCTAAGTTATAAAGCAATGAATATATTATTATAAGAAAGAGTTCAATCAAAGTACTTACTACAATATGTCCAGGAACACCATGGTAACATTGCTTGTTCATTACCAAAGAAGCAACATGTTCTAAAAGTCTTATGCCTCTAATAGCAATGGCATTTCCATGCATACAAGCTTCATTCTCAAGGCTAGTCTTGGATGCACACCGCTGAAATAGATGGTTGATAGACCTAAACGTAACAAAAAGTCGTATAATTAAGTGATTTGTTAATCTATTACATACTATACTACTATACTGACTTAGGTATGCATACATTTTACCACTTAGAGGCCATGGGATGTGTGATTTTCAAAATGACAAACACAAAAGTCATAACAGTTTATTAATGCACCCACAAAGTTGCTATAGCAAGTTTCACATGTAATTATATATATCCAATATAGGTCGTTGCTTTGCAAAAGTGAAAAGCAGTCTACCAAAGTACTAATCAAAATTGAAACCTTAAAGATGAAATTGGTTACTCTAAGATCAAATTGCATTTGCTATACTTCAGAAGGAGGAGCAATGGTGCAATGATGGTGCAATTGTGGTGCGATAGACCGAGAGAGATAGAGAACCGACAATAGTGCTTCAAGTTGGTGCGATTAATCAGTCTCACCGGCGTCAACAGGGGAGCTCAACCCCGATCCTTTGAAAAAATTGATGTGAAGTTGATTTTGAAAATATCAAATTAAAGAAATCGGATGAACAGATCTTGTGCTTCTGCAAGTTGATTAAAAAACCTACTTTAGGCTTTGTGCAAAGGAAGATGATGGAAAGTCTTTGCATTCTATAAGAAACTAAAAGGATACTTACCAGACATGGTGATGAGTGATTCAGATAAGAAACACTAGGCAACCATTAATTTTCAGGACCTTTCACCTCTACAGACGTTTAAGAGAACAAAAGTTGATATTTGTCTATATATATAAGGTTCTTAGGTTCAAGGTGGAGGTTATGAACGAACGTGGGGAGGGAAAAAAGGGAATATGACACCGGGGAAGAAGGAACCGTCGATAGTTCGGCAATTGCTAGCAACCATTCGGTAACCGGCGACGTGGGGGAGGAAAACAGGGAGGAGACAAAAACCGCTGTGAACCGTCACTAAAAAACTCAACTGCTGAATTAATACGGCTGAGATTGAAAGTACGTGGGTTTGGACGGTGGAGATGAAACCAAAATTGATAACTGTTATCTAGCAACCATATATATATATATATATATATATATATATATATATATATATATATATATATAATGTGGTTGCTAATCAAGGTAATATGTGTGATAACTTGAATTGGTAGGTTTTGTGACTAAGATTTTGATGATATTGACCTCTAATAGTTTGTATGATAGTCAAGATAATGACTACATAGATGAATAACTACAAACTTTGGTACCAACAAATTGTTTTCCAAATTAACAAAAAAAGTAAATAAGATCCCAAATTTCAAACTAACTTCAAATTATCAAAAATAGGCATACTACAAACTGTCATTTTTCAACCAACCATTACTTAAAGAAGTTGAAGATGCACAAAAAGTGCATACTCTAGACGGTGATAAGAATGTCATCCATCACTTGCTCGATTATTTCTTTCGATTCCTGAAGCAACGCAATGTTTCGCTGAAGCCTCTCTCTGGTTTTAGCCACGGATGGTGGTTCATCCAACATCTTTTCTATACCACCACCATGTAGCATCACCTCATTCACGATCTCCATCTCTATTTCCTCATTAACAACTCTTTGAATCCTATAACGAAGCTGAAGCGCTAACCAATCCACCATTCGTTTCACCACAATCTTCCAATAAGCGATCATCCTCATTTTCAAATCAAACGCTTGATCCCTTATGTTTGCAGGTACATCAAACAAATGCTTAACCTTAAGTGATCCATACCCTGTAACATTAATATTTTCCACACGATTGGATATCGCTTGTGATAATATACCATGATTGTCAGCCTTTAATCGGTTCCACGAAACAATAAAATCAGGATCGCATGTGTAATCTGTATCTTCTCCATCTCTATCATTTCAACAACCCTTTTCAAAAACTTGTTCTTCATTTTCGCCGTCACATTCTGAGCTGCTTTCCTCATGGAAGAAAGTAACTGAGGGTAATTCCCACAATGATCTATCAACACTTTAACGAAAATGCTCTCAAGATAGCCACACACTTTGTTTACAAAGCGAACAGGCAAATCAGATATGCCGCTTACTTTTCGTTGTAGCAAGTATAAAAATAGATAGTGAGGAAGGTAATTAGGCAACTGGATTCCATTAGCTTCCTCCAAAACACGCATTTCATCAAGCAAAAATTCATTAGAATACTTGACACTCGCGTGTAGCTCTTTTGAGAACTTGTCCACCATCTCAGCCAATCGCGCATTGCAACACATTTGTGCATTTTCCATATCGTCGTCAAACTCGCCTCTTATCAAGATCTTCTGAAGAGTTTCCTTCAAGGATCCAATAACATGCGTAAAAGCAGACATTGCATCAGCAATACTAGTAAGATTCTGAGGTAATTTGTTGAGCTCCAAAACGGAAGCATTGAGCCTCTCGTTGATCTTCTTGACAATATCCGGCAAACACCTTGATATGATAACTGACTGTATTTGAACAAGCTTATGTGCCAAAACAGGAATACCCACCATAGACTTATCAATCATGGACAATAAAGGATGAGTTTCGAATAGTTTGGCTTCTTCGATTCGCGCTTCCTCATACGTTTCATCGTTGATCCGGTTTCTAACACAGACGTACCCGAGCCCGATGTTAACCTCATTTGTGGTCACCTTCTCAAACAGCCCATCCGGTGATCGGTCAGATTTAGTAACCACAGCGAGTGTCCGTTGTCCGCTGCTGTCCACACGCCGCGACATTCGAATAGATTCACACGTTGGAAAATCAACAGTGGCAGAAAGCACATTCAAAATAATACTTTCTTCTGGCTTTATGTGCTCCATGATAATTTCTACAATATGAATCAAGAACACATATGATAGATCACAAATATTCACAACTATATATAACAACTTCAATCGACATAAAGAGAGAAAATACCTGAAATTTGCTCGTAAATGTTTTCGGGTTGATCATGAACAGGAACCCGAGTGATCCCAGGTAAATCAACCATAGTAAGATCCGGAACACCATTCTTTTTAACCACCAAAGTTAAAGGAACATTAGATATACCTTTAGAACCTCCAGCAATCTCCACCGTAGCGGTATCAATAGCTTCTGATATGAGTCTTTCCTCTTTGATCTTAACGCTTTTGTTCTGATACTCAAGAACAAACTCAGGTACAGAATCTTTATGGTGTTGAAGCCTCATTATAAGAGGTACCCTTGTGCAGATACCTTGTCCACGTGGCAAACTTATGCCCGCGAGTGACTCGAGGACGCTAGACTTCCCCGAGGACTGGTCTCCCACGACGACGATGGTGGGGAGTGGGATGCCTTGTTGGGTGACGTTGAGACGACGGAGTTTGTCGACGGCATCGAGTATGGGACGTATCTTGTCGTTATAAGTTGAAACGAGAGGTGGAAAGATTTGGTTTTGATCGTCAGGTTGCGTTATAACCGCACCACTGGTGGATGTTGTGGTAACAATATTGTTAACGTTTAAGGAGAGTTTGCGTTTCTTAGCCATTGTACGTAGCTGGAGTAATTTGTCGATAATCAAATGTTGTAGGTAATGAATATTTATTAAGCTGATTAGCTTTAAATAGTACGTATTGAATATTAATTTAAATGGTTAGAATTAAACAAATGCTGTAGGTAATGAATATTAAGCTGATTAGCTTTAAATAGTATTGAATATTAATTTAAATGGTTACAAATAAACCGTTATCGTTTCGCTTACCTCCATTAAAACCGACTGTTGCGTACCAAAAGCCCACATCCACCATTCACGTTTCCATTTCTTGTATTATTAATCCACTACTGTATTGCATGATTTCAATTTATTTTTATTTTTATTTTTATTTTTGCATATATAAGCTTAAGTCACTTCCTCTTAATTTCTTGAGAGTGTTTGTTACTAGAAAATGATTAATCGATTGGGAGATTGATAATTTTGAATTGGTCTGACCTGCCATTTCATAATGGATGGAATTAGAAATGCTCAAAAACGGGCTACAAATCCGGCATATCGTTTTCGGACAACGTTGTAACTGATGCCAGTTAATCGACGTGTTATTTAAACACCACCTGATCATCAGTTAATGAATTACGTCCATAAAGGTGTAGTCACAAAATGTGACAAAAGTAACGTATAGAAAGTAGAAGCGTAGAAAGGGATGGGAGTACAATGGAGATTTGGTTTAAATATGTGCTAGTCTTCCTGTTTTTTCAATTTTTTTCGGATGACACATTAGCGTCACGCTAGTTTTTTTTATTTTCTTCAGATTTTCCTCGTTTTGTGTAGTGTTGTCACAGATTTTTCACTTTTCTCTATTTTTTCAAACTAAATTACCTTTTCAATTTGTATTTATATTTCATATTTTGTAATAAAATTAAATAAAATACAAAATAAAAATAAACTTCATTAATAAATTTAAATCTTAAGAAGGTGGTTGTAAGATTTGAGTTTTTTTTTTATCATTCTTTCGAAATTGAGTGTTTTTTTTTCAATTGGTATGATAACTCCATATTGTTTAGAAAAATATGGGATTGAATGACACCTTAATGAGTATATAGTTAGAGTAGAGGTAATGTGATTGAGTGATATTTATAGTGTTTATTTATTTATCTATTTGTTTTTTTAAATATGTAATGGGTAATGATCGAACTAAGGGGATGAGTCGATGAAGCCCGATGAACATTTATTGGGTCCTTCTAGGGATGGTTTTCCCACCCGGGGTTGGCCTTTCACTACAAGAAAAATGATTTTTAATTAGCAACAAAATTCTATAGCAAGGACATAATATCCTTACTATAGCACACTAAAAGACAAAAAAGTAAAGCCAGTTGATTTTCTAGTTTGACCAGACCTTTAGCAAGGACAATGTTCTCGCAGTACAGTTTTCAGATTTTTTTTGTTTTCTAATTAATTTTATTGACTGTGAAAATATATAAAAGGGCGGGACTTTTTTGACTAGATCTATAGCAAGAACAATGTTCACGCTATAGATAAATACGTATTTTTTAATTTTCAATTCCCACCAAACTTAAAAAATATCACGTAAATACGTATTTTCGATTCCCTCCAAAACTAAAAAAATCCCGGGTCACATATTGTGAGGACATTGTCCTCGCTGAAAGTATTTTTGAATTTTAATTTTGTTTTTAAATCAAAATACAAAATATTGTATTTAAATATATTTTCAGTTTTCGTAAATGAAAGAAAAATCCGCTCAGATTTGCAAAAGTGTATGTGTGTATGTATATATATATGTGTGTATGTATGTATGTTGTGTCTTTTTGTATGTATATATGCATGACACGTATTTATTACATGTATGTGTGTCTGGTATATGTATATATCGTGTATGTATGTATAATATGTATGACATGTTTGTATTTAATTATCACATATACAATGTACAATGTATTTATGTATATATACATACATAAGGCATGTATGATATACAATGTACAATGTATGTATTTATTTATGGATATACTGTGTGTGTATGTATGACATGTTGCATATACGTATCATATGTATAATGTACAATGTATGTATGTAATACCTGTATATATGCTCTGCAAGTATGACATGTATGTATGTATGTACGTATCACGTGTATAATATACAATGTATGTATGTATGTATTATATATGTGTGTGTGTGTATGTATGTATGTATGTATGTATGTATGTATGTATGTATGTATGTATGTATGTATGTATGTATGTATGTATGTATGTATGTATGTATGTATGTATGTATGTATGTATGTATGTATGTATGTATGTACGTATGTATGTATGTAGTGTCTTTTGGTATGTATATATGCATGACACGTATTTATTACATGTATTTGTGTGGTGTATGTATATATCGTGTTTGTATGTATAATATGTATGACATGTTTGTATTTACTTATCACATATATAATGTACAATGTATCTGTGTATGTACATACGTGTATGTATGCATGCCATGTATGCATATACGTGTCACGTGTATCTATGTATGGATATATTGTGTATGTATGTATGGCATGTATGATGTACAATGTATGTATCTATGTATTGATATACTGTGTATGTATGTATGACATGTATGTATATACGTATCACATGTATAATGTACAATGTATTTATGTATGTATTACTTGTATATATGCACTGTATGTATGACATGTATGTATGTATGTACGTATCATATGTATCTATGTATGGATATACTGTGTATGTATGTATGGCATGTATGATGACAATGTATGTATCTATGTATGGATATACTATGTATGTATGTATGACATGTATGCATATACGTATCACATGTATAATGTACTATGTATGTATGTATTACTTGTATATATGCACCGTATGTATGACATGTATGTATGTATGTACGTAGCACATGTATCTATGTATGGATATACTGTGTATGCATGTAAAATATGTATGGCATGTATGATGTACAATGTATGTATCTATGTATGGATATATTATGTATGTATGTATGACATATATGCATATACGTATCACATGTATAATGTACAATGTATGTATGTATTACTTGTATATATGCACTGTATGTATGACATGTATGTATGTATGTACGTATCATATGTATCTATGTATGGATATACTGTGTATGTATATATAATATGTATGGCACTGCATGTATGACATGTATGTATGTATATACGTATCACTTGTATATATTTAATGTAATAACAACTTTTAAATTATCACTAAAACAGAAATGTGCATATTAACATCTAAAACTTATTGTTAAAAGAGCAATTTTTTCACTTTTTAAAACTTTTTTTATAATATATGAAACTTTAAAAATGGAAAGATCTAAGTACGTTTATAGTTTTATATTAACAATTAAAAATTACGGGATTTTAAGTAAATAATAAAAAAACTTACAAATCTATTTAAAAAAAATAAAAAAATCTAAGTACGTTTATAGTTTTATATTAACAATTAAAATTACGGGATTTTAAAAAAATAAAATTCCCAAACCTTAAACCTTAAAAATAAACCTTAAAAATTGTTAAAAATTATATTAACAATTAACAATTTAAACCTTAAATATAAACCAAATTCCCAAATCCCATAACCCGCCCCCCATAACCCGCCCCCATAACCAAATTCCCAAATCGCGCACCCTAGCCTCTCACCTCACGACACCGGCTGAAGGAGATCGACCAACTCGCAACGTCGAGCTCACGACCGGCGGCCGGAGGTGACCACCCTCACGATCGACCCTCCCAGGTATAATTTCGTTTCTCTCTCTACTCCTCTCAAGTTCTTGGGCTCTCAATCAGATTCTCGAGTGTGGGTGCGCAGGTGTGGGTGCGCGGGTGTGGGTGCGCTGGTTTGGTGGTGTTGGGTGTGGGTGCGCGGGTGTGGGCGCAGGTATGATGGTGTCGGGTGTGTGCGCGGGTGGTGATTTGGGTGTCGGGTGGTGGTGCGCCGCCGAGGTTGGGGTGCTCGATCGGGTGGTCGGGTGGTGATTTGGGTTCAGTCGGGTGGTGATTTGACTTAGTTTTTAACTGGTTTGTGTTTAAAATTTGAAGATTTGCCTGTAAAGTGTGACTGTGAAGTGCGATTCTTGACTGAAATTAACTTAGGTTACTTGATTGTTGGTGATTTGGGTTTAGAATTTGAAGATTTGCCTCTCGAATAAGTTTATTGACTGTAAAGTGTGATTCTTGACTGTAATTAGGTTACTTGATTGTTGGTAATGTATAGTTTACATGATTGGTGGCTGTAAAGTGTGATTCTTGATTATAAAGTGTGATTCTTGACTGTAATTAGCTTACATGATTGTTGGTAATGTATAGTTTACATGATTGGTGGCTGTAAAGTGTGATTCTTGATTGTAATTAGGTTTGTGTTAGTTTTGATACCATTTTGTGATTAAGATACACATTTGATATGGAATGTATAGTTTGCAAATAGACTTGATCTTGTGATTTGAATATGTATATAAATTAAGGTTTAATTTAAGGTTTATGAAAAAAAGTATTTGCTATTATAAATTAACGGTTTTGATTGCCAATTTTGATAATTCATTGTTGTCAACACAGTTATGACTATAGATAAGAGTTGGGTTTTGAAACAAAAAAATTCTGTTGAATTTTGGAATGGTCTCCAAGCATTTCTTGTGACGTGTAAGGACCACTTGAACTCTGAAGGTAAATGTCATTGCCGTGTAATAACTGTAATAATGTTAAATGGGGTACGATCGAAGAACTTGAATGTCATATACACTCAAAGGGTTTTTGTCAAGGTTACAAGGTATGGATACATCATGGTGAACGATATGTACAAGCGCGAGCAACAGTACAACACATACCTCAAACGACATGTCAGATGCGTGATGCCCTTAACGATGTTATTCAGGAGAATACTAGCACTCAACACCACTCTGATAACAAAGAGAATAGTAATGAGCCAACAGAGGGTTCGAGTTCTAAAAATGATGATCTTGATGAGTTATTCAACCTTGCTGACACCCCGCTATACCCTGGTTGTGACTGGATGTCTTCGTTAGACTTTTTGGCCAAGATTTCACACATGAAAGCCATGAATCATTGGACTGATAATTCATTTGACCAACTTCTAGAACTTCTTAGATTTGCATTTCCAAAAGACAACACACTACCTAAGTCACATTATGAAGCTAAAAAATTAATGAAAAAAGTTGGGTTAGGATACAAGTCGATCCATGCTTGTAAGAATGACTGTTGTCTGTTTTGGAAGGAAAACAAAAAAAGGAAAGATGTCTAATTTGCAACGAGAGTAGATGGAAAGATAATGAGACCAATGGGAAAAAAGTTGCTAACAAGGTGTTACGTTACTTTCCTTTGACTCCCAGATTAAAGTGCATGTATAGTTGCAAAGACACTGCAAAGTATATGACTTGGCATGCTAACGGAAGGTGTATGGAGGATGGTAAGATGCATCACCCAGTCGATGGTAAATCATGGAAAGATTTTGATGAACGGTATAAGGATTTCGCAAGAGAACCTCGAAACGTCAGATTAGAAATGAGGACGCTCTAGCACGTGAGTTGCATGTTTTCCAACCAGTGTGTACGCCAATTAGCAAGAGTACAACGAAAGATTTGAATCCCGTACTTTGCACGAAAGTTGAATGGTTTGTACTTAATAACAGCCCTGAGGTGGCCGAACACATCAGGTAAGTGCTCTTATTTCAAACCATCTTTTCATAAGCTATCTTTTCGACGATTCCAATAATATCATTAATATTTACAGTGAGTTCACTATTACCATGCCCGGGAAAGATGCAGAATCTACATTTCCTGACTGGTTTAAGAAGAAGGTAAACTCGTTGTGGGTATATTTCTCAACTTATTTGAAAACACTTACAACAGAAATGATTTACAACTTTTTAATTCTTCTCTTTTCATATATAGATCAATAAGATGAAAGTAGCTGCTAGAGAATCACATTTTAGCCCCGAGTTACATTCTTTGGCAAATGGACCAATTTTTGCAAACACTTACACTGCTTGCATAGTTAATGGTGTGAGGTTTGTGGTTCACAGTCGTGATACAAAGCGTACAACTCAGAACAGTGGTATTTCAACGCCCGGGCTTGAAGGAGAGACTTTTTATGGGGTGTTGGAAGAGATTTTGGAGCTAACTTATATGCGTGATTACAAGGTTATGTTGTTTCGATGTAAATGGTTCAAAACCGATAAGCAACATTGTGTTACCAAAAATAACATAACTAGCATTTCTATTCAGCATGAGTGGTTTAAAGGAGACCAGTACATTCTTGCTACACAAGCAAACCAAGTATTTTATCTTCAAGACCCATCTAAAAGACAAGATTATTGGAAAGACGTCCAAGAGGTTAATCATCGTAAGATTTAGGACAGAGATATTATGGTAGAAGTCACTGAAGATGTCATCCATGATGACAATTCGAGTGCACTTGCATTGTCTGCCAACTTGGAGGATTTGACTTATACTAGTTTGAGTATGGGTCATGTCACCGAAGTTGAAGAGATTCCTATTCCTGCCCGTCATGATGATGCTGAGTTTATTGATGATGATGACAACGATGATCCTGATAGTGATACATCCGATAACGAACTCGATAACGACAACGTAGCACGCAGTTATTCTAGTGATGAATCCGATTGAATTGCAATCGTAATTTGTAATAAGACCTTTAATTGAAATCAATATATGTATTGACTTTTGTTATGCTTTTATATTGTTAATATGTTTATTGGGTTGTATTTCTATTGATCTCGAAAAAACTAGTTCGTATTGCTGTATTTGGATTTTCAGATGGCTGACGTGGATGTTAGGGGACACGATGGTGATGGTCATGGTGATCCTCCACCGGGAGGATGGAACCCCGCTTCAGGCTGTGCGACGATTGATAAGATGTTTACTTGATTTGCATTTATTTTTACAAGGTATTGTTTACTTGTATTTTTTTATTTGTTCACTTGAATTTGTAGGGTCATCTAATAAAAGGAGGAAGACTACAAATAAGGGGTTGCGCAAACGATGGGAAAAGAATGGTTGTAAGCCATTCCCTATTGTCTTTGACTTTGAGGACCAGCAAACTATGAGACCGGTGGGGGATAACTCAAGTGACTTCGTAAATCTCCTCGGGGTTACTATAAGGACTATAGTCCCACTGAACTATAAATCTTGGAAAGATGTCCCCGATGAGGCGATGACTGCCATATGGCCCCAATTGGAGGTTAAGATTGTTTAATATATTCAAACTTTAAATAACATACTATGTTTCTAATTATTATATATATTTTTATAAATTACAGACTTATTTTAATCTGGCACCTTATCTTGATCATCCGGGCTACAAAATCCCATTTAAGGCTGGTATCATGAAGCTTTGCGCCGAACTCTATTCTGGTGCAAAACACAGGTTCAAGTTAAATAATTTCACCAAACTTGGGGGGTTGGAAAATAGAGAGGTCATCCGCCAAAAGGTTCCCGAGGGCGTGACGCCTGAGATGTGGAATGAGATGGTCAATTCCTACTGCAGCGAAGACAATGTTTGCCGCTCGGCGGTGAACAAAAGTAATAGATCCCGTCACCGCTACCAAAGTTACCATGGGACCAAGTCTATTGTATCGATCAGACATGACCGTGTAAGTCACTTTTAAAGCAAATATATATATATATATATATATATATATATTTAATATAAAATTGTAATGTAAGTTTGGTAGTATGTAGTATAGGTTTTGTGCATTTTTTGTTTAATTGTTATTAACTATACGTATTCACTTTATTTCATGTGTTACGTACAGCGTCAGATTGATGGAAAATATCCGAGTCTAATCGAGAATTTCAAGGAGAGGTGCTCTAAAAATAGGAAAATCCCATTACCACAACTTGCTCAACAACAATATGTAAGTAATCAGTTAGTTATTTGGCTATTTTTAGTTTTAGGTACTTCCTTTGGTTAATTTGCATAAATGATTAGATTTATATAACATTGATTATTTATTATTTTGTAACTATACAGGATGAAATGAATGACCTACTGAGCCGACAAGAAAGTGCAGCTAACCCGTTGACAGAGAAGCAGATCATGGATCAGGTATTGGGTACACGTCGTGGGTTTAACAGAGGTAGTGGACATGTTGTACCCGGTTTGGCCCGATACACTTCATCATCTTCTAGTCCAGGACCATCTACCACACCAGCACCTGTCTACACCCAAGAACAAGTCAATGAAAAGCTGACATCATCAAAGAAAAAATATACGCGCCTTGCTACTAAATTGGAAAATGTTGTAAAAGGTTTGGCAGAACACAATATTGTGATTGAATTTGACTCTGATTGCGAGAGCGACAACTCTGACTAGGTTATCCTAATGTTTCTTATGAACTTAGATCTTGGTATTAAATTACGTAACCGAATTTATCATTTGAACTTAGATCTTGATATTAGATTATGTAACTGATTATGGTATGATGATATTTTGGTTGTATGATTGATTATATCATTGGTGTTTGATGGAAATCTGGAAAACAGAACAGACATTGACCCAGAAAAATTCTGGGCGGGAAGCTGCATTTACAGCAAAAATGGCAGTGAAATTCCCAGTCATTCAGCAAGGACAAAGTCCTCTCTAAAGTCTTTAGCAATGACAAAATAAAATACTACAAAAAGTCCTCTCTAAAATACAGCAAAGACTTTGTCCTTGCTGTAGGGTATTTAATAAATACACGTATAATGTATAAATATATTAACAAATACGTTTATAATACACTTATACACGTATAATGTATAAATATATTTGTTATATGTATTTTTATAATTATTTAAAGTAAATTTTATAGTGAGGACAAAGTCCTTGCTGTAGGGTATTTAATTACTTTTTCAAAAATCAGAGATGTCCTCGTTGTATTCGTTAACTATCCTCGCTGTAGACCTGTAGCCACGGGGCTTTGGCGAGGAGATTCCAGCGAGGACATGTTCTCGCTATACATCTTCAGTGAGGACATTCTAACATTTAGCGAGGACTTTTGTCCTTGCTGAATGTCATTTTTCTTGTAGTGTTTCCCCACCCTACATGATTATTGTGTTATCTCGAATACTATAAATTTTGAAAAATACATTGGTGAAATTACATTATTGTGTACTTCCAATTATAAAACACAATTATAGATAAGATAGTTATAATAAGTTTATATAATCTATAAAAACAATGATAAAAATAAAACATTATTTTATCTTCAACACTATGAGTTTTGATAAATATATTGATGAAAGTATATCATTGTGCGCTTCAAATCGTAAAACACAATGACAGATAACAAGTTTATATAATCTATAGAAACAATAATAAAAATATCATAAAATGATCTAAAACGTAAAACACAATGATGAATAGATATAATATATGATGTAAAACATATGACACAATAACTGATATTTAACATAATAAATGTATAAGACACAATAAATTAACGTATTTTATACAATGATCAAAATGTCATTATCTTTAAAACAATAGAAGGACAAGTGTTAAGACTACAATTGTTTTTAAGCTTTTTAGATTAAATATTATTTTTTTATAACGTACCCTAAAATATATCAAAAAAAATATAAAGATTTTCTGGATAGTCATTATCAAGTCATTATCAATGCCATAATGTGTAGAATAATTATTTATTACTAACAATCTTCTCAATCCTTTTTGATATCCTACAAGTCCTATATATATCATCTGCTATAATTCAAAGACAATGCTACAATTTGATTAAAGAAGACTACAAGATGGCATCAGTCAAATTTCTTGCTCTTCTTGTTGTATTGCTAATTGTATCATCTGTTTCAACTCATGCGTTTGGCACAGGTAAGGTACCTTTTTCATCTTACACGAATCGTATATATTATTTGATCATAATATATTTGTTATTAATCATAGGATCACGAAGAATATTACAAATTCATTGTACAAAGGCTTGTTGCAAAGATGTGGACTGCAACGCATTATGCGAGAAGCGAGGAAGCGGTGCGGGTACTGGAATTTGTAAGACTGATGAAGCTTGTGTTAGCGGAGAAGTATGTTGTTGTGCCGTGTGAAATGACATTATTCTTACACTTGCTATAGTGCCGTTTTTCAATATGTTTTTTAGTGAAGTTTCTTGAATATTTGACTTTAAACATCGAACACACTCTTAAAATTTATTTATTGTTTGCTTTATTGGACTTGAAACACTATTAAGGTAGAGATAAACACCAGGTCCCATTAGGTCAAAAGTCTATTAAAATTTTTGATTTTTTTCACTAACGTATGATATTGTATGATTATAACTGAAAACAGTAGAATTTAAAACCAGCGTGACTATATTATAACTATAACAATTAGCATTGATATGAACAAAATTATTTTATCGGTCACATGTCACTTAAAGTTTTCTGTTTATTTTTATTTTAGGTGATGCACTCAGAAAGATAATATGAAATGAGTTGCCCTACAAGATACCTTAATCCAATTTGTAACATGGGACTAGCTATGAAGGGTAAACAAATTTACGTATTACAATTACAGAAGTTAAAAAAAAATCTAATATAATTCCATACCGTAAACATAAAAATGTAAAATAGTCAAAAAGTCTTTGAGTGTGCTTAAACAAGACATTTATACATCAAAATATATAAGATCTCTCGTTTCTAACTTAACAAGCTATACTATATATCCTCCCAAATAGCTTATGACGTGAAAAAAAAACGTCTAGGTGATCCTACTCCCGAGCTAGCAAATGATAATAACTAAAAAAATGAAATCGAGTCATGATATATGCTAATGATACTATGTTTTTTTTTGAACGACCAACGAATAATTTTTAAGCCCGGTCACCCGGGTAAACCCATTGGCGAAAGGTCACCCATGCCCGCGAACACAGACAGCGCTGGTGACCCGACTCGCCCGCCATTCCAAGGGAAACCCACCACCCAAAGGTTCACTGTGATAAAACCCTTGATCACATATACTATATAACAACTAATTATATTAGCGAAACTTATATGGTTATATTAAAGTAACTTAAACATATGTTAGTTATTAATTAGCATATTTTTTCGTGAAAGTGTCGCTATTCATTTCAATTTAAGAAAAAAATTTAAAAATTGAAATTAGGACGGTTTAAGGAAGCCATAGCCAAAACCGTTACTAAAATAGTAAAATGTGTTTTCTATTTTTAAAAAGAAAATTATGTATGTGATTGCAAATAATAGGTGGTATATGACTTAGGTGCTGTTTGTTTTTGAAGAGGTAAAACGTCTGCGGTCTGCGGACCACATCTGCAGACATCTGCAGGAGAAGAGATGGACCAAACGTCTGCAGTCTGTAATAAGAAGATTGTTTGTTTTCTAAAATCTGCAAACTATTAAAACCCTTGTTTCACACCCTTTGTTAAGGTGCTGTCTCTTTCTCTAATCTGCTTTACAATCACAATACTTCCATTGCACGACTCTCAACCCCCTCCCCTCTCTCTCTATCTCTCTAAAACTTACATCAATATCTCTTCATTTCTCTCTCTGCAACACTTGTTCTAAATTTAGCTTTAAAGGTTGTATTCTATGTATCATTGAATGTAACACGTACACACTTCTTCACCTTCTCATCTTTCCTCTTCACCCTCTCCAAAATCCGCCTCAAGTTTATCGATTTCAGGATCTTTAAGTCAAACCCCCCTCGATTGATTCGTTCCCTCATCTGGGTCACTGTTTAATTTGATCCAAAGTGATTGAGGAATCTCATAGCACAAGTTATTAGGGTTTTGAAGAAAAACCCTGTTTTGATTTGGGTTTCTGATCTGGGTTTCGTTGAATTGAAGTTATGAAGGTGGGGAAATCAGGGTTTATAGCTTGTGTTTGGTTTTTGTTTCTGTGTGGATCGTGTTTGGGTCGATTTGTGGTAGAGAAGAACAGCTTGAGGGTGACGTCACCTGATAGTTTGGGGGTTTGGGGTGTGGGTGAAGGTGCTGGGGATGGTTCGGTCGGTGGGGGGAGGTGTAACATCTCGTAATTTTGGATTAATTTAAAGTTAGCATTGTTAAATCCTTGTATGGACTAATTGTGTCAGTCATGAAACTTATGGGTTGCTTATGCATATTACTTTAATTGGTCTTTTAAATCTGTTAAATTTGTAAAGTTATAATGACAATTATTATATAAAGAAAAAAAAAAATAATAATAATAGTAATAATGATAATAATAATAAATAATAATAATAATAATAATAATAATAATAATAATAATAATAATAATAATAATAATACTAATAATAATAATAATATAGTTATCAATAAATTGGTAAAGATTATAAATTAATCATGTATTAAATTTTGTTTTAAAAGTCTAGGGGGTTGTATCGCAAATTTTAAAACTCCAACAGAAACCTGTTAACATGAATTAACAAAATAAAAACCACAGGGGCTACTTGTGTAAATATGCAAAACCCATCTTTCTCTCCCCTCCCCCTCCCGTAATTCCGGCCAGCATCCCGGCTGCCGCCATCGCATTGCGGTTAATTATGTTCTTTAATTGAGATTAAACAACCGTTAAAAGCCTCTAACAAAAGCATAACCGAAACCCTTTAATCATATAGCCGTTCGGCCATTAAATCTCAATAATAATGCGGTTAAATGAACATAAACGACCAGCTATCCATTTATAATCTTATACTCGTTCCAATTCCATCTGAAACACACAAAAATCACACATTTGCTTACTCCCTAACCCGCGACCTGCAACCTAGCCGACGGCCGCCTTCCGAGGTCCATTACCCAAAATTGACGGAGGGAAGTTACTCTTGATCAACATAAGGAGCTCCCCAAGCGTTTAATTCAAACAAAACACCGCGAATCACCTCAATTCAAAGCCACCTCAGTCGCGACTTTGTTCCTCGTCACTCTCATTGATTCAATCCTAATCGCGTAAGTTACATACATAGATAAACTCGGTTTCACATGGGGAATCAAAGCCCCATGTTTATTTCAGTGATAATCATCGTTTGGGTATTCAATTTGGGGCTAAACTAATTTAGGGTTTATGTGGAATTGGGGATACATAGGCAGCCTTACTCTTAAGAATTAAGATCCAATTCATAACGCGACTGTATGCCTTAGTTTACTGGTTCTGCGATCACCTTTGCATACTCGAGGTCCCGGGTTCGAACCCGGGCTCCCTCCTATGTTTTTTTTAAGGTTTTCAACCTTAATAAAATTATAGAAAAAAACTTTACTATGTATAGAAATTGTTTTTATAAATTATAAATATTTTCAAAAGCTTCTAAAGGTTTTCTATAATTTTCCAAGTTTAAATAAAAATTTCTTTGTTTATAAAACATTTTAGCAAACCTTGTTTGCATAATTTTCATAAAATGGATTAAAAATAATAATTAGTAAATTATTATTGGTTCAAATATTGCTTTCCAATTAATTTTATATAGTAATAAATTGTTAGTTATAAAAATTTATTAAAGCTTTTATATAAGTTTTTGTAATTAATTATTATAAATGTTCGTTTCATAACTTTGAATAATATATAAATATATATGAGTGATTTTCAAATTGTTAAAGGTAACTATATGACAAGCCCCAAAATCCACTTAAAACCTTAGTTCTCGTTAAATCATTAAACTTATAAACTTGTAAATATATATATAGGTGCCTTGTGACGGTTTTACGTTGGAACGACGCCTATTATAATTCTTATTAATTATCATTCTTATACTTATTTGCCATGTGAGTTTCCTTGTCCCTTTTTATATTTTCACACTATTTTGGGGTGAAACATGATTACTTATACATAATGCACTTGTAAACGTTTAGACTTGTAAAGCACTTGCAATTCATATTTTTGTCTTGGTTATTTGTGTGTTGTAAGTGTTTATATGAGATACATAGCTTGTTTACAATCATTAACTATTGCTAGCCTGGCGACGTCTTAGATCTTTGGGCCTGACAAGCCTATTTGGTGCTAAAGTCGATGTATTGCCGACTCCTAGGAGCCGTATGCTTGTGCACTAGGGAACCAAATACACTTAGCCAATCTTATATACTTGTAATCAAGCCGAGGTTTGGTTGTAACGATATGTGTTCTATAACCTTACTAGCTTATAACCTAAGACATGAATTGCTACTTGTAACTTTATCATATTATGTATGAAAACCTTGGAAACTCACCAACTATTTTTAGTTGACTATTATTTTTATCATGTTTCAGGTAACCCCCAAGTTTAAAGTGGTCTTTTGAAGCTTGCAATAACACTAGGACGTGGACCTAGTTAAATAAATAAAATGTTATGTTTTGATTTATGTATGAACTTAATTCATGTTTGAGACTCATGTTTGTATTTCCTGTTGAAACTTAAAAAAAAATTAATATTTACCTTTAAATATAGCGTTATGTGGCTGTGAACAATCTTATCCCTCACACCTCGACGATTCCGCCGTCAAGGTTGGGGTGTGACAGGAGGCGACGGGAGCAGACCAGAAATGTGGGGTGTGGGTATCTGGGGGTTTGGGGTTGAAATGTGAAGTAGAGGTGGGAAGATTTCTGAAGACTTTAGTCCACATCTTCTTGGAAAAGAGGTCACGCAAACTTTTTTTAATGAAATGTCTTCAGAAAAACAAACACTCTGCAGACCATAAACTTCTGCCCGCCTCTTTTTGGCGCAGACAAAAAAGCTTCAGAAGCTCTTTTTAAGAA
This sequence comes from Flaveria linearis, assembly GCA_024085815.1. Taxonomy (NCBI): domain Eukaryota; kingdom Viridiplantae; phylum Streptophyta; class Magnoliopsida; order Asterales; family Asteraceae; genus Flaveria; species Flaveria linearis. The sequence continues at coordinate 85,832,069 of CM044004.1, read as the reverse complement.
AAACAAACACCACCTTAGTTAACCATGGTAAGCTTATTGAGCGTTACTAGGTCTTGATGAATCATGAATGCTTATTGGTAGTACTATGGGTATGTTAATAATTTATTTTATATATATATATATATATATATATATATATATATATATATCTAATAAAATAAATTAATTTTTATCACATATTATTTTCTCAAACTTTTTTGATGACATATCATTATGATAACAAGCCAACCGGTTGATGATATTATTTATACCATTTATAAATTAAAAGACAAATTTGTTATAAAGTATGAAATTATTTTAAATAACGAACAATTTATATAAAATGACATTTAAACAAAAGTGTACGCTTTAAACGAAACGTTTAAAATAACGACTTTAAAACAATTTTTGAAAAAAAATTAAAAAAATATTATTGTTTTATTCAACTTGTGTAACATACATGTCACTAATCTAGTTGGGTAATAATTCATATAATGTCTTAATGTGTTTTCTAGGTGATACATAACCAGGTTCTGATCGATATGGAAACATCTTCGTAGCATGAAGTCTTCAAACTCCAATAATACTACTGACTTGAATTTGATCTGCAAACCATCATCAACCATCGTTAATGTGCCATGGGAATACATGTGTATTCCTTGATAACCTTATAACATGAGAATGAGTAATTGTATTTCAAAGTATATAGCCAGAAGGAGAGAGTTTGTTTGTAAGAGAGTAGATGGATCTATATATTACTTGTTTCCTGCTATTTATAGACATATATGATGTATGTTTGTTGTCATGAAATCGTGTTGTCATGGTGTGGTCCTTTACTCACGAAAGCATGTTTTCAGAACCGAATCGGACGTAAAACCAGACGCCTTACTGGTTTGGTGGTCGGACCGGATTTAACTATATTTATATATGTAATTAAATATAAGTAATTTATATATGTTTTATATATGTATTTTATAATTATATATAAAATTTAACTATATTTGTATATCCAACGTACTAATTTATGGTTTAACACCCCGTTTTTACCCATTAAAATAAAAAAAAATTAAAAAAAATTACCAAAACCGGTCTGAACCGGTCCGGTTTCCTGATGTAGGGGCTTTGTAATGAGATTTATCATAATTAAATGGTTAATCTTAATGTATCTAATGTGTTTAGATGCAAGAGATTATGTTGAATTTGTTAACTACGGTGATGTGATGTTTTGTAGGTTAAACACGAGCACTTGATGGATTTCGAAGAATGCACGTGAATAATAAGTGAAGACCATTATGGATGAGGAGATAGATAATTCAATTACGAGAACGTGGCCACAAACGGGAACGAAAACGGAGTCCAAACGAAGAAGATATGAAGAAAAAGAGAATTGGAAAAATCAGTCCACCATAAGTTACGGCGGAAAAATGACTTACGGTGGTTGATGAAAAAGTGCAGCAGAAGGCCTCCACCGTAACTTACGGTGGAAAAATGACTTACGGCGGCCACGCGTGCTGAACTCATTTAAAAGACGAAAAAATTAGATTTTCAAGGGATCTTTCATTCCACACCTCCATAGTCGCCCCCTTTCGTCCCCAAGGCTTCCAGAGGCTCCCGAGAGGCAATTTCAACGCTTTTCAAGTGTTTTTAATCATTCGGTTTGATTCCTTAACGTTAGATACGAAGTTTAATTTTGATTTTGATTTGGTGTTCTTCATTACCATGTCTAGCTAATCTCCTAGTAATCTTCTTTGGGTAGTAAGGTTTATTACTATGATTTGTTCTTGATGATTTGTGGTTGAGTTAATGTTTGAACACGGTAGTTTAAGCCGAGTACATTATTTGTTGGTTGAAAACTCTAAAATATGTGTGTTGTTTTCAATTCACTTGTTCCACTTTGATTGTTTTAGATTTCTTTTCATCTGGAAACGTTAATGTTGGATGGGATTGAGTATCACAAACATAGGATATGATTCGAGTAGTTCTTTAACAACAGTCTTATTCAATCTATTATTTTTACCCAAATTGACCCGTTAAGCTTATATGACTTTTATGAACACTCAAAGGAAATCTAAGTAGTAAACCTGAATCCGGAGAAGATTACCTTTTTATATTATTGTTTGCAACTCAATTAATCATAAAGTTTATTACTTTTCTCGATTAGTCATTTTTACTAAGTTTTTGTAATCAAGCTACAAACTTTTAGATTTAAACTACAAAACTTTCCACATATTCCCTGTGGATCAACCCGACTTACCCTAGCTATCTTAGGTGAGTTTGGAATCTTATAAATTGTTTTTGATTAGGCTTGACAAACCGATATCATTTCCCGGTCCGACCAGCGGTTCGGGACGAACCGGCCGGTTCGACCGCTAAAAAACGATTCATATCAGACCGGACCGGCCACCGGACCGATCCCCAGTCAAACCGGTCGGACTCGCCTCCAAGACATTGCACGAAAGTGATATGCTCTGGACGAACAATTCTAATTAGTGAGGATGTTCCCACCTCTTTGATATGTCACACGTGGTCATCTCCATAGATTATTTGCTTGATCATCTCCATATATCTCTTTAGTTAAAATTTTATCTAATCTTTATAATATATTTTTTTCAACTAAAATAAAAATCACAAATTGAAATATATAAAAAAGGTAAAGATTTACCGAATATTTGTTACCAAATTATATTTAATACCATTATGTGTAGAATCAATCATTAATCATTCATTATTAATATTCGTTCACTCCTTTATGATTCTACTCAAGACGTATATAAATTCTATGCTATATGTTCAAAGAAAACACACATTTGAATAAAAAAAAATACTTAGAAAATGGCATCCGTCAGATTTGTTTCTCTTCTTCTTGTACCGGTAGTTGTCTCATCTGTTTCATCTCATGGCATTAACATAGGTAAGTTATACCAAGTTATCTTTTTTATGGGCTACAAATAAAATATTTAACTCGTGTTTTTCCTTAACAAAAGTTATATTTTATAAAAGAGTTTTGACTAATAATGAGAATCAGTGATCAAAAGACCTCTTTGAACCCCCACCATTACCTATATAGTACTCAGGTATAATGAAAATGTTGCTTAACAATAGTAAATTTGTTGTTATGTATAGGAGCACCAGGTATATTCAAAAGTGATTGTACAAGAAAATGTTGCAAACACATTGATTGTGATGTGTTATGCTCGAAGCGAAGGAGTGGTGCAAGACATGGAGTTTGCAAACCCGATGAAGCCTGTGTTAGCGGAGGAGTATGTTGTTGTGTCAAGTGAAATGACATCTTCTTATACGTCTTGTAGTGTTTTTTTATTATATTTTGTTTCTGTAGTGAAAATTATATTAGATATTCGAATTGTTTCGTGAGGCAACATAACATGATCTCATTTTTATAAATGTTTTTTAATATAAAACTAGTTTTTTCTTCTCGTGCTACGCAGTAGGAGGCCGGTCAATTCTCCCACACGCAACGTTGTGTCACTTTGGTTGTTATCTGTCCGGCTCGTTGGAAACTATAAAATCAAAGTTTGGTGGCAAAACTCAAAAATACTAAAGTTTAGTGGTCAAACTCTAAAATTTTAAACTTAATGGTTGAAGTAAAAAAAAACAAATCAGACACCAAACTCTAAGATTCTAAACTTTAATGACCAAATTTAAAACAAAAAAAATTGTTGGCCAAACTCTAAAATACTAACTTTAGTGGCCAAATAAGGAAAAAAAACAAATCTGCTGAAAATTGAAAATACCAAATTCTAGTGGCTAAACTTGGGAAAGTAAAGCTTTATTGTAAATAGTTTGGTGATCAAACTTTAAAATCCTAAACTTTAATGTCTAAAGTCAAAATACCAAAAGTTAGTGTTAAATATGAAAACACTTAAAACTAATGTGTTAAAAGTAAAAAACAAAACATTTCATTTCACTTTGAAGTTATAATAATAGACTAATCTGATTAAACTATTTATTTACAAGGAGGATTTTTGTTTTCCTACAAAAAGTGTAATAATCATTAGCACTGTTTTTGAATTTTAGAACATCAGATTTTCAAGAAAACAGTACACAAGCTTTGCAACGGTTTCAGTTCATGATAGAGAAAAGGTGAATTCAACAGGACGGTGATCGACATAAAGTTGATGAATTTATGTGAATAATAATATCCATCCAAAAAGTTCCCACAGAATCCATCTTCCATATATAGGAATAGATAAAAATAAATTCTAATATCGGCCTCAATCAAGATTCAATGAACACCCCTGATTTTCAGGCGTAATTGAGTAATTACATTAACTGTAATCCATAGAAATCCGGATCAAATCATTCTTGAACAGCAATTAGATTCAATCTTTTAGGTTTTACTTCCCAGATTAATCTTGCAACCATGGTTTCTGCAGCGAAGATAAAATCTATAGATTTTTTCAGGTAGTAATTCCCATTAATCCCTGATTATAAATTCACTGTTAACCCTTTTGATGTTCATTGTTGACGTTATGCTGCGTGCTTTGCTAAGATATGTTGCCATCATTGATGATTGATTATGTTGCCTGTTAAGTGTTTGATAATTTGTCACAATGAAAGAACACAATCTGAAAAATGAAATGCTCCTGCAGTGTACTTTGGTGTATGATATCAAGCATCATAATTTGTTTTCGTGGGTCTTTTTGTCAGGAAAACTCCAAGAGATTTGACAGAGGCATCGTTATCGGGTGCTGGGATTTCGATTTTAGCAGCCATTTCCATGATTTTTTTGTTTGGAATGGTAAGAGGCTCACCTTTTGTTTAAGTTTTATACATTTCATGCTTAGATGTATGTTAATGTTAAATGCAGTTACAGATGTCTATTTGGTTTCTTATTGAAACATACATTAGCATTATCATGGAAGATGTGTATAATGAACTATATGAATATGTTGTACATAAATGATCACTACTTCGTATTGCAGGAGCTACATAGTTATTTGACTACTAGTACCACGACCGCAATCATAATTGACAAAAGTTCTATTGAGGACACCGTACGTGTAGATTTTAACCTAAGGTATGCTTCATGTCATATATGGCAAGCTTCAATGTTTAGAAGTACAATGTCATTTTGTTTTGCTTTTGTGGCTGGCTAACATTTTTCTGAAATTTTTTATGCAGTTTCCCATATTTATCATGTGAGTTTGCATCCGTGGATGTGAGCGATGTATTGGGAACAGTGAGTTCACTTATCTTAACTTAATTTCCTTGACTTTTACTTTTACTTTTACCTTGAATTAAATGTTATGTGTACCAACACTATCAATTCATTAAGGGTGTTCGTTGGAAATAATACTTTACTATGGTTTTAGTTGTGTTCTTTTGATCTTAGATACTTTTTCCTAAGTGGCTCCTTATCGAGGCCTATAATTTTATCTTATTTGCAGAACAGGTTAAACATAACAAAAACCGTTCGCAAGTATTCAATGAATAGGCATTTTCACTCTAATGGCCGTGAGTTTCATACCGCACCAGTTACTGATGCTATTAAGCATGATGAAAAGGTTGATGAGACATATGGTGAAGGATCTGTAACACTAAATTCACGTAATTTTGATAAAATCACTCATGAGTAAGTGAAGTAACCAATTCTCACTCATGAAAAAAAATCCTTAGCGACTAATCATTTAGTGTTCAGAATATTATTTTTTGGTCCATTGCAGGCATCCAATTGTGGTTGTAAATTTTTTTGCCCCCTGGTGCCACTGGAGTAACCTTCTGGTATGCTTACTCCTGAATAATCATTCTTGGAAAATTTGTAGTTTGACATATTGAATCCTATACTTTCTCGTTAAAAAGACTTTTAGTCACTGTTTGTTGCACGTTTCAAGTGGCCTGTCATGATGTTATATATTTCTTATTTCTAGAGTCTGATTGACACAGAAGCATGTTCATCTTGATGTGTATTCATATGGAAGAGCTCTTCTATGATATGTGCTAAGAACATAAAAACAGAACTTTACATAATACAAGTTCTCCATACATAAATATAGACATTCAAAACCACAAAGCATTAATATTTAGCTAGTTGTGTATTCTGCTGTTTTTTAGCACCTAAAAAATCCTTCTGTGCTTGCAAAAATAAAGTTCAAGCAGTTATTAATTATAAATCAACATTATGAACTTGTCTGAAACTTGTTTCCTGTACTAATTATATGTCTCAGAGCCCAGCTTGGGAGAAAGCAGCAAAAGTTATGAGACAGAGGTTCACTTTCACCTTCACCAAACCTCAAGTCAGTGAATGACATGTACTTCTCTTTGTTAGCTACTGACATGCAATTGCGTTACCAGATATAGCCCGGAGTATGATGGTCGTATTATTGTTGGAAGTGTTGACTGCACTAAAGAAACTGACATCTGTAAAAAGTAATAATCTTATCCTTTTTCTACTAGTTTATAGTTCCTATTCTACCTACCATAGTTTACTCATTTCCTACTGGTTTCAGGCATCACATACAAGGTTATCCGTCAATCCGCATCTTTCGTAAGGGGACTGATGTTCAGTAAGTTACTTTTTATTTATTCATTATTATGCATACATACCAACTTGTTTGTAAACTTATCGTTCATCTTGTTGTTAGTTTCAATCAGCTTTTTAGTTCATAGTTTATTTTAAATAAACTATTTTATGTTGCCTAATATTTTCTTTAATCAGTGATAACCATGGTATACACATTCATGAAACTTATTATGGAGACAGAGATACAGATTCCTTGGTTATGGTAAGAACATCGAAATTTCTTTCAAATTGTTTTTGGCAAAAACGTTTTATTTGGTTCTTTATATCATGCTTTGAATCTGAAAATTTTCTCCATTTCGCCAAATTATCGTGGTGTTTCCTTTCATGCAGAAATTGGATGGCTTGGCTTCATCTGTTGGAGTGGATTCTGTAACGCATTCTGCAAGCAGAGCCATAGATCATACAAGAATTAGACCTGCACCACCTCAAGAAGGTTGTAGGATCGAAGGATTCGTATGGGTCAAGAAGGTAACTCTAACCTAAAAGCATGGGTAGACCCACATGGAAGGGAGGGTCTCCTAGGGTAAAATGATAACAGAAAAATAAAATACTATTATAAAATCTTGAATCCTCCACTCCATCAAAGTAAGGACAACTGTTAGCTTTATATGAATTGTTATACTGATATAAACTTAATCTTGCCACATATTACACAGGTTCCAGGAAATTTGATCATTGCAGCAAGTTCAGGATCACACTCGTTTGACGCTTCACAAATGAACATGTCACATGTGGTTTCTACTTTATCTTTTGGTTCGAAGATAACCCCAATGATGATGAGTGATTTGAAGCGATTAGGACCATACCTTGGTGCAGGTCACAACAGGTTAAATGGCCAAGCCTACATGACTAATCCAGAAGATCGCGCAAATATTACAGTAATCTCAAATACCGTTTTTTTATACAAATCTTTTCATTTAACATAACTTTATGCATCATACTTTCATGAATTCAAATTGTAGATAGAACATTATCTTCAAGTTGTGAAGACAGAGGTGTTGGGTTTGTCTCATAAATTAATTGAGAATTATGAGTACACCGCACATACTAGTTTGATACATGCTCATTCCATTCCTGCTGCAAAGTTCCATCTCGAGTTTTCACCAATGCAGGTATAAATTTAACCGTTTTACCTTTCTACACACAACTACAGCTTTAGTTGGTTTGTAACTTCCTTCTTTATTTTGTCATCAGGTTCTGATAACTGAAAACGCAAAACCATTTTCTCATTTCATCACCAACCTTTGTGCCATCATCGGTGGTGTATTCACAGTACGTCTTCATTAACACATCAAAGTTATTTTGCTGTTTTACCTTTGACTTGCTTCTTTTCCTTGTGTGCTGCTTTCAGATTGCTGGAATTCTGGATTCGGTTCTTTACAACACATATAAACTCACAAAAAAAGTAGAATTGGGGAAGAACTTTTAGCTCAAAGCATGGATTACAAGAGTTGGTAGTTTAATAATCGCACTTTTTCAGACAACTTACTATAGGAATCTAGTTTCAGATATGGAGTATAATTTAGAAGATGTATATGTGGTCCTAGGGTGTTAGCCGTTAGCAGCTAACCATTTACCTTGACCCAAATTATGTAAGATCAAAAATGGTTACATTGACAGTTAGAATACGAATACGCATTGTTGAACCACACAAATACCACTTGACTGATGATCTCAGTTTCTTGAATTTATTCACTTAAAAACGTTGTACATATATACTCGACGCTATACAGTTACTACAAACTTATTACACAAACCGTACAGATATATAAATCAACACACGGAGCTCAAAAACTGAGAAGAAAAGAGAAACCAACAACAGCTCCAAAAGAGCGAACGAAACTCACGACCGCTGAAGATGCACCATTATGAGAATGAGATGGATGGTTCTCTTCTGCAGGAGCTGGTGCAGGAGTACTGAGGTCGGGTTCAGGCGCACCTGGGGCCGGTGGAGGTGAGGGAAACTCTTCACTGGTGGGAGCTGGCGGCAGAGCTGGTGGCGGAGTTGCAGATGGAGATGGAGATGGAGTTGCTGAAGAGCGGTTGCTGCGGTCTGCCAATACAATAATAACCACTTTCTCATTGTTTCTGCAGTGATCCACAACCCCACTGATGAAATAGTGAGGCCCAGATTGGTTTAGCTTGATCATGGTGTGACCATCACTGTATGTTGCAATGGGTGATGCTGTGCTGCAGTTCTTGTAGTCACTTTCACTCACTTGAACCACAGAGTCCTCATTAGCCCGGTAGTTAAACCCTGCATAAAAGCAAAAAACCATCACTCTCATTATTAAGATTTGCATAACGAAAAAGATAATATCGCGATAATGAAACTTACAAATGGTGTCTCCGGTTTGGAACCGGTTTCTTTGTGCCCATTGACCATAGGAGGAGCATGATGCAACGCTCCAGTCACCCGAACCACCGATCTTGAACTCGTATGCGTGGCCGTTATGGATCATCAGAGAAAGACTAAAGAGCCCCAGAGCAACCAGCATTGTTGGCTTGTGATGTGTTGTTATCTTCATTGCAAAAGCAAGAGAGATAAGGGCAAAATGGGAATGAGAAATGGATGTTATGCATGGGAAGATTGAAAGCAAGTGTGTGGGGGTATTTGTAAGAGTGAATATCTTCTTTTCTTGTAATGTGGTTTCTTGGTATGCAGTGCAAAGTATAAGGAAAGCTTTTGTGTTTGGGCCTTGGGGGTATGCTTTTCTTTATACCACCAAAAGAGAGATAAAGACATTTTATTTTTTTATTTTTATTGAAGTAAAGTGAAATTGTGAAAGATTAAAAAAAACAAAGTTGACGACTAGGTGAGAGGTGAGTCATCGGTAATCACGGTCACTCATAAGTCATAACTAAGGTGTGTCGGGTCAAACCCAGATCGGCCCGGGGCTAGAACCAAAAAGGATTGAAAATGAGACCGGCAATTAAAGGGTGGCTCGGTCTTGGGTTATATGGGTTGGACGGCTTGAGTTGACAACAGGGTTCGGTAGGATCGAATGAAATTTAGGTTGACTTTCTAATGGGTTGAAACTAGACCATGATTAATTGATTGCGAGTGGCTCAAGGCTTAGGCCCCAAGCCTTTTTAACAAAAGAGTTAATCATACAGATAGTGTTTATGGTTTGTTAAAAATAACATGTTTGAATTTAACTTTAAAAGGTAATGAGTTGTAGATTTGTGGTTGTCAAATTTAAAATGTTTGGGTCTAACACTAACTTCAGATGAAAAAGTTAGTTAAATTAAGTTGAAATGACTAATACATTTTAGTTAAAATAAATGCATGGACTTTTCATGTAATTTACTCAAACTTAAGATAGAGTGATTATTTGTGTAATCAAAATCAAAAAGTAATTTAAAATACTTGGTTAAAATGTAACATCCGTAAAATTTAATATTCGTTTAATTAATAAGTAGTGTCCATTCGCATGATTGATCATGCGAATGAATCTCAGTCGCACACCTTACGTGCGTATGAGGTTCAATCGCACGATTAACAGGCGTATGGGCTCAGTCGCACGATTGAGTCGTGCGAATGGGTCCAGTCATGCGACTGAGTATGGCGGCTAAAATATGTAGAAGAGAATAAGTAAGGCGGTTAAGAATGTTCAAAAGCAATTTCTATCTGCAGTATCCCTATCCCCTTGTTTCTCTCGAACCCAAACACCCCTGTTCTTGCCAAATCAACGATTTCGGCTTCATTTTGGTAAGTTTTGCTTGGTACGAATCGATTCTTGAATATATTAAGCTGTGTATGTGGTTGAAATTGATCCAAAAACATATTTAAATCTGAGTTTTTGATTCAATCTTCTGTTAAGTTGAAAACCGAGGATTTGGATCCTAGTTTTCGCGAAGTTTGACGAAATAAGGACCCGAAATTGTTGTAAATGAGGTGTATATGTTCTGTTTTGAATATGGCATAATTTGAATGGTTAAAACTTGAGTTTTGGATCAAATATGTCAAGAACACAGCTGCTGATCCGTTTCAGGCGAATGAGCCCAGTCGCATGATCCATTCGTGCGAATGAACCAATCGCGTTGTTCAATCGTGCGACTGAAGCTCGGTCGCATGAGCCAATCGCACGAATGGAGGTCATTCGCACAAACCCTGTTATAGCTCATTCGCACCCCTGTCGTATGGTTCATTCGTACGACTAAGCTTAGTCGCATGTTCAATCGTACGAATGAATCCAGTCATATAGCCTCAGTCGCATAAAGTGATCTGCAGGAAATGATTTGACTAAGTTAGAGTTATTGTTGTAGATTTGCATTGAGAAGGAGAGTTTTAGCTGCCTTAGTGTATTTGGATTGGTAAACACTTGCTGAAAAAGTTAAGGTGAGTTCTAATTGCCCTTTTTATATGTTAATGCTGTTTGACAATATTGTTTGACAAAATCGGGCTTTGGCATGCATATAAATAAATAAAGATGTGAATAAGAATTTGGAAGTGGTAAGTTGTGGTGAATGGCGAGGTGGAGTTTTGACCCACCAACTATAGACGGAGTTTTGACCCGTCAACGCCAATTATAGACGGAGTTTTGACCCGTCAACGCGCGAGGTGGAGTTTTGACCCACCAATTATAAACGGAGTTTTGACCCGTACACGCGAGGTGGAGTTTTGACCCACCAAAATGAATTGATAAAAAGAGGTCCATAATTACCTTGTGGGTATTCGATATACCTGGGACAAATAAATGGACTAGTGGATGTTTGTGAACTATTCGATGTTATAACAGTTGATAAATTATTATTATTAAAATGTGGTGTTTGTTAGAACTCACCAGTTTATCTGATTTAGTGTTTATTTTCTTATGCATGCCAGGTAATAATAGAGGTGTTTGTGATGGTGCCCCACCAAGTTAAAGTTTGGTTCTGTGTATGATACTGGCTATAATGTTGGGTTTTGGGAGAGATGTACACGAAGTTTGTTAAAGTTTTGATATGTCGGTTAAAGTGTTGTAGTAATGTTAATGATGTAAACAGTTTTAACATATAAAAATTCCGCTGTGTTTATAATCTCTGAATTGTTATAAAAACCCAACTCGTAGCACCCTCCTTATTATGTTATTATGAAATTGAGGGTGTTAGTGTCCAAAGTTTAGACCTGGACCAATTCCTATTCGTGTCGTGGGAGGACCGAGTAAAATCAGCGTGAGTGGTAGTAGTGGTACTGCGGGGAGAGCATTTACAATGACTACGGAGGAGGCTAAGGCATTACCGGATATTGTGTCGGGTACGTTTCTTGTTAATGATGTGCCTACTAGAATTTTATTTGATTCGGGGGCTAATAGAAGTTTTATATCAATAAAATTCTATGCTTTAATAAAAGTTAGACCATCAAAGTGAGATGTTGATTTTTAGTAGAGACTACCTCTAATGAATTCATAGTTGTTAGTGAAGTAATAGACGATTGCTTTGTTGAATTAGAAGGTGTAAAATTTCCTGCTAGATTACACATGATGAAGTTAGGAGGTTTTGATGTAGTATTGGGAATGGACTGGTTATCTATGTTTGAGGCTCAGATAATATGTAAAAGAAAGATGATTGTGTTACGAACGCCAGAAGGTAATTCGGTGACGATTTTTGGTGATAATCATGATAGTGTAGTAAAAGTCATATCTATGATTAAAGCCGAGAAATTATTAAGTAGGGGTTGTGAATCATTTTTAGCATATGTCATTGATACTGCAAAAGAGATGAGGAAATTAGAAGATGTTCCAGTAGTTTGTGACTTCCCTGATGTATTTCCTGAGGATCTACCAGGTATACCTCCTGATAGAGAAATTGAGTTTAGGATTGACTTAATACCTGAGGCAAAACCTGTCGCTAAGACCCCTTATAGACTTGCACCAGCTGAGCTGAAGGAACTCCTGAAGCAATTGCAGGAACTATTAGATAAGGGTTTTATTCGACCAAGCTCTTCACCGTGGGGTGCTCCTGTTCTGTTTGTAAAGAAAAAGGATGACAGTTTGATGATGTGCATAGATTATAGGGAGCTAAACAAACTAACTATCAAGAATAAATATCCATTACCCCGTATAGACGATTTATTTGATCAACTCCAAGGTGCTAATTGGTTCTCAAAAATAGATCTTAGATCCGGATACCATCAATTAAAGGTGAAAGAAGAGGACATACCAAAGACAACTTTTTGTACGTGATATGGGCATTGTGAGTTTTTGGTGATGTCGTTTGGATTAACGAATGCTCCTGCTGCATTCATGGATTTGATGAACAGAGTATGTAAACCGATGCTAGATAAATCAGTGATTGTGTTTATAGATGATATTTTGATCTATTCTAAGAACGAAGGAGATCATGCTTGTCACATTCGAGAAGTATTGGAAACATTAAGGAAGAATAAGTTGTATGTAAAATTCTCGAAGTGTGAATTCTGGTTAAGGGAAGTGCAATTTTTGGGCCATGTGGTAAATGCGGATGGAATATTAGTAGATCCTGCAAAGATTGAAGCTGTGCTGAATTGGGAAATTCCTAAAAGCCCTTCAGAAATTCATAGTTTCTTAGGGCTGGCAGGATACTATAGAAGATTTATTCATGATTTTGCTAAAATTGCTTCTCCGTTAACGAAGTTAACCCGAAAGGACGTTAAGTATGAATGGAATAAAGAACAAGAAGTTGCTTTTCAGGAACTAAAGAATCGGTTAACTCAAGCCCTAGTATTGGCAATACCAGAAGGTGCAAATGATTTAGTAATATATTCTGATGCAACATATCAGGGATTGGGATGTGTTTTAATGCAACGTGGGAGAGTTATTGCTTATGCTTCTAGACAATTGAAGACCCATGAAGTTAATTACCCAAGCCACGATTTAGAATTAGCGGCTGTGGTTTTTGCTCTTAAAATATGGCGACATTATTTATATGGAGTGAGATGTACCCTCTTTACCGATCATAAGAGCCTGAAGTATTTCTTTGAACAAAAAGATCTGAATATGAGGCAAAGGCGATGGTTGGAATTAATCAAAGATTATGATTGTGAAATTCTGTATCACCCCGGGAAAGCAAATGTGGTTGCTGATGCATTAAGCAGAAAGGAGAAGTATGAACTAATCAAGGTTAAGGCGTATAAACTTGTAATTACTCCTGACTTTATGCAACAATTAAGAGAAACCCAATTAGAAGCACTAAAGGAAGGAAGTATAAAGCAGGAAAGAATGGTTGGTCAGGAAAAGTATTTAGAAGAAAATAGTTATGGTGTTAAAATCAGGTTTGGTCGAATGTGGGTTCCGTTGGCCTTACGTGATATGGTACTTGATAAAGCTCACAAATCTAGGTATTCCATTCACCCAGGCATGACTAAGATGTATCAAGATTTGAAGCGTGATTATTTGTGTAATCAAAATCAAAAAGTAATTTAAAATACTTGGTTCAAACCCCTTAAACTAACATATTTAGAACATTTGTTCAAAGTTTAAACCCTCTAAACTAACGTATTTTAACTATTCCAATTCAACCAACCTGATCTGATTAGTTTTTTGTTTATCAAAGATCTACTTGGTAATACATTAACTTCTTTTTCAATAAAACCGACCGGAAAATACAGTACATAGCTAATACTTGTCAAAATCTAGCTTTCTACATTGAAACGGGCTTATATTATCACTTAAATTAGTCATGCCCTATTACTATCTTAAAAAATTAATTAACATTGTATAATATGAAAAACCAAGTCACGATGAATAGTACTATTCACGATGAATAGTACTGGTTTTTAAGGAGAGAGAGGAAGACCAGTTGTTGTCGGCGCCTACCTCCTACGAACCACTGCTGTCCTCTTTCTGTTCATCGCCGTCGTTGCACGGCCGCCGCCTGTAACAACGCCGCCAACACCATCGTTGCGACGTGAGCAACCGGTGGTCTTGATCACTCCGACATGACCGCCGCCGGTGGCCTGTAATGACCGCCTTTGGTGGCGTCTGTCGGCGTACCCACGTTGTTGTTTGCGGTGGCAGAGGTACCACCGCCTTTCATCTTTCTCTTATGCCAATCACCGCCGATTATTGGTGGGTAGCGAGCGGGCTGTAGATTCTTCTAATTTCGGGACGATGAGTCATGACCCATCATCAAACGTGATCAACACTCTTCACAGGAAGGAGTATCTAACAAACCCCCTTCTTTCTCCTCCTCCTTCTTCCCCCAAAACCATTTGCTCTTCTTTCCTACCCTTTAATAATCCATTTTTGCTCAAATTTAACCCATCGCCTCGTCTACAAATGAATTTCTGAAACAAAATCAAAAGGGGTTTTCTCGAATTTGTCGTTGGATGTCGTCCCACAGTTGGAGGGATGCCTACAGTGGCATGTCTACTGATAACATCAAGGGTTTGATCTTAGCATTGTCTTCAAGTTTGTTCATTGGCTCTAGCTTCATTATTAAGAAAAAGGGTCTCAAGAAAGCAGACGTTTCTGGTATTAGGGCAGGTAATTTTACCAATTTCTTTAATTGCGGACTTCGTTGATTTCAATTTATTGTTCGATGATGATGATGGTGATCTATCTCTTTCTTTGATTTTGATGCCTTTGTTGCCCGTTACTATAGTGGAATTTAGTCATTTGTATGTCACCTAGGTTATTCAATTCTGGACCAGTTAATCAGTTATTAGTTTTTGCTGATTGCAAATAAGGAAAAATCATAACCCAAAAGCAAAAAATGCAAATGGTTCAGTGAATTGGTTGTCTGATAGGATCATTGGTGTTACTTAATGACTTTATAACAGCATTATCTATCTAGCCTTATATCTTTATTGGCAAGAGAAATCGGATTTCGTGAATATAAATCATGAACATAGTTTGAATGTGAATACACAAAACTAACTTGATATAAGATCATGCATCACTTAAGCAAGTCTCGATTGATCACGTGATCGTCTGTTTATATAGTAGTGTTTCTGTGGTACCTTTGTTTGAATACTTAGAATAAAAAAAAACAAATTGTTGACTGTTGCGTCATGTATAAACCAATTAATGTTGGAGTTCAGGATATTACAGGAGTTTTTGGTATACAAGTCATTCCATTTTCATCAGATTTTAACATATAGATTCGCTTTTTGGATGCATGTTCTTTATCATGCTTTCTTATAGTGGTGCCTATAGTTACAACACACTTACGTTGAACTTACTAACATATTGATCGTTTTTGTTAGGAAGTGGAGGATATTCTTACTTATATGAGCCTCTATGGTGGGTAGGCATGATAACAAGTGAGTTTATTGATTTGATGTTGTTTAAGATTAAAGGGGTTCAAGGAAACCAGGTAAATTATACTTGTGTTTGTTTAATGTTGTCGTCTTATTTGTACAGTGGTTGTTGGAGAGGTTGCAAACTTTGCCGCCTATGCATTTGCACCAGCTATTCTGGTCACTCCTCTTGGGGCACTGAGCATTATAATAAGGTATGAATATATGTTTGAATTGTTCTTTCGCTTTCACATAACAGTCTTACATTGTTATTATTCCGTATCTTAGCGCTGTACTCGCACATATCATTTTACAAGAAAAATTACATATTTTTGGGGTCCTTGGTTGTGCTCTATGTGTTGTGGGATTCACAACAGTTGTTCTACATGCTCCTCAGGAACGTGCAATTGAATCAGTTGCGGAAGTATGGGATCTTGCTACAGATTCAGGTAACATCTTTTAATTTCATTCTAATGGGCTGTGATGAGTTGATAGGTCTGAGTAAAAATTGATTGAGGACATTGTCTAGCCCTGGAAGGGGTGTAGGATGGCAGGTTATTGCCTGCAACCCGCCCTCCGGCCATGATGGAGTCGTTTCTTTACACACTCTGAGCCCGACATTAAAGTGGAAAATTATTGATTTTAATAGTCTCAAACTGTGGTGTTGCCAACATTTTGTGGTCGGCGTGGTCCTCTCGGTGTGATCTTGATGTCTTAGATAGTTTATAGAGTATTGATTTACAGCGTTTTCAAGACGCGCAACGCGCGTCTGTATATTAAAACTAGTTTATATTAATTGGGGATAGAATGAACAGTTATATTTGTGGTATTATTGGTGTTGCTTTTGGTACAACCTATGTTGCTCTTATATGATGTGTTCGTCGCTTCAGTCTCCCTCCCAAATTCATGTTGTCTGCCGGTGCCCCCTGTGGTCGTCGCCGGCCGGTCTCTAACCATTTGCTAGTTGTTGATCCTCGATGATTTGGTGGCGGCTTGGTGCATCGATCTACTCCATTTTAGCCTTGGTTGTTTCTAGTTGATTTGGGGCCTTTGGGTTCGGTGGTCGCCGATCATACGTGCAACTGATGTCGTTGGATGTTTAATTTTTGCTTTTTTGCCACGATGATGATGATGATGATGTTCATAACATCTGAGATTTTCTGTATCAATATGTCTGATTTAATATTCTAGCAGGTTTAAGGTCACTCATGTTTGCTTTGATGTAAAACAATGTCGATGACGATGAACTTCCTCATCTGAGACCGGTTGTCCTTTGGCATATCATAGAATATGTTTAGTACATAAAAAATTTCATAAATCTCAATCTCCATACTTTAATAAAAATATAACTAAGAAAACACATCACAAAATCACATTAATTTTCATTAAATTTTATCGCTATCTCTCCTATTAAATAATCATATTAATTATTAATAATATTATTTAATTTTTTAAAATTAAAATAATTTTTAATAAATTATAAAATAGAGTTTTCTATTAATGTTATTTCTATAAAAATAAACTTTTATAGAATAATGTTACTCTTTCAAAAACATTAAACTTTAAAAAAAAACAAAATATTAAAAAATTGGTGTTTATAAAAACTAATTTTTATAAACAAAAAAATAATTAAAATTGAGAGTTAGAATAAGAAAGTTTTTAAAAATGATATTTTTTTAAAGCATTGGTTTTGAAACAAAATTTTTATTCTAATTATAATATAAAACATTCAATCGTATCATATTTCTAATATCAATTTAAAATTAATAAAATTTTAATCTATCTAATATTTTATTTATTCAACTCGTATAATATACGTTTTTACTAAACTATCATAAATAATATCATTAAGAAATATCCGCAACGAAGGTTTCTCACGTACGGCTTTGACATGGCCACGGAGAACGACATCTCGAAGACATTTTCAACTTTGAGTTTAATTTTCTCCAACGATCCCTTACTAACTGTAAGTTAACACCGTTAGTTTTTGATGACGTGGACTGCTTATATGACCAAAGCACTAAGCGGAAAGTTGAAATCAATCATCAGGTCCGTCACTCTAAAACTTTCGCACCCTGAAACCCGTCAATCTCCACCTCATGATCTGAATCACTTGACTCATTAGAGGTAGATTTTTGGTAACGATGGAGGCTAGAAACCGAAAAACAGACCTGATGGAGGCTGGGCGACGATGGAGTTAAATAATGTCTCGTAGTTGGTCTTATTTAATGAAAAAAAACTAACGGGAGTTAACTCTTTGTTAGTAATGATTGTTGGATGAAAATAAGCTCAAAGTTAAGAGAATCTGTAAATATTTATTAAGTCGAGATTAATCTCAACCAATAAATAAAAGTAATGATTATTAAAATCCAATAACTCATTTATACATATACATTATTGTCTATAACATGATTCAGGGGCTAATTAATAACCTTTACTGGTCATTAACAGACTACCTTCAAATGGTTTATAGGCTCTTAGTGGTTAAAAAGTAATCTTAAATCTAAATGGTTAATAAATAACAATTTAATCATTCAGACTTAAAGTTGTATCTTAACAATTAAGAGACCCTCAATCATTTAAAGGTAGTTTCTTAGTTGGACATTAAAAGATTACCAAACAACCACTCGCACTCTTAAACTCACAAGAAGAAACAACACTATTTGCGTTGGATGGTAATCGGTAAAATGGTATCCCAACCAAATAGTTATAGATTAAAGTTTTATAGAGTTCAAGCTAATGATTTTTAAAGTATAATAAATATAAAATACAGAATGTGTGTTCGTTAGGGGTGTTCATCAGATCTAGATAACGGTTTATTCAGATTTAAAATTTCCAAAGTCCTATCCGAAATTCGATCAGATCCGAGTAAAGGGTTATCTCTATCCAGTCTAAATCTATCCGAATCCAATACAAATCAGATTCGGATAAATTCAAATAATATGAATTTTTCCAAGTAATCCGAGTTAAACAAATAACAATTTTCCATTTTTTTGTTAATTTTTTATAACACTTTAATAGCTTAAAATCACAATAAAAATATTAAATCATAAAATACAAATTTATCTTAAACATATATTTAAAATTAAAATATAATAGGTAATTATGTAGAAATCGAAAATTAGAATCTCTAATTTAAAATAACAATCGATTATTGTTTGATTGTTTAGGATTAAAGGACTGGAATGTGTCAAGACTTTTGAGTATCTAGTTGAAAATATAATAACTAGTATGTGTAATAAGTAGGGGTGTTCATCGGATCGGATAACGGATTATTCGGATTATTCGGATCGGATTATTCGGATTTGAAAACTTCAGGACCCTATCCGAAATCCGATCCGATCCGAATAAGGATTTTTCTATCCGATCCGAATCTATCCGAATTCAATTCGGGTCGGATTCGGATATATCCGAATAATCCGAATTTATCCGAATAATCCGAATAAACCAAATAATATTTTTTCTTTTTTTCTATATATTTTTTTGCTAATTTTTTATTCTTTCCATTTTATAAGTTGGAAATTATAATAAAATATATAAAACTAAAAAATAAAATTTGACTTGTACACAAATTTAAATTTTAGAACATAATAGGCAATTGTATAAAACCCGAATATTAGAATCTCTGATTTAGAACGACGATCGATTATTTCATAATTATTTAGGATTATGACTAGAACGAGTAAAGATTCTTGTGTATTGAGTTGAAAACATAATATATAGTTGAGTGATGAGTATTGGGTTAGAAACATAGTTGAAGTCTTATTCGGATTAATCGGATATCTGAATAATCCGAATAACCCGAATAAAAAAATTGTGATATGCGAAATCCGATCCGAAATCCGAATAAAGAATTCGGATTCGGATGAGATCCGATCCGAATATCCGAATAAGGATTCGGATCGATTTATTCGGATTCGGATACGGATCGGATTTCGGATATTTTCGGATATCGGATTTTTTGAACACCCCTAGTAATAAGCATTGACTTAGAAAAAATAGTAAAATGCTTGTTCAGTTTAATCGGATATTCGAATAATTCGAATAAACAAATTATGATATTCGAAATCCGATCCGAAATCCAAATAAGGAATTAGGATTTGGATGATATCCGATTTGAATATCTAAAAAAGGATTCAGATTGGTTTTTCCAGATTCAGATACGGAGCGTATTACAGTTTTTTTTTTGGATTTCGTTTTTTGAACACCTCTATCGTCATCTTAAAAAATTACAATTAAGATCATTGTTTTGAAAATCAGACCAACTAGGTCTTTTCTATCGGTTGGACCGGGCACCAGACTCCAATCTGGTCAGATTTGATGCTTGAAACCGTTTTGACGTTGAACTTAACTGATGGTCGCACACCGGTTGAACCGGTTTTTGCTATATGTATTTTTAATTTTTCAATATTTTTAATATATATCTATTAAAATAATTATAATTTCATCTCATTATTAAACGAAACAGTAGAACGTCCGGATCACCATCCATTTTGATCCTAAAATCATTAATCAAGATGCTACTAAACCACAAGCCTTTCGCTAATTAAAAATATTGAATACAAAGCTGCCTTTGTCGGCTTGGTAGTTGTTTATACAGTTGAACGAACTGGTCAACTGAACGACTTTACACCAAGTCTCCTGACCCACACCACGCGCCCACAAGAGCGTGCATACAACCCACCCCCTCCATCTTCCAACTCTCTTGTATCCATCGAAATGTTGCAGCTTTAATACAATAATAACAACATTCTCCCATCCCACATTCTCACGTCTTTCACGCTCATCACAACAATCACATTTCACAATTTCACACCAACAACGTTGTTCTCCCATGATCCTTTAGCCGATCACAACATGCTGTAACGCCATCCATACCCAATAACCAAAGATTGTTCAAGACGACAAAGAGAAAGATTACAAATAGAACCATATAATTGAAAAGGATAAAGATTAAGGAGAAAACAAGATATAAAGTTTGTTGCTTTTTGATGTTTGCAGCAAGATTTCATCTGGGTGGTGTTATTTCAGGGGATTTAGGGTTCTGGTGCACAATTCTTGAATAAATTCGTTTGATTTTGAGGAATTTGAGTACAAAAGTTGGTGTTGGATTGAAGAAAGAAAGTGGTGAAAAAGGATGAATCTTTTGCGGAAAGATCCTGGGCTTCCTACGGATTCATTCTATGAGGTTCGAGCTGAATGCACTGATGTTCCCAAAACCAAGTTTAAGATCAAGGTTTGTTTTATCTTTTGCTGAAAGCTTTGCACTTTTGGGTTGGTATTTTCACTTTTGGTTCATCATTTACAATTGCTTTTGATGCTTGTAGCCAATAATTATATTAATTATGATCATTTTGTTGGGTTTGGGGAAGGGGATGACCATGTTTATTTGTGTAGAAACCTAGGTAGTCGGCGCTCAAGGCGCAGGCGCAAAGGGTGAGCCTTGGATCTAGGCGAAGTCGCACACTATTAACATATCATTGGTAGGGCTTTAGACATGTTTTAGGCTGGTTAAGGGCTACTTTAAGCTGATTCGAGACTATCTTTAGATGTTTGGCTGAGATATTGCCGTAAATTTGCCAGAGAGTCTCGATGGCTAGAGGTTTAGTTGCGCTGGGCCTCGCCTGGGTGCCTAGGCGAGCGCCTTTCGTGTCTTTGACTATTATGATGGAGACGCTATAAATTCAAATTACCAAGTGGAACATGACCTCAATTACATAATCCAATTGTAAATCGAATAGATTCAACTTTTATCACCATGTGTACCATGTTATCTTACACTTGTTTGTTTGTGTATACTGGCTGTGTTGGACAACTATATATATGAGATTGGCACATTAAAAAGATGGCTCTTATGAGTTAAAAAATCTCTTCCGAATTGGACCAGTGAGAAAGTTGATTACCTGATTATGCAAAAAGTGATTTTAGTAAAGTTGTGATGATTCATGTAGCATTGTTCCCATATGTGGGATGAAAGAGGCTTCGAATGCTGTCATTGTAATTGTTACTTTTTTTTCATCACTTTATAATGTGTCATTGAATTGTTAATGAAGCTTATAGTTCCTGATACGTTTATACAGTCTGGGAAGACCCTTAGTGTAAGGAAGTGGCGGTCTGCATTCAGTCCAGAAGGTTATCTTGATATTGGTCAGACCCTTGGTCGAATTTATCGTGGAGTAAGTTCTGTATTTGAAATTTTGCTTATTGTGGTCTGTGATTAGTAATGCATTTGACATCTAAATGTAGTTCCCTTTTCATTTTTGATTTATAAGGGGATACATCCAACAATTAGAGGAGAGGTATGGGAATTTCTACTTGGTTGTTTTGATCCTAAAAGCACATACGAAGAGCGAAAAGAGATAAGAGTAACTCGAAGGTAGTTTGTATTCTTCAGATTCGCCACTCACTTTTCCTTGGTTATTTGTACATACTATTAAAGTGGCAAGACATGAGGGTTAGGTAATAGGTTAGAATGGGTCTAGGTTGATTTGCATCTTTGTCAATATTTTATATCTTTATTTATAATTAATTAACATGTTAATCATATTTATAAAAAAAATCTTTGAACATAATGATTTAGGATATTTTGTGCATTACAAATAGACTATGAACGACCTTTAACCAGCGTGATCAGGTCGACCCATTTGAGCTTTCCCTTTTACCTTTTTTTTCATTTGACCCATTTAATCTTTCCCTTTAACCTATTTTTTTCATTTGCCCCATTTGAGCTTTCACTTTTAGTTGCTAAAGTTTTTGCATTTGACTAGTTTTGAGGTTACAGCCAACCGAAATAGACCTATTCATAAGCTAATGGGTCGAAATGCTACCTCCACATACCATGATCACCTAAATCTCTTTATCTATTTACAACGGGTTACACTTTTCTTGGCATACTGTGCATATCACAATATCCTAGAGGCTAAAGAAGTTTAAAAGAACTGATAAGATCTTTTATTATTGTAGAGAAGAGTACATGCGGCTAAAAGAACTATGCACGTATATGTTCCCCCTTGTGGGAAGTGGCAAGTTCATCACTGCCCCTGTGATCACAGAAGACGGCATTCCAACCCAAGACCCTGTAGTACTTCTAGAAGCAAATCCTGACAAGCTAACGAAACCAACAACTCAAGCAACTGGTAATGCTTTTTTTTATGCAGACTTAATGGTCGTTAAATGATTTTTAATGTAGTAAGTTGTGTACTTATGCCGTTCTTTCAGATCCATCCATGTCTTGTCCTAAGGAGGAAGACAAGAAAATAATCCAATGGAAACGTACACTACATCAAATAGGTTGATAGATAATATATTTCATCAAGCACTTCTGTTAGCTCATGCGGTTTTGTCATTATCATGTAACCTTTTACATACGCGTTACTATTTATGTTAGGTCTTGATGTGGTTCGCACAGACAGGACACTAGTATTCTATGAAAAGCAGGAGAATTTAGCAAAACTTTGGGATGTTCTTTCAGTTTATGCTTGGTTTGATAAAGATGTCGGCTATGGTCAAGGTTGATGTTAAATTCATCAAAAATTTTCTTATCATTTTGAATAACTACTTGTAACGACTCTTATTCGGATAATAAATTTTACGTATATGAATATACCATATAGGGATGAGTGATCTCTGTTCTCCCATGATTATGCTTCTTGAGGATGAAGCAGATGCATTTTGGTGTTTTGAACGTCTAATGCGCAGATTGGTATATATACAAAATCTTTCTACGTTAGTTATATCTTTTGGTTGTTTTCAACTAATGAAATGTTATATGTTTCTGGGTTTGAAGCGCGGGAATTTTAAATGCGTAGGGAGGACCGTGGGGGTGGAGTCACAGCTCTGCAATTTAGCCAATGTTATTCAAGTTGTTGACCCTAAACTTCATAAGCACTTGGGTATTTTTCAAGTACTGGTTATATTTATTTTATTCATTTCTTATTCGAATAAAACGCACTAAAAGGATTTATATTGGTTTATGAACACAGAATACGTAGGTGGTGGCGATTATCTGTTTGCTTTCAGGATGCTTATGGTTTTATTCAGACGAGAAGTATCTTTTGGTGATTCTTTGTACTTATGGGAGGTGATAATAACTAATAACACAGGCATTTGAATACTTTTCAAATGACTTTTAAGAAAACCTTTGACTTGTTTCCATTCTAGTTAAATCTGTTAGCTTTAACCCATTTGTCGGGTTCAAGATTAAACATGATCCAAATAGACCTATATGTATATACAGGGGTCAAAACTATCACCTCTAGTTCTTCTGATTGATTAATGAATTTCAAACAGATGATGTGGGCCTTGGAATATGATCCTGATTTGTACACTTTATACGAGGAATCTGATTCAGACAGACCCGAGGATGCTAAAGGGAAACCAAAATCATCGCGCCAATGTGGCAAATATGAGAGAGAATACTTGAGAAGTGGCGCTAAAAATGGAGAACCACTCCCAATCTCTGTGTTTCTTGTTGCGAGTGTGCTCAAGGAGAAAAAGGTCAAACTGCTCACAGAAGCCAAGGGACTTGATGATGTTGTCAGGGTCAGTTTTATAATCTTTTAGAAAACAAAGATGCCTTGCAGAAATTTCATGATGTAGATCGGTTTCTTTACTCATCTTTTTTCTTCCAGATATTGAATGACACTTCAGGTAACCTGGATGCTAGAAAATCCTGCTCGGGAGCTATGAAACTTCATAAAAAGTATCTCAAAAAGGTATATGTTATGCCATGGGTTTCTAAACTCTAAAGCATCCTTTCTTGATTCTTTGAGGTTTCAAATTGGGCGGGGTGTGTGTAATGGATCAAAACAGGTTGTTTTTAGTATAGAACCAAACGAGCTGGTTTGGGCCCAGTTGACCCACACAAACTTTTTTTTCACTTTCTTTAATAATGTAAATAGTTAGTGTGTTACGTTTACAATAACAATAATATTACATCAATAGTTTAAGTATTTGAATAATAGCATTTGGTAGCTTAACCTATTCCCCATTTAACTATTATCGATTTACTCTGTTTGAGATAAAACACATTCAGGTAAACCCTAAAAGCTAAATTGGTCGCATGGTCGCCTCTATTGATTCTTGTTAAAGTGTATATGGCGCGTCTTGCAATATAACACATAATATGTTGGTTTACTTGTGGCTGTTGCAGGTGAAGATGCAGAAGCCATCTTCATGAATGCTGCTTTGGAAAGTGAAGATTAAACATAGTGTTGGAGTTAATTTCGTTATAAAGACAGATAATGTTCCATTATTTATGTACAATTCTTTTTGACACCCATTATGTGTATATGATCGATTACATGTGATTATTGTTGTAGACTCTATGTATAAACTACTATTGTATAATTCTTTAAACAATCACTTTGACCATATGTATTTTTATTGAAGGATGCCATTATTAATATTAATTCCCGTCTAGTCTAGAACAGAGACATAAGGCTTCCATTCTGATGTAGAACCTCAAGGATCCAGCACATATTTTTTCGATGTAAACCCTTTGATGGGGGTGTTGTTGTGTAAGAGAGATAGAGAGCTAATTAGGAAGATACTCATGGGATGGGGCCTTGAGGTGGGTGATATGTGAGTGAAAGTAGATACAGGACTAAATTTTGCATATCTGGTGACTAATGTGTGAAACTATTCTGATAAACGCGTAAGGTACAACTAGTAAAAAGTGGCTACTTTCATAAGTTAATATGACTAATTCATCAACATTGTCACGACATTATATTTAAATCTACACACATTTTTTTGCATTTCTATGTCACTAGATTATATTGCTCCTCATTGCAAGGTATAAACTTAACTAAAGAACAAAAAAATTGGAACAAACTTTAATGTTTAGTAAAACTTACTTCTTTCCTGTTACATTTGAAACCAACCCTTTCAAGAACTTTGCAGACTTAGTGATCGGAGAGTTAATCGCCATCAAATTATACAAAACATTCTCAACTTCAGTAATCGAAGGCCTTGTCTTAAATCTTGAAACTACTTTCAATTCCCCTTCTTCTTCAACCAACACGCTCCATCTTTCGCCACTCAAAACACCATCTCTAACACATTTAAACACGACACCATTCCGCTTACTCAACAGTCCTCTGACCTCTAATCCCATAAACGAATACACAACTTCAAACGACCCCAAAAAGTCCGTAAAATCACCAAAACTACTTTCCTCATCATCGTAACTCCACCTGGGGTTGAACATTACCATAGGCTTCGGATAAAGACTATTGGTGACAGTTTCCATCACTTCAACTTGTGAAGCTTCTGGTGTCAAAAACACCACCACATCAGCAGAGTTTAACATTCTGTTTACACCATCCCCCATATTCATTAATGAAGTAATGTCAGCATGTTCAACAGACCCAAATGGTAGTTTGTTAGCAGCTTCTGTTAGTCTAGAATTGGGCCATAATATCAATACTTTCACTTTAGACCCTTTTTTCTTCAGAGGCATTTCATCGAACATTTGGAGTGCAAGTTGTGATAAAGACTCCGGTGAGTCATCAACAACGGGGATTTCGACACGAAATCTTGGTTGTTTTGCTTTCTTAAGCTTGCCAGCGAGCTTTGGGTTGTTCAGAGGTTTCTCTAATGTGGATATGAGGCATGTTTTCGCTTGACGTATGGCTTCATCTTTCGAATTGGGTGGAGAAGAGAGATTACAATGGATGATCTTTTGGATTTGGGTATTCGATGAACCAATTGATAACGTTTGAGTGAGCGAACTGGAATTGGGTATTTGATTTGGGTGTTTGAAGATCAGCTGCGATGGAATTGAATGATGTCTCACAAGATTCGTATGAACATTTGGGAGTAAAGATGTCATCTTGGTGATTTTGAAAACTGAAAAAGATGAAAGAAATTGTCCGCAGATTTGTACGAAGATCAGATATAAAGACCCATAAGCGTCGGAGAATGACAGCCACACAATATATGCTGCAAGATCATGCATAATAATGTAATAGTTACAACTAACAGATGAAATCATGATGTTTTCGAGTGTTAGATTCAAGATTGATTCAAAAATCCGAAATATTACTTTAAATAACATGTAAACAATAAAAATTCAATCAAATCAGATCATCCTGTAACTAATGTTGTTCAATCTTTCTTTCTGGTATACACATCACACCAGAGTGTTAGAATTTCAAAAATGTATCGCTTTCGAGTTGATATTTACGAATGCGTGTGTTGCTCAAACATAATGTTGTGGTACAAGATCATTAGCCATAGCTGAATCTTGTGTCTGATTGCTTCACTGATGTTTGTCTCCGAGGGGTTCCAATCTCGCAAGCGTTAACTCTTGCAGCAAACCGAAGAGAACAAAGTGACTCGTTAATGGAGCTAGGTGCCGGTGATACATTGACCACCATCAAAGTCTTGGAATCACCACCTAAGCAAGGCTGTTCATTTTCAAAATCAAAATCAAGTTTGAATTCATCAGAAGTTTTCAAACGGATGATATGAACACAATATCAAAATTAAAAAAGGTTGGATGTGTACCTGCAGAAGATATGTAAGTTTTGAGTTCCTGAAAGGTACATGTTCTTCTTTTTTGGCTAAAGCAAATATAACATCGCTTAACGATGACAAACTTTTGTTAATGGCTTGAGTTTCTTTCAAACGATCCCCAGTTGACCCGCTTTTGGAAAGGCGTTCACTACCCGCGAGATCAATAAGGTTAAGAACCCCATGCACTTGTTGCTCTGTGCTCTACAACATTAATCAAGACTGTATCATTAGCCAACACCGTTAGCAGGATGATATAAAGGGAAAAAAGCAAAGTTCCCTTACCTCATTAACACCTGTTATCCTCAGAGTGAACACAAAATGGCTTCTTGACGATTGTTCGTTCATTTGAGTCATACCCACAGACCTAAACATAAAAAAGAAGAAATTGAGCCTCGTAACAAGTCACGTGAACATAAGTAAAAGGAAACGGATAAAATGGGTTGAACGTATGCACACTAAAACTCCTAAATCATGTTATTCAAACAGAATTATTAATATTATATTATCACTAACTATTAAGAGTATACTTTTTTGGACAAAAAAGTGTTTCGGGTCAACCCTACAAAATCTGACCTGCAAGCTTCGACTCATTCAAAAATACCCATTTTGACCCGGGGCATAACTGATTATGAGAAATTAAAAAAATTTGGACAAAATGTGTTAAAGGTCATTCAACCCAACCCGTCCATTATGATGTGTATAAAAGTTACAAGTTTTGACATGTAGCACATCCTCTCGACAGCACAAGGGTTAGGAGATGTCAATACCTGCTTTGTGCAGCGCGGTTTAACAGAAATGAAACTTCTCTACTGCTGCGTACATCAACTACAGTCAGGTCTGAAACATGTGTGTTTCCATTAGTATCATGCTTAATTGTATACTGCTTAGTACGTGACTCTGTTGAACAAGGTCGGTTTGCTGTCAACAGATCGCGTATTGTCTCATTATATATCTCCAACATTGAAACCTGTAAAACCATTATATAAGAAATACTTTCTTTGATAACTAAACAGCAAACATGTTTGAAAAATCAAACCTGCATTTCATACTTCCACCCTTGGTTTTGAAGTGTTTGTTTGGACTCAAAAATTTGTTCCAAAGACCGTGGTATCAATCCTTTGTCATCATCATTTCCAGGTGTACCCATCATCGTATGCGTTTTTCCAGACCCTGTTTGACCATAAGCAAAGATACAAACCTGGAAAAAGTAATCAAACGGGTCAATGTGGGTTGTGTTTAATCTCAAACGGGTCAAATTAAAAGGTTGAGCTACAAGGAGAACCAGCCAAAGACTTTTGTTAAATGCATACAATCCGACCCGTTTCAAAACATGATAAAAATGCTTAATGACTGTGAGAAATATGCATCACCTTATAACCATCCAATGCACTCTGCACGAGCTGTGAGACCTCAACAAACACCTCTTCTTGTGAAGATTCAGGCACAAATACCTTATCAAACACAAAAGAATGCTTTTGTCCTTTTTCACAACAAAAACGGTAAAAATATAAGCATCAAAACATGGTAAATAAAGGTCAACTCTGCACGAAAGATCGTCTTCATAGTACCATGTTGCAATAAATCAACGCCACGACCAAGATTTTCTGTTGTTGTAGGAAAAGAAACTGCCTTTGGTTCATCTTCAGCAGCATCATCATACAATAAAGGCCTTACCCTGCAGAAAACTCGTATATTCCCTTTCAATTCCTGTGGCAAAACAAAAGATCGTTATAGTGATAATATATTCTAACAATGAATCAAAAAGATATTGAAGCTTACCAGTATTGTGTTATGCAACTTTTTACGCAACGATTCTCCCTCAACAAGTTTTAATTCGGCCTCAGCTAAACGAAACTGTAATTCAGAGTTCTCTCTCTTTTGTTCTTCGTATCCTGTTCTTATCTCAAATGCTGATAAATCAGACATCTAAAACATAAAAAGAAATCAAGAATTAGTCAAAGTAAGTCGAACTACAAAGTGTTATACTGTTATGTTAATAAAATCAATAATACCGCTAGTTTATTCTCAGCAGCATCAAGTTTCTCTTGCAGTTTCTTTATTTGATCACTTTGTGAAGCACATGTTGCCTGAAAAGACAATAATGGTCGATATAACAACATTATAAGCTATGACAAATAACAAACAGGTCAACAAAGAAGAACCTCAAGCTCGATTGACTTTGTTGTGAGGTTCTCCAACTCAGCAGCTGACTTTCCGGTCCACTCCTTGTATTGCAACACTTCAGCTGATAATTCTTGAACTTGTGACAGCTGGCGATCGCGGTCATCTCTCACTTGTTGTAAATCCAATTTTAGGCATCCAACTTCACTCGCGAGTTCTTCTTTTAGCTTCATGGTCTCATTGCTACTTTCCTAAACATAAATTCATATATAACTATAAGAAACATTTATTGAGATAAGGAATTTAAAGCAATCAAATGGTAAAAATACCGACTTTAGTAGCAGTCAACTGATCTTCCAAAGAAGTGCAGTAGCCCCTTAAGTTGCTGAGGTTCTCCAAAGCCGCAACCTTTTCTTTTTCCACATTTTTGAGGATCTCGTTGGTTTGATTAAGCTCTGCTTGAAGCTTACTGTTGTATTGTTGTAAGCTCGTGTTGTATTCTTGCAGTCTCTTGTACATATCATTAAGTGATAATATCTGAGAACCAAATAATCCATCTGGAAATCAGTCTTCAATGGCAATTTTATTCATTTTCACACTGCCAAAAAATTCAAGAACCAATTTCACCAAGATCATATATAAAATTACAAGTAACCTTTTGATTAGCACTTGAACACTCTCTTTGAGCTTTTTCAAGTTCTTCCAAAATGGGGGCTTGTGATCTCTCTACAGCTAATCGAGCATCCTTCTCTTTGGTTAACGATACCATTGCAGCCTGAGATTAGCTTTGATCGTTAAAATATTAATTTTGGCAACAATAACTTATCTTATACCATGATCAAGAAATCAAGATTCTGACCATACCAATTTATCTGATTCTTCTTTTGCAAGTTTCTCTTGTAATGCAGCGTAATTCTTGCGTAACGCCATGATTATAGAATTCAGTTCTTCTTCCTTTTCACCCATTAGTAGTTCTTGAAGCAGTCAAATACAACAAAAAAAAATGACCAAAGATTGTGAATTTCGGAAAAAAGAATGAATATGTTCTTGAAATTATAATTATACCCATATCACTGCATTTCTTTTCTGCAGATTCCAACATCTTCCATTGCTTTTCTTGCTCTAACAACAGATCCCCTTCAAGTTCTTGAAACCATTTGATGCACATTTTAAGCCTTTTTATATATCCGCCATAACATCGCATTTCTCCTACAAAAACCACAAAATTATCGTCGAATTTCAACAAATAATCCACAAAAAAAAACTAACCTTGAGACTGAACTTATTCTTGGGTTTGATCCTCTCACTCAACAATGCTTCAACATCTTCTCTCGTAAACTCAATCGCCCCACAATCCGAACCAGCAACGCTCGCTGGTCCGACCCGAATATCCGGATCATGACCGCCATTAACAACTGACAACACCTGCCGTGGTATTCTCCCACCATTGGCCGGCCCAACCATTCTTTAAAATTTAAACTTTAAACTTTAAACCCTCTTGATATCGACCCCAAAGTCGTAATCTTGATAATGTTCTTGAACACAAACAAAATACTAATTAAGACCCTGAAATTGTGAGATATGAATTGATGGATAAAGGGTTCAGTTAGGTGATCTGATTGTGTTACTTAAAAGGGAAGATTCTTGGTTGTGGGAGTGAGTGTTAGGTGTGTTCATGAATTGAAATAGAAGCTTTCAAGATTGTTATTAAAGTGATTGCTTGGAGTTGCAGGGAAGAATATGAAGGAGATGATGCAACTGTGAAAGTGAAAGTGAAATGGTTTTTTAAATTTTAAAAATCCGGTAATCTTGGATTGTTTTAACAAAACACCAAGGTTCGAAGTTGAAGTTCTATAATGTTTTTGGTGGTATTTCTAATTTTAGTATTAGAAAATGTTAATTAGAATTATGAACTAAAAGTTCTAATTTCCAATCACCCACAGATACTTTTTCTATTAAGCATCTTTAAACTTTATATGATACTAACCGCATTTCTAAAATATTTTATTAAAACTATTTAAACTTCCTTTTTAGATCTTTTCATCTAAATTTGCATTAAGTTTTCAGTCTAATATAATTTTTATAAATGTTATAACTTTTATTATTAACTAAGCTAAATAAAATATATATAAAACGAGTTTTGGGCAGTACCCGTAAGCGGATACAAACTGGTTTTTGTCCAACCGGGTTTTTTTACCCGGGTTGAGGTGAACCGGGTATGAACCCGGGTCGGTTTCACCTACTTGAAAACCCAACCGTTATACCGGGTCGGGTTTGAAAAATCAAAATCTTTTTTTTTCTTGTGTGTGTCCAATACCGGGTTCACCTGGGGGTCAACCACGCCCCGTTCAGGTCGGATCAGGTTAGCTAAAAAATCAAAATCTAAAACCGGTTCCAACCATATGATTTAAACGGGTACAACCCTGGTGCACCTCCCATCAGGTGCTACCCGTACCCAGGTTCTGGTCAGGTCCGAACCCGGTTTTTATGCCCACCTCTAAATGGTACCATGGTAGTATACTAGTATCACACTATTAGTTGTGTTTTATAGTTGGGCCGACTATAAATATTTGGACCGAAATTTAAAAAGTGAAAAATAATAAAAAGAAAATGGAGATGCGGGGTATCGATCCCCGTACCTCTCGCATGCTAAGCGAGCGCTCTACCATCTGAGCTACATCCCCATTCGGTGCTGTTATATTAAATAATATTACTACTTTTCCATAAGTTCGTAATTAATCAACAAGAGAAAGATATCAATCAAGTTGCTTTTTATCTGTATCTATATAAAACAGCAAAACAATAATAAATAAATCGATTTACATGCTATGTGTGTATACATAGTTATGTATCACTTAAAATTTATAAAGTTAAAATATTATGTTTTGCCTTTTATCTACCAATTGATATCTTGTTTTTCATTAGTTTCTTATTTCTATCGCTTCTTATGAAATAAACTTATTTTTGCTACTATTTAAAAGTTATATTATGTTATCGTTTTTCTTGATATGTTACAAAATGATTATAGACTTACAAAACTTACAAGCAGTAGTTGTATTTTATACATAACATTTATACTTTAAAAGAGTGCTAATTTAAACTTTAACTTGTTTTTTTTTAAACTGACGAGTTTACACACATACAAACAGGTTAACCAAAAATTAAGCCTAATCCTCAACCCGAACTTGACAATACATGTTTGTCCAATTGTAGCTCTTTTAGTTAAAAGTAACCATTTTTATAACACATCAACCATACTAAGTGAGAAAATACACTTATATGTGAACACAGTTTGAAAACTCTTGGATTATCCATCAACACAATCAACACGATCCAATGTGTCATGTGACATGTGCCATTAGATATGATGCACCATGATAGCAACACCACCTTGCGCCATGATACGCCACCCCTGATGAGCATTGAGATCACACCATACACCTTGCGCCACAAGACCCGACCCACTGCACATAGATCTCAAGTGAATCAACGATGATGATGAGAAAGAGCCCGAATTAAGACAACAACGAAGATGGAAGTACCCAACGACATTATTATTGAAGATCACGTACGCATGCATGGTTGGATATTATGCACGTGGGCACATGCAACGTATTATTCTGTTTGTTAGTGGTTGAACGTGTCATATGGTAGAATAAGTCTTGTTAGACTTAGTTGTTTAGTTTCCATATTGTTAGGGAAGTTAGTTGCTTTCTGATTCTTGATGTAAGCCTATTTAAAGGCAGCTTTGATTCAATAAATGATATCACGTTCACTGCATTCTACTACTAAACTATCACTTGAATTCTTTCAAGTGGTATCAGAGCGAGATTTGTAGATCCAGGCAAAGGAGAGTGATCAAGAATGACGACTGAAGGAGGAACATCCCAAGGATTCGCGATCCCCAAGTTCGATGGGGATTACGACCACTGGAGTATGGTGATGGAGAACTTCCTGAGATCCAAGGAGTTTTGTAACACCCCAGCCCGACAAGGCTGACGTGTCACTATCACGGTAATCAAAATCCAAACGCATTCCCATTATTAAAACGATTACAAGTTCAAATTCCAAAACCTAATTAAGATGTTCAATACATTTATTAAAGTAACAGATAATCTTGGTCTTCAATTCACTCTTCACTGGTTTCCCGGTGTCACACCCCAACCTTGACGGCGGAAACGTCGAGGTGTGAGGGTTAAGATTTTTCACAGCCACATAACGCTATGTTAAAGTATAAAATGCCATTAATCAATTGTTTTCACTCACCACATACATCAATGTCTCAAAATAAATCAAACAAAAACAAGAATTCAATCGTCTTTATTAAGCCTAGGTCCATGCTCTAGGTTTATGCATTCCTTCAATCATTGCTAAGCTTGCACATTACCTGAAACATGTTGAAAATAAAGTCAACTAACTAGTTGGTGAATTCTTATGGTTTTAAATACAATAAGTATACAAAATGTGGCAATTCTAGTCAATGGTCACAAGATAGCAAGTATATAGAACATGCATAGTTACAATCAAGCCTCGACTGAATAATATGAATAAGCATGATTAGCTAAGTGTATTTGGTTCCCTAGTGCACAAGCATACGGCTCCTAGGAGTCGGCAATACATCGACTTTAGCACCAAATAGGCTTGTCAGGCCCAAAGATCTAAGACTTCGCTAGGCTAGCAATAGTTAATGATTGCACACGTATGTCACATCTCATATAATACTTAACATATCCAAACAACCACGACTATGTAAAGAATTGCACGTGTGTAATAAGTATCAAAGCGTGTATGTGTAAGTTTGTATAAGCAACATGTTTCACACCGAAAGATGTGAAATAATCGTAAAGCGGGGCATAAGAACTCACATGTTTAATAAGGAGACTTGTAGATGTAATAAGAATAACCACGAATAAGATTTCCAACACAAACGTCACAACGCACCTAAACGAAATAAAGTAGCGCGTTATAATTTGTTTGATGATTAATTGTAGGTCTAATATGATTTAATAATTATTCGTATTTATTACATGTTAATAACGTGATCGGTTAAATGGAACGAATGGATTATACTTGGTATAATCAATTGTTAGCGCGTAAAAGAAATAATAAATAAAACTTGATTAAATTGTACGTTGAACCGATTTTTAAGGATTGTATATAATAATTATAATAAGTGATCTAGCTATTGTAAGGGACTATATACAAATATATATATTTATAGGTATAAGTAATCAAACAATTTAATTGTTTGAATATACATCTAAATATATATACTAAACAATTATAATGTTGTGTAAAATAATCAATATAAATGATTTAGCTATTAAAAGAACTATGTATAAATATATATATATATAGGTATAAATAACTAAACAATTTAATTGTTTGAATATATATATAAATATACATACTAAACAATTATAATATCATGATTTAGTTATTAAAAGAACTATATATAAATATATTTATATAGGTATAAGTAATTAAACAATTTAATTATTTAAAAATATATATATACATATACAAGTATTATGTTTACTCATTTCTTTTGTATTTTTAAAACTAAAATTATGTATTTATAAATACAAAAGTATTTTATAAAAATTAATTTGGTCACAAATTTATTAAACAAAAGTAAGAAAATAAATCTGCATTTTATAAAATATATTTTAGAAATTTTCAGAATTTAAAAAGGTTAAATAAATAAAAAGAAATGAAAAGAAAAGGAAAAGATCACAAAAGAAAAAGAAAAGAAGGAAAAGGGGCTACCCGGGGTCGAACCCGGGGCTCCCCTGAAATCGTGGAGCGCAGGAACCAGTGAACCAGGGCCAAGGCCTTGGTTTCACTTGGTTTGTTTTAATTTTAAACCCAGTCTCCCAGGTTTCCCCTTTTCTTATGAACCCTAGGTTCAACCGGATCAAAATTGACCCTCGATTCGGTGTTAATCACCTAAATCGTCATAGGGCTTTTGATCCTTGATCAAAAACGAGTAGAATACAGGTTTGGATTACCTGTTTTGATTGGGTTTTGAGTGATATCGAGTTCGGTTTAGGTTTCGGGTGTTCTTGGGTTGGGGTTTTCTGATCAAGAGAATTTCTTATGAAATTGGGGGTTTGGAGAGTTCAGGAACTTCGAAATGGATCGAAAGGCCACAATATATAGCTTTGATTTCACGTGTTCGAGCTTAACTCGTTTGATTTGAAACCGCGTTCGAAGTTTACCAATTTAGGAGATTCGATCTGTTAATTTTTGCGAAATTAGTTGATTGATTGATTGATTCGACCGCGTATTAAGTTTGGAAGTGATTAATTTGGTTTAATTTGTGAAATTAGTCAAGATTTGAATTTGGATTTCGCCCGGTTAATCCTCGGCTCGAATTAGGGAGGTCAACGCGCGGGAACTCGAATTGGGTTAAGGCTCGGGTTCGAAACATGAGGCCGAGGGGTTTTGGGGGTTTAATTTGGGTCAAAATCGGTTTGAAATGGGGTTTTGGGGCATTGCCGGAGCTCGGCCGGAGCTCCGGCCGATGGTTACCGGAAAAACGGGGGGGTGGGGGTTTGGTTTGGGAAATTGCACAATCGGCCCCTCTTCTTTCGAATATTTATTATTTCAGGTTTTAAACTTTTATTCAAAGTTTTCAAAATGGCAAAACAACCCCCTGTACTTTAAATTCAAAGTTTTTATTATTATTATTATTATTATTATTATTATTATTATTTATATTATTATTATTATTATTATTATTATTATTATTATTATTATTATTATTATATCTATTATTATTATTGTTATTATATATTTTTTTATATATATATAAAATTTACTAATGATGCTATAAAATGGCATAAATAAAATGAAAAATACAGGATGTTACAGTCTCCCCAACTTAAAAGAATTTCGTCCCGAAATTAAGAATCAAAAAGGGTTACAAGAATAAGTAAGGGTAAGTCTTCTTCATATGTTCTTCACGCTCCCAAGTGAATTCCGCTCCTCGTTTATTCTCCCATCGAACCTTTACGATTGGGGTCGTAGAGGTCCTAGTCTTCTTCATAATGCGATCCATGATTTCGACGGGTTTTTCAACGAAGTGTAGTGACTCGTCGATCTGAATGTCTTCCAATAGCACATGCAAATTATCGTCGGCCAGACACTTCCTAGATTCGAGACGTGGAAGACAGGGTGAATTCCACTAAGGTCGGAGGGTAGTTCTAGTTTGTAGGCCACTTTCCCGATCCTTTTCAGAACCTTGAAAGGCCCTACAAACCTTGGAGCTAACTTGCCTTTCCTTCCAAAGCGAACCACACCCTTCCACGGTGAGACCTTGAGAAGGACCATCTCCCCAACTTGGAATTCCAGTGGCTTGCGACGTTTGTCCGCGTAGCTCTTCTGTCGACTCCTGGCCACTTCCAGGTTCTTGCGGATGATAGCGACTTTGTCGGTCGTCTCTTGTATGAGCTCGGGACCGGTGATAAGATTTTCGCCAATGTCGGTCCAGCAGATTGGTGAACGACACTTACGACCGTAAAGTGCTTCGAACGGTGCCATTTGGATGCTTGAGTGGTAACTGTTGTTGTAGGAGAATTCTGCGAGCGGTAGGTGCGTATCCCAGTCGCCCCCAAAATCAAGGACACAGAGACGTAACAGGTCTTCCAGGGTTTGGATCGTCCGCTCGGTTTGGCCATCGGTTTGGGGATGGTAAGCCGTGCTTAAATCCAATTGGGTACCCAGAAGTTCTTGCATAGTAGACCAAAAGTGAGAAGTGAATCGAGCGTCTCGGTCGGATATAATGTGAAGAGGCACACCATGACGGCTTACGATCTCGTCGATGTAAATCCGGGCTAACCTTGATGTCTTATATGTGTCGCGTATGGGTATGAAATGTGCCGACTTAGTCAATCGGTCGACGATTACCCATATGCTATCGTGCCCGCGAGATGTCCGAGGTAACTTGGTTATGAAGTCCATGGATATATGTTCCCACTTCCACATGGGAATTTCGGGTTGTTCAAGTAACCCACTTGGACGTTGATGCTCCGCTTTAACCTTCGTGCATGTAAGGCACTTAGCAACATAGGTTGCTATGTCTCGTTTCATTCCGGGCCACCAATATTGACTCCGTAAGTCCATGTACATCTTATCGGAGCCCGGCTGAATAGAATAATGAGTCCGATGTGCTTCGTTCATGATAGAAGCCCGAAGGTTATTGCGTTTGGGGATCCAGATTCGGTTTGCGAAATACCTTAGCCCATTGGCTCTTGTTTCTAATTGGGCTAAGAGATTTGGCTCGAGCTCTTCCTTCATACTCCCTTCGGTTTGCACCGCTTGCTGTGCTTCTCGAATACTCGCCTCGATGTCACAATCGATCCTTAAGTTCTGCAATAACACCGTAGCATTGTTGACATCGAGTCGGACTTCAGTATCAAACTCTCCCAATGTATCGAACCATTGGCGTCGGTCGCGAATCTCTTGAACGGAAACCATCTTTTGATGCGACTTTCGACTCAATGCATCGGCTACGACATTTGCCTTGCCGGGATGGTAGCGGATGTCACAATCGTAGTCGCTAATTAGTTCCACCCAACGACGTTGCCTCATATTGAGGTCCTTCTGATTGAAGACGTGTTGGAGGCTCTTGTGGTCCGTGTAGACTATACATTGCGTGCCGTATAGATAATGTCTCCAGATTTTCAAAGCAAAGACCACCGCTCCGAGCTCGAGATCGTGCGTCGTATAATTTACCTCGTGAACCTTCAATTGTCTCGAGGCATATGCGATGACCTTTCCCCGTTGCATGAGGACACAACCAAGGCCTTGTTTCGACGCGTCGCAGTATACCGTGAAGTCGTCATTTCCATCCGGTAGCGTCAGAATAGGAGCATTGCACAACTTGTGCTTCAATGTCTCAAACGCCTCTTCTTGCTCGGCTTTCCACTCGAAAATCTTGTTCTTCTGAGTCAAGGACGTGAGTGGCTTTGCGATTTTCGAGAAGTTGGCAATAAATCGCCGGTAATACCCGGCTAGACCAAGAAACGATCGAACTTCCGTCGGAGTTGTGGGAGCACTCCAATTCTTTACGGCTTCAACCTTCGCAGGGTCGACGTGAATTCCTTGACTATTCACAACGTGCCCTAAGAACTGTACTTCTTCAAGCCAAAACTCACATTTCGAGAATTTCGCGTACAGTTGTTCCTTCTTCAACAATTCGAGGATTTGACGGAGATGAAGTTCATGATCGGAGTGAGACTTGGAATAAATAAGAATGTCGTCAATGAAAACGATGACGAACTTGTCTAGGTATGGCTTGCACACCCGATTCATAAGATCCATGAAGACCGCTGGAGCATTGGTTAAGCCGAAAGGCATAACCATGAACTCGTAATGCCCATACCGGGTGCGGAATGCAGTCTTTGGGATATCGTCGTCGTGGACTCGCAGTTGATGATAACCCGAACGCAAGTCGATTTTTGAAAAGATTGCAGCTCCTTGAAGTTGGTCGAAAAGATCGTCGATACGAGGAAGAGGATACCGGTTCTTGATGGTCAACTTGTTGAGCTCCCGGTAATCGATACACATGCGGAAAGACCCATCTTTCTTCTTCACAAATAAGACAGGTGCACCCCAAGGAGAAGAACTAGGGTGGATAAACCCCTTCTCGGATAATTCCTGGAGTTGGCTAGAGTGTTCTTGCATTTCCGATGGTGCGAGTCGGTAAGGTGATTTAGCCGCGGGGCTTGCTCCCGGAATCAAGTCGATTTTAAATTCTACTTCGCGTACGGGAGGTAACCCGCTAAGATCATCGGGAAAGACCTCAGGGAATTCTCGTACGACTGGAACATCTTTGAGTTCCTTCTCCTTGGTTTTGGTGTTGACTACATATGCCAAGAATGCCGGATAACTCTTACTTAGGCATTTCTGAGCCTTAGTACATGACATAAGCTTGAGTCCTTTGGAGGACCGTTCACCGAACACCTTCATCGTGTCACCGGAGGGTAAGGGCATGCGAATACACTTCTCGAAGCAGATGATCTCGGCATGGTTCTTGGATAACCAATCCATGCCAATAATAACGTCGAAACTTCCAAGCTTCATTGGAATAAGGTCGATAAGAAATTTATGGTTGTCGAGGCACAATAGACAATCGCGGATAACCACGTCGACGGTGATGGGTTCTCCATCAGCAACTTCGACGGTGAGAGGTCTCTCTAGATTTGAGCGAGGTTTAGAAAGTGTCGGCTCGAACTCTAAGGAAACGAAACTTCTATCGGCGCCCGAATCAAATAATACGTATGCATAGATGTCATTAATAAGAAACATACCTGTATGGTTTTAAAGGCACTTAAGGACACAAGTAAGGAATTTTAAGAGAAATTCTATGGAGATAGGGTTGCAATTTTTTTTTTTTTTTTTACGTACCGTTCACCACCTCGTTGTTCGCCTGAGCTTGGTTCGCGTTGATGTTGAAGGCACGCCCACGAGCTTGTGGAACATTGCCCACAAGACGAGGGCACTGGGGTCGGTAGTGACCTGGTTCTCCACAGTTGTAGCAGACCCGATTTGGTTCCGTCACTGCGTTTCCCAATGCTCGGCGACACGTTGCCACAAGGTGCCCGTACTTGCCACATAGTGTGCAGATGCGACACGGAAGATTGCCCGGGTGGTGATACCTACACGTGTTACACATAGGTAGAGGGCCCGCATAAGCCCTTGCCACGGGCACTTGTGCTGCTGGAGTAGCCCCGGTAGTACACTGTCTTTGGGGCGGTTTAGGAGCAGCCACGGCGTAGTTCCGTGCCGGTACAAACTTCCGTTTCTTGTTATCAGGCTTGACCTCCTTAACCTCCTCGGGGGTCGTCTTCTCAGTCTTCTTGGCACCCTTTGCAGACATAGTGCCTGCTCGGATGTGGTTCTCCGTCAGCTGTGCAGTGATAGTGATGGCTTCTTCCAGAGTTGCGGGTCGGCTACCCACAACGGCATCCTGAATTTGAGGCGGCACACCCTTAATAAATTTTTCCACGTTTCGGGAAACAGTATCCACCATGTGTGGCAGCAGTATGCTTAGTTCATGATGACGGGTAGAATATGCCAGATGGTTCCCGCCATCCTGTTTCAAATTCCAGAATTCCTCCTCCAGTTTCTGGATTTCACTCCTCGGGCAAAACTTGGCTATGGCTATGTTTTTGAATTCCTCCCAAGTTAAAGCCAAGATTGCATCGGGGCCTCGGTTCCTCTTTTCACTGTTCCACCACGTTAAGGCCCGTTGCTGCAGCATACTGGTGGCATACCTTACTTTGAGTGCTTCGGGGCACTCACAGTTGACGAAGGTGTTCTCCATCCCTTCAAACCACTCTAAGAGACCGGTGGCACCTTCCT
The DNA here is from genome assembly GCA_024085815.1 of Flaveria linearis. Classification (NCBI taxonomy): domain Eukaryota; kingdom Viridiplantae; phylum Streptophyta; class Magnoliopsida; order Asterales; family Asteraceae; genus Flaveria; species Flaveria linearis. The sequence goes on along the minus strand of CM044004.1, from coordinate 85,791,336 downwards.
TGCCACTATAACTGGGAGGCTTGCATGAACTGAAATGCTTGAAGGTGCAAGACTGGGTGTTACGCCGTTGGTTTGCACTATTCTCCCCTTGACCATTGCTATTGTTCGTGACGTTTGCGATCATAGTGCTGCTGAGTTCAGCCACCATGGTCGGGATGACCGCAGCCATTTGCCGGGCAATCATGGCAGCAAGCTTACGGCCGGATCTTCCTCGGTTTCCGTGGAAACGAGACATGCTGGAAAAATACAAATTGGGTTAGGATCGGTTAAAAGGATAATAAGGATGGGCAATTAAGGTAAGAATCATGAATTATACGGAATGATTCCATTTGGTGACGCATCACCATTTGGAAACATTGACACGTCAAGATGAATTGACCCATTCACCTCAGAAACTCGTGTATGTTGGTCATAGTTTATCACTCATCCCGGAAATCCCCAGGTAGCGTAACGGTTCCCTCAATGAGATTTATACGTATACGCTTGCCTTAGCCCGAGGGCCTTTTGCCAGAAAATCCAGAATACAGGTGTCTATGTACCACACTAGTTCTTTGGTTTATGAAATCAAAAATCTTGATGGGATATTTACAAGATTAGACATAAAGTCTAAAGAATTCCTATCAATAGATTCTACTTGGAGACGAGAATAAGTTTAAGAAATAGTAACTGTCGGGGAGAATTAACGTTTAAGATAAGTTTAGTGGAGACGGGTAACAATATGTAATCATGTAGAAAGGCACCTATGCTAAGGCATCACATTGCACATAATAAGGCATAGCGTTAGACAGCATGCAAACAATAAGTATGTATTCATAAGAATACTATTCTATAAGGGTCATGCATAAACTATAGCCTAGGTCACCATTTCTAATAACCTAAATCCCTATAGTTATGGGCTCTGATACCAATCTGTCACACCCCAACCTTGACGGCGGAAACGTCGAGGTGTGAGGGTTAAGATTTTTCACAGCCACATAACGCTATGTTAAAGTATAAAATGTCATTAATCAATTGTTTTCACTCACCACATACATCAATGTCTCAAAATAAATCAAACAAAAACAAGAATTCAATCGTCTTTATTAAGCCTAGGTCCATGATCTAGGTTTATGCATTCCTTCAATCATTGCTAAGCTTGCACATTACCTGAAACATGTTGAAAATAAAGTCAACTAACTAGTTGGTGAATTCTCATGGTTTTAAATACAATAAGTATACAAAATGTGGCAATTCTAGTCAATGGTCACAAGATAGCAAGTATATAGAACATGCATAGTTACAATCAAGCCTCGACTGAATAATATGAATAAGCATGATTAGCTAAGTGTATTTGGTTCCCTAGTGCACAAGCATACGGCTCCTAGGAGTCGGCAATACATCGACTTTAGCACCAAATAGGCTTGTCAGGCCCAAAGATCTAAGACTTCGCTAGGCTAGCAATAGTTAATGATTGCACACGTATGTCACATCTCATATAATACTTAACATATCCAAACAACCACGACTATGTAAAGAATTGCACGTGTGTAATAAGTATCAAAGCGTGTATGTGTAAGTTTGTATAAGCAACATGTTTCACCCCGAAAGACGTGAAATAATCGTAAAGCGGGGCATAAGAACTCACATGTTTAATAAGGAGACTTGTAGATGTAATAAGAATAACCACGAATAAGATTTCCAACACAAACGTCACAACGCACCTAAACGAAATAAAGTAGCGCGTTATAATTTGTTTGATGATTAATTGTAGGTCTAATATGATTTAATAATTATTCGTATTTATTACATGTTAATAACGTGATCAGTTAAATGAAACGAATGGATTATACTTGGTATAATCAATTGTTAGCGCGTAAAAGAAATAATAAATAAAACTTGATTAAATTGTACGTTGAACCGATTTTTAAGGATTGTATATAATAATTATAATAAGTGATCTAGCTATTGTAAGGGACTATATACAAATATATATATTTATAGGTATAAGTAATCAAACAATTTAATTGTTTGAATATACATCTAAATATATATACTAAACAATTATAATGTTGTGTAAAATAATCAATATAAATGATTTAGCTATTAAAAGAACTATGTATAAATATATATATATATATATATATATATAGGTATAAATAACTAAACAATTTAATTGTTTGAATATATATATAAATATACATACTAAACAATTATAATATCATGATTTAGTTATTAAAAGAACTATATATAAATATATTTATATAGGTATAAGTAATTAAACAATTTAATTATTTAAAAATATATATACATATACAAGTATTATGTTTACTCATTTCTTTTGTATTTTTAAAACTAAAATTATGTATTTATAAATACAAAAGTATTTTATAAAAATTAATTTGGTCACAAATTTATTAAACAAAAGTAAGAAAATAAATCTGCATTTTATAAAATATATTTTAGAAATTTTCAGAATTTAAAAAGGTTAAATAAATAAAAAGAAATGAAAAGAAAAGGAAAAGATCACAAAAGAAAAAGAAAAGAAGGAAAAGGGGCTGCCCGGGGTCGAACCCGGGGCTCCCCTGAAATCGTGGAACGCAGGAACCAGTGAACCAGGGCCAAGGCCTTGGTTTCACTTGGTTTGTTTTAATTTTAAACCCAGTCTCCCAGGTTTCCCCTTTTTTATGAACCCTAGGTTCAACCGGATCAAAATTGACCCTCGATTCGGTGTTAATCACCTAAATCGTCATAGGGCTTTTGATCCTTGATCAAAAACGAGTAGAATACAGGTTTGGATTACCTGTTTTGATTGGGTTTTGAGTGATATCGAGTTCGGTTTAGGTTTCGGGTGTTCTTGGGTTGGGGTTTTCTGATCAAGAGAATTTCTTATGAAATTGGGGGTTTGGAGAGTTCAGGAACTTCGAAATGGATCGAAAGGCCACAATATATAGCTTTGATTTCACGTGTTCGAGCTTAACTCGTTTGATTTGAAACCGCGTTCGAAGTCTACCAATTTAGGAGATTCGATCTGTTAATTTTTGCGAAATTAGTTGATTGATTGATTGATTCGACCGCGTATTAAGTTTGGAAGTGATTAATTTGGTTTAATTTGTGAAATTAGTCAAGATTTGAATTTGGATTTCGCCCGGTTAATCCTCGGCTCGAATTAGGGAGGTCAACGCGCGGGAACTCGAATTGGGTTAAGGCTCGGGTTCGAAACATGAGGCCGAGGGGTTTTGGGGGTTTAATTTGGGTCAAAATCGGTTTGAAATGGGGTTTTGGGGCATTGCCGGAGCTCGGCCGGAGCTCCGGCCGATGGTTACCGGAAAAACGGGGGGGTGGGGGTTTGGTTTGGGAAATTGCACAATCGGCCCCTCTTCTTTCGAATATTTATTATTTCAGGTTTTAAACTTTTATTCAAAGTTTTCAAAATGGCAAAACAACCCCCTGTACTTTAAATTCAAAGTTTTATTATTATTATTATTATTATTATTATTATTATTATTATTATTATATATTATTATTATTATTATTATTATTATTATTATTATTATTATTATTATTATTATTATTATTATTATTGTTATTATATATTTTTATATATATATATAAAAATTTACTAATGATGCTATAAAATGGCATAAATAAAATGAAAAATACAGGATGTTACACCCGGATTACCCTGCTGACCTGACGTGCATGAAAACAAAAGCACGCCTGAGCATAACGCTCAGTGAACGGAATAGCGGATAACAAAAATAAACAGACATGACGATAATCAAAGAATCGGCAGATATCAAAAATAAACAGACATGGTGATAATCAAAGAATCGGCAGATATCAAAAATAAACAGACATGTGATAATCAAGGAATTGGCAGATATCAAAAATAAACAGACATGTGATGATCAAGGAATTGGCAGATATCAAAAATAAACAGACATAATGATAATGGAGAACCAAAGATCATAAGATATATATATATCAAATAGAACATACGTCATAAGACATATATCAGATAGAACATACCCCGAGCTAATAATCATATCATATAATAACTGAACAGGGGGAACACAGGTAGCGAGCCCGTGAACCAATGTGAAATGGAGTATGGGCAGACATACAAACCATTCACCAGAGTCCTGAATAAAATGGTGTGTAACCATCCACCAGGAAATAACAGAACTAGCCTAGGATCGATCCATACGCCTCTGAGGAAATAATAATATAACAAGTCATAATTTCAGAGTCCTCTTTAGAGACGCCGTGATCTCAGCTCACCGCCACGGTTGGTGCCACATTATCGATGCCGCAATAACGCGTCTTGGTCACCCCCAAGATAGGGAGAGCTCGGGTAACAAATTCAGAAATATATAGTAGTCAAACTACTTATAACAGAATCAAAAGCAAATTATCAGGAATCAAAACTAGAAATGAACGGAAATCAAATACGAGACAGAAATCAGGAATCTGTACTGCAAAGTAACGGAACCAAAAGTAAATACTTATGATAACAAAGAAACAGAATCCGTACCTTATACACGAATGACAATAATCAGAAACAAGGTCTAGGCTCGGTTAACGCCGCGAGAACCTACGATAACGTAACGCAAATTATAGTTTGGATTTTCCTATTTTAAATTGGAAGAATTCCAGTTCTGCCCCTGTCTTTTCGCACTCGTTAAAAATACTAAACGACGTTTAAAAATTCTGAAAATCTCCAGTTTACTAGATTAGTGATTTCTAAACAACTTTCATTTAGAAAAGTTTCTGATTTGGATTACCGAAATATGAGAAAAACGTGGATCTTTACAGCTGCGCAGAACTGCTAGCTGTTACGAAAACGACTATTTGGAGGTCTAAACGAATGAGTTTTTCTATGTTTTATATATCAACAGATTCGTTTTTCGACGAACTTCGTCATGGACATAAGGTTTAACTGATTTGGATCTGTTATGATAAAGTTATGGCCTCCGTAAATTGGCTGTAAAATATGTATAAATCAAGGTATTTTGGTAAACCGTAAAATTATTTCTAGTTAAAATACGTCCGTTACGGGTCTGGAAATATTTTTATAAATAAGTATAAATCATGATTGACTTCTGAAAAATTTGGCTAATCATATTATGAATCCGTTTGTCATTTATAAAATCATATCCCAAAATATTCATAAAAACTAGTTAAACGTGTGACTTGTTTAAAATGCTCGGTTAAGGTCTAAATCTTAATTTGGTCAAAATACTTATATTTCTAGTAGCTAAAACAATATCAAAATAGGTTCATATCAAGTTTACTAAGTTAAGCAAAGAAAATATGTTTAAAACGTAAACCGAATTAAACGAGTACTTATGCAAACGGGCATCCTATGGTCAAAGGCAATGAACTAGAATACTAATTAGGATATCTAAGATTCAAAGATAACATAATGGCTAATAACATCTTAATGATTCCCACTATTTAAAGTTTATTGTTATAAAAATAACTAATTAATAATATGTGTTAATATTTATATATATGAATTGTTAAGGTGTTTAAATAAATAAATTTACAGAAAATAGTTAACTAACTTTTAAAATAAACAAGGTTTATAAAACTAATTTTTTTACAATTTTTAGAAATTTTATTTAATTTTTTTAAAGCCCAAAAAGGCTTTAAAAAATGGTTGTAGGTGCCCGGGTTCGAACCCGGGACCTCAAAGTTAACAAGGAAGCACAGAACCAGTAAACCAAAGGCCTCAGCCGCATTAGTTCTTAGCTTTTAAATCTTAAAACCATTCTTAAACAAATCCCCCAATTCCTCAAGAACCCTAGTTCCAACTTGGATCAAATTGAAGTTCGATTCATTGTTTTAAATGCTTTAATTCATAGGGCTTTCATTCCTAGACTAGAATCGAGCATATAGGTGGGTTCAATTACCTGTTTCGAAGTTCTAACTGTGATGATCGATCGGTAGCAGGTCGCGGCTTCGGGAAGAATTCAAACGATGAAGAATTCTTGAAGATAATCGAATTAAATGCACAGGTAGCTTCTAACGATGATCTTGATGCAAAGCCCCTTGTCAATTTCAGTTTAATTGGCTTGGAAGATGGATTTCTATAGAGTTGCAGAGCCGCGACAGAGAGGGAATCGAACAGGATGAATTCGTGTATTTCGGGTGTAATTGAAAGTGTAGGTAGATTAGGAATTGATATATGATTGATTAGGCCAGGTTAATTCGTTTATTATTTATGTTTATTGTGCGATCTGGGTGGGTGGTCGGCCAAGAAAAGAAAAGAAAAGAAATCAGTTTCAGATCGCACTCAAATCGAATTGTTTTTAGTGGGGTATTGTTCGAATCTTGCTGGTGAAACTGTCGGGAACAAATGATTGGGATTAAATCGATTAAAATTGGTTGTTTGGGGTCGCCGGAGCCGCGGTGAGGGTGGCCGGAATTTGGCCGGCGATCGGGAAAGGAAACAGAATGGTTTTGACCATTTTACACAAATGGTCCCTGTGGTTTAGGCTCCTGTCGTTTTATGCACAAATTTAATACTTTAAGTTTCTAAAATGGCACAATCACCCCCTGCACCTTTATTATTGTTATTATTATTATTATTTTTATTTTATTTTTTTTATTACGGGTATTATAATTCTACCCCCCTTAAAACAATTTCGTCCACGAAATTGCTAGGTACATATCGAAACAAGATATGACATAACGGATACGGAGTATTAAAGAATCAACAAGTGGATGAGATAACTCATAATCATTTAGATACAGAGACGGAGCTAATCATAAAAATAGAAACATGTAATAGATAGTCTGATGGTCAGAAATTAATAACTGATATCTGTAATGCCAAAATATGTCAAAAATACATTAATAAAAACCAAGTACTAAGCTATAAAAAGATTCGGATATTGGGAACGGATTTCATCTTCTATCTCCCATGTAGCTTCGCGTTCGGAATGGTTTTTCCATAATACCTTGACAAAAGGAATAGTTTTCCTTCGCATAATGCGTTCTTGTCGGTCAAGTATGGCCTCGGGTTCCTCCTCGAACGATAAGTCTTCACGAATCAAATGAAGCGGATAATTCACAACGTGCAGAGGATGATAATTGTACCCCCTTAAAAGAGATACATGGAAGACATTATGCACATGTGACAGTTGAGGTGGTAAAGCCAAACGATACGAAACCTCACCAACTCTTTCCAGGATTTCGAAGGGTCCGATAAACCGTGGACTAAGTTTCTCTTTTAGACCAAAACGTCGTACGCCTTTGCAAGGCGAAACCTTCAGGAACACTTTGTCACCAACCTTAAACTCCAAAAGTTGACGGTGTCGGTCTGCGTAGCTCTTCTGTCTACTTTGAGCTTCCTTTAACTTTTCTCTAGCAATAGCAACTTTCTCATTCGTGATTTGAACTAACTCGGGTCCATCGATGACTCTTTCACCGACCTCTTCCCAACAATTAGGTGCTCTACATTTACGACCATACAATAATTCGAAAGGTGCCATGCCAATGCTAGCTTGCCAACTATTGTTGTAAGCAAACTCGACCAAACACAAGTATTCATCCCAGTTCCCAGTCCACTCTAGGGCACAAGCTCGAAGCATGTCCTCAAGTGTCTGAATAGTACGCTCCGACTGACCGTCAGTCTGAGGATGAAACGCCGTACTAAACCTCAACTTGGTACCCCATGCAGCTTGCAAACCCTTCCAAAAGCGAGAAGTGAACCTCGGGTCTCGATCAGACACGATAGACACCGGAGTGCCATGAAGTCTAACAATCTCTTGTGTGAACACTTCAGATAGTTTGCTAACCGAAAATCCTTGCTGAATTGGGAGAAAATGAGCCGACTTTGACAATCTGTCAACTACAACCCATATTGCATCATTCTTCTTAAATGTCCTTGGCAACCCTGTCACAAAATCCATGGAAATATCATCCCATTTCCATACAGGAATAGGTAGTGGCTGAAGCAAACCACTAGCTCTCTGATGCTCAATCTTGACCTGCTGACAAGTAAGGCAACGGCTAACATACTTAGCCACGTCTTCTTTCATACCATTCCACCAGAAATTCTGATGAAGATCACGATACATCTTAGTAGATCCTGGATGGATAGAGAACGGAGAACTATGTGCCTCAGCTAATAACGATTCTCGAAGAGAAGAATCATTAGGCACACATAAACGTTTACCACACCATATTACTCCATGCTCATCTACTCTGAATTCTGATTGCTTACCAATCTCCACATTCTGTAAGATTGCCCAGAGTTCACCATCGTCTTTCTGTACGTTCTTAATCCGGACTATTAAGTCTGATTCAATCTGAAGACTAGCGAGATATCCGTCACTCTTGCCAATATGTAGGCCAATACCCAATCTATCAAGATCGGTAATGTTCTGAGGCTGTAGCTGTAGGGAGGCTACTGTTCCTGAGCTCTTCCTGCTAAGAGCATTAGCTACCACATTGGCCTTTCCCGGATGATATTGAATATTGGCATCATAATCTTTTAATAACTCTAACCATCTTCTCTGCCTCGTGTTTAGTTCTTTTTGTGTGAAGATGTATTTCAAGCTCTTGTGATCAGTAAAAGTATCACAAGTCTCTCCGTAAAGATAGTGACGCCATATTTTCAGCGTGAAAATAACAGCAGCGAGTTCAAGATCATGCGTAGGATAATTAACCTCATAAGGTTTCAACTGCCACGAAGCATAAGCAATGACCTTACCATGCTGCATTAGCACACATCCGAGTCCCTTTTTAGAGGCATCGCTGTAAATCTGATATCCACCCGTGCCCGATGGAAGTGTAAGAATCGGCGCAGACACCAATCTCTTCTTAAGCTCTTCGAAGTTTTTCTCCCGCTCATCATTCCAAGAGTACTTAACCCCTTTCCTCAGAAGTTGCGTAAGGGGTAAAGCAATAACAGAGAACCCTTCGACAAATCTACGATAGTAACCAGCAAGACCAAGAAAACTCCGGACTTCTGTGGCTGAAGTAGGTCTTGGCCATTTAGTGATTGCCTCTATCTTTGCTGGATCCACCATAATACCATCTGCAGAGACCACATGACCCAAAAAGGCTACTTGACTCAACCAAAATTCACATTTTGAAAACTTAGCATAAAGCTTCTTTTTACGCAGAGTTTCAAGCACGATACGAAGATGGTCTTCATGTTCCCCCTTACTCTTAGAATAGATAAGAATGTCATCTATAAACACGATGACGAACTTATCCAGATAGTCATGGAAAACTCGGTTCATTAGGTCCATGAAAACAGCTGGGGCATTCGTTAACCCGAACGGCATAACCAAGAATTCATAGTGACCATATCGCGTACGGAAGGCAGATTTAGGGACATCAGAATCTTTGATCTTTAGCTGATGGTAACCAGACCTCAGATCGATTTTAGAGAAACACTTTGCACCCTGAAGTTGATCAAATAAGTCATCAATACGAGGCAGAGGGTAACGATTACGGATAGTGATCTTGTTGAGTTCTCTGTAGTCAATGCAGAGTCTCAAAGAACCATCTTTCTTCTTCACGAATAGGACCGGTGCACACCAAGGTGAGACACTTGGTCTAATAAATCCAAGATCTAATAACTCCTGTAATTGCTCCTTCAGTTCTTTGAGTTCAAGTGGTGCCATACGGTAAGGTGCCTTGGAAATCGGCTCAGCACCAGGAATAAGATCAATAGTGAATTCCACCTCGCGGTCTGGTGGAAGTCCAGGTAACTCCTTAGGAAACACATCGGGAAAATCACGAACAACCGGATAATCAGAAATACTAGGCTCTTCAGGAGATAAAATTTTAACTGAAGCAAGGAATCCTGCAGCGCCGTGCAGTAGGGATTTACGAGCCTTAAGTGCTGAAATTATTTGAAGAGTTTTTCGAGGTTTAGTCCCCTGATAAATGAGTTCAGGATGATGGGGATCTCCAAACAGAATGCGACGAGTCTGACACTCAATTGTAACATGATGCCGAGTTAACCAGTCCATTCCCAAGATGATATCAAAATCTTCCATTTGCATGGGCAACAGATCCGCTGTAAGAATGAGCGATTCAACTCGGATCGGACAATCCTCATACACATGAGAGATTGTAACAGAGTTTCCCATAGGAGTCATAATGTTCAAAGTATTTTCTAATAATGTTGGGCTCATCGTTAGATGTTTAAGAAAAGATTGAGAAACTATGGAGTGTGTTGCTCCAGTATCAAATAAGACTTGAACTTCACGAGTTCCTAACATGAGAGTACCAGAAACAGTACCTAAAGAATTTATGTTACCATGGCACACTTAGTAATAGATAACAAGCATAATTTACATGGTAAGACCGCTAGATTATTCAGATACGACAGATTCACAGATGGGAGGAATATCAAGAGTCATACCTGGTGTGTTTGCTGCATCCTTTGCGTTCAGAGCAAACACTCGTCCTCCATTAGTAGGCTGTTTTGCACTATTTCCAGCCTTCCCTTTGTTATCAGGATACGGACAGTCTTTCAGTACATGGCCGGTCTTTCCACATCTAAATCAGGCTCCTGAAGCTCGACGACAAACACCAAAATGATGTTTTCCACATGTAGTGCATACCGGGACTTGCTCTTGACCTTGGTTTTCGGCAGGTTTAGGATTCTGCTGTTTTTGTTTCCATTGATTACCTTGGCGGTTATTATTTCTGTTGAATTGGGCTTTTCGATCACCTGTATTGTACTTGTCGTTCGAAGATTGCCCAGACGGTGCGGTATGGTTCCCTTCACGATTTCTCTTACGGCTCTCCTCAGCTTTAGCTAACCTCTTTTTGTTTTCCATGTCAAGTGTTTTCATAGCATCAGCTATTTCATTGATATTGTTAAACCTTTGAGTCACTATCCACCTCCGAGTTCTCTCGTGAACAGCCCATTTCAACTTTTCTGCTTGGACCTCTGGGCTACCTGCAGCTTCCCCAAGAAAACTAGCCAGCCTACAGAATCTTGCCATGAATTCTTGCCAAGGTTCACCATCTCGTTGCTCAATAGATGCATATTCCCGTGCATACTCACTTCGTTCCACTTCAGAGAAATACTTTCGGAAGAATATTGTGCGGAAATCGGCCCAAGTAAGGGTAGCAGCATAACCCTCTCCACCATGTGCAAGTTTTACCCCTTCCCACCAAACTAGAGCATCATCCTCCAGTTTGTAAGAAGCCAACCTAGCTTTAAATAGGTCATCGACTCCTAGCACTTCGAATATCTTTTCCACATGGGCTATCCAGTTCCGAGCATCCATCGGTGTAGCAGCATCACTAAAAGATCTTGGTCTTTGCTTCATAAAGCGCTCAAGCCAAACATGAATCTCAGCCACAGGTGGTGTTGCATTTCCACCGGAAGATGGTCCAGTGTTGTTCCCGCCAGAAGGTGGCTCTAAGTTATTTCCACCGGGTGGAGGTCCTGTGTTGTTTCCCTCTGAATTTGCCTGTTGCATCTGCTGGATGACTGTTTGAGCAGTCTGAGTCATCAGATTAGGGAGTATTCCAGAAATAGCAGCGTTTACAGCATTAGCAACGAGGGTTTCAATAAGAGTATCAGATGAGGGGCCACTCGATTTATTGCGGTTGTTCACACGTCTCTTAGGAGCCATCTAAAATGAAAATATACGTGTGAACACTGGAATTTAGATTAAAAACAAATTAGATCCTAACCCAACGTCTACCCATAACCTCACAAGTTTATTATTAATGTTTAAGTTTTGTACAGGAAGAGCCTTGGCTCTGATACCACAACTGTAACACCCCAGCCCGACAAGGCTGACGTGTCACTATCACGGTAATCAAAATCCAAACGCATTCCCATTATTAAAACGATTACAAGTTCAAATTCCAAAACCTAATTAAGATGTTCAATACATTTATTAAAGTAACAGATAATCTTGGTCTTCAATTCACTCTTCACTGGTTTCCCGGATTACCCTGCTGACCTGACGTGCATGAAAACAAAATCACGCCTGAGCATAACGCTCAGTGGACGGAATAGCGGATAACAAAAATAAACAGACATGACGATAATCAAAGAATCGGCAGATATAAAAAATAAACAGACATGGTGATAATCAAAGAATCGGCAGATATCAAAAATAAACAGACATGTGATAATCAAGGAATTGGCAGATATAAAAAATAAACAGACATGTGATAATCAAGGAATTGGCAGATATAAAAAATAAACAGACATAATGATAATGGAGAACCAAAGATCATAAGATAACGTAACGCAAATTATAGTTTGGATTTTCCTATTTTAAATTGGAAGAATTCCAGTTCTGCCCCTGTCTTTTCGCACTCGTTAAAAATACTAAACGACGTTTAAAAATTCTGAAAATCTCCAGTTTACTAGATTAGTGATTTCTAAACAACTTTCATTTAGAAAAGTTTCTGATTTGGATTACCGAAATATGAGAAAAACGTGGATCTTTACAGCTGCGCAGAACTGCTAGCTGTTACGAAAACGACTATTTGGAGGTCTAAACGAATGAGTTTTTCTATATTTTATATATCAAAAGATTCGTTTTTCGACGAACTTCGTCATGGACATAAGGTTTAACTGATTTGGATCTGTTATGATAAAGTTATGGCCTCCGTAAATTGGCTGTAAAATATGTATAAATCAAGGTATTTTGGTAAACCGTAAAATTATTTCTAGTTAAAATACGTCCGTTACGGGTCTGGAAATATTTTTATAAATAAGTATAAATCATGATTGACTTCTGAAAAATTTGGCTAATCATATTATGAATCCGTTTGTCATTTATAAAATCATATCCCAAAATATTCATAAAAGCTAGTTAAACGTGTGACTTGTTTAAAATGCTCGGTTAAGGTCTAAATCTTAATTTGGTCAAAATACTTATATTTCTAGTAGCTAAAACAATATCAAAATAGGTTCATATCAAGTTTACTAAGTTAAGCAAAGAAAATATGTTTAAAACGTAAACCGAATTAAACGAGTACTTATGCAAACGGGCATCCTATGGTCAAAGGCAATGAACTAGAATACTAATTAGGATATCTAAGATTCAAAGATAACATAATGGCTAATAACATCTTAATGATTCCCACTATTTAAAGTTTATTGTTATAAAAATAACTAATTAATAATATGTGTTAATATTTATATATATGAATTGTTAAGGTGTTTAAATAAATAAATTTACAGAAAATAGTTAACTAACTTTTAAAATAAACAAGGTTTATAAAACTAATTTTTTTACAATTTTTAGAAATTTTATTTAATTTTTTAAAGCCCAAAAAGGCTTTAAAAAATGGTTGTAGGTGCCCGGGTTCGAACCCGGGACCTCAAAGTTAACAAGGAAGCACAGAACCAGTAAACCAAAGGCCTCAGCCGCATTAGTTCTTAGCTTTTAAATCTTAAAACCATTCTTAAACAAATCCCCCAATTCCTCAAGAACCCTAGTTCCAACTTGGATCAAATTGAAGTTCGATTCATTGTTTTAAATGCTTTAATTCATAGGGCTTTCATTCCTAGACTAGAATCGAGCATATAGGTGGGTTCAATTACCTGTTTCGAAGTTCTAACTGTGATGATCGATCGGTAGCAGGTCGCGGCTTCGGGAAGAATTCAAACGATGAAGAATTCTTGAAGATAATCGAATTAAATGCACAGGTAGCTTCTAACGATGATCTTGATGCAAAGCCCCTTGTCAATTTCAGTTTAATTGGCTTGGAAGATGGATTTCTATAGAGTTGCAGAGCCGCGACAGAGAGGGAATCGAACAGGATGAATTCGTGTATTTCGGGTGTAATTGAAAGTGTAGGTAGATTAGGAATTGATATATGATTGATTAGGCCAGGTTAATTCGTTTATTATTTATGTTTATTGTGCGATCTGGGTGGGTGGTCGGCCAAGAAAAGAAAATAAAAGAAATCAGTTTCAGATCGCACTCAAATCGAATTGTTTTTAGTGGGGTATTGTTCGAATCTTGCAGGTGAAACTGTCGGGAACAAATGATTGGGATTAAATCGATTAAAATTGGTTGTTTGGGGTCGCCGGAGCCGCGGTGAGGGTGGCCGGAATTTGGCCGGCGATCGGGAAAGGAAACAGAATGGTTTTGACCATTTTACACAAATGGTCCCTGTGGTTTAGGCTCCTGTCGTTTTATGCACAAATTTAATACTTTAAGTTTCTAAAATGGCACAATCACCCCCTGCACCTTTATTATTGTTATTATTATTATTATTTTTATTTTTATTTATTTTTTTTATTACGGGTATTATATTTGGCCGGCTGTTGTAGTAGGCTATGTTGAGCCTGATCCCAAAGACCAAGTCTCAGATGAAAGGAAGAAGGAGTTGGCAGATTTGAAGTTGATGGATCTCAAGGCGATGAATTACTTCTTTTATTCAATTGACAAAAGCATTCTGTGTACTATCAAAGAGAAGAAGACGGCCAAACAATTGTGGGAGGCTATGAAAGCTAAGTATAAAGGTAATGACAGGGTCAAGAGGGCCCAGTTACAAAGACTTCGAAGACAGTTTGAAACGTTGGAGATGAAGACTGGAGAATCCGTAACCGACTACTTTGGAAGAGCAATGACTGTGTCCAACGAAATGAGAAACTATGGGGAGGAAATGACCGAGGTCAAGGTTGTGGAGAAGATCTTGAGAACACTCACTTTGAATTTCAATTTTGTAGTATGTTCCATTGAAGAATCAAAGGATTTGGACTCATTTACCATAGATGAACTGCAAAGTTCTCTATTGGTACATGAACAAAAACTTACCAGGAAAGAAATGGAGGAGCATGTTCTCAAAGTGGATGACAACAGTCAAGGGAGAGGTTACAGCAGAGGAAGAGGAAGATTCTCTAGAGGGAGAGGTCGAGGCCGAGGTAGAGGAAGAAATGGATTTGACAAATCCCAGGTTGAATGCTATAAGTGTCATCAAATAGGACACTTTCAGTTTGAATGCCCCCAAGAAGAAAAGAATGCCAACTATGCCGAATTCGATGAGAATGAAGAGCTGGTCCTGATGGCTCATGCCGAAGAGAAAACCAACTCAAGAAAAGGTTTTTGGTTTCTTGACTTAGCATGTTCTAATCACATGACTGGAATGAAGGAGTGGTTTACCAAACTTGATGAAGGCTTTAAGAGTACAGTAAAGCTTGGAAATGGATTGAAGCTTGAGGTATGCGGGATTGGTGATGTAAGTTTTCAAATTGATGGCTTAATACAAACATTTACTAATGTATACTACATACCATGTCTCACATCTAATCTGATAAGTGTGGGACAATTACAAGAAAGAAACGTGAAAGTAGTTATCGAGCAAGGAGTATGTCAAGTGTATCATCCAAGCAAGGGGCTCATTATGAAGTCAGCGATGGCCAGAAATAGGATGTTCATTGTATATGGACATCAAAGAAACATGGAGGAAAAGTGCTTGCAAGTGACTGAAGAAAATGTAACTGACCTATGGCATAAGAGGTTGGGGCATGTGAATCATAAAGCACTTCAGACCATGCAGTACATGGGTATGATCAGAGGTATACCCAAGATGTGTGGAAAGACCCAAGTATGCGAAACGTGTAACATAGGAAAGCAAAACCGGGCTGCTATTCCTAAGAAGGCAACATGGAGATCTCATAGCCGCTTGGAACTGGTGCATACGGATTTGTGTAGACCAATATCACCTACCTCACCAAGTGGAAAAAGGTATGTACTTGTATTTACTGATGATTACTCAAGGAAGACTTGGGTATACTTGTTGGGAAATAAAGGGGAGTGCTTTGAATACTTTAAGAAATTCAAAGTCTTAGTTGAAAATGAAACAAATGCAACCATTAAAACTCTAAGAAGTGATCGGGGTGGAGAATTTACCTCTCAACAATTTAAAGATTTCTGTGAGTTACATGGCATACAAAGGCAATTGACTACAGCTTACACCCCACAACAAAATGGGGTGGCTGAGAGACGAAACCGTACTTTGATGAACATGGTGAGATGTCTACTAGCTGAAACAAAGGTACCAAAATGTTTTTGGTCCGAAGCAGCTATGTGGGCATGCCACATAATTAACAGGTGTGTCTCTAGATCACTTGATCACAAGGTTCCTGAAGAGCTGTGGTCAGGATACAAGCCAGTGTTGAACACATCAGAGTGTTCGGTTGCATAGCACATGTACACGTGCCATCTCAAGTCAGAACGAAGCTAGATGCAAGAAGTCAAAAGTGCATTTTGTTTGGCACTAGCCCAGGATCAAAGGCGTGCAGGTTGTATGATCCAGTGAACAAGAAGATTGTTATAAGTAGAGATGTGGTTTTTGATGAAACTAAGCATTGGGAATGGGAAGACACAAGCACACCAGAATTGATAGTTGATGAACAAGATGAGCAAGTGATAGTCCCAGAAGTAGAGACAACTGCACCTGTTGAAGATCATCATGATGACTCCATGCAAGATCAGGAGCCAACTGATGTATCACCCACACCCATGATCATCACTGAGGAAGAACCCAATACCCAAACTCAGAGCACACCAAATCAAAGTGATGCAGCCACAAGTGAAGTCAGGCATCGAAGTACCAGAAGTAGAAGACAACCAATTTGGATGAAAGATTACAATGCTGATGATTCACATGATGAACAAGATGAGGGACTTGCCATGTACACTGAAATGGGTGATCCCATAACTTATGAAGAAGCCTACCAAGAACCAAAATGGTTGGAGGCAATGCAGACAGAAATCAATGCCATTGAAAGGAATGGAACCTGGGAGTTAGTTGAAGCTCCTGCAAATGTTCTTCTAATAGGTGTGAAGTGGCTGTATAAAACGAAGATGAATGAGGAAGGGAAAGTAGACAAATACAAAGCTCGGTTGGTGGTCAAAGGATATGCATAACAAAAAGGGGTTGACTATGAAGAGGTGTTTGCTCCAGTTGCTAGATGGGATACTATTCGAGCCATCTTAGCTATCTCAGCTCAGCGCAATTGGAAGATCTTCCAACCAGACGTCAAAAGTGCGTTCCTGAATGGAGAACTCAAAGAAACTGTCTACATTGAACAGCCACTTGGGTTCATCAAGTCAGGAAATGAAAGAAAGGTGTACAGATTGAAGAGAGCTTTGTATGGCCTTAAGCAAGCTCCCCGAGCTTGGTTCCATCAAATTGAAAGTTACTTCAAGAAAGAGGGGTTCAAACAAAGTAAGTTTGATCATACTTTGTTTGTGAAAAAGGTGTGGAGTAATATTCTGGTTGTAAGTCTATATGTAGATGACTTGATATATGCTAGGTCAAGTGCATTGCTCTGTGATCAGTTTAAAGAGTCTATGAAGAGGGAGTTTGAAATGACTGATTTGGGCTTAATGAAATACTTTCTGGGTATTGAAGTTAAGCAAACCGAGGTAGGAATTCATGTGTGCCAACGGAAGTATGCCAAGGAGATTATTGAAAGGTTCAAGATGGAAGATTGTCATCCAGTGGACAATCCTATTGTTCCTGGTGGAACTGTGTTGACCAAACAAGGAGTAGGGGAGGAGTTTCACCCTACTAGCTACAAAAGATTGATTGGAAGCCTTATGTACATCACTGTCACTAGGCCGGACCTCACCTATGTTGTATGTCTCCTTTCTAGGTTCATGTCTCAACCTAGGATGGAACATTGGGAAGCAGCAAAAAGAGTACTAAAGTACTTAAAAGGTACTAATTCTTGTGGTTTATTTTATTCAAGGAATAGTGCCAAGAAATTGGAGGTGTATACCGACAGTGATTATGCAAAGGACATTGAGGATAGGAGATGTACTTCTGGGTATCTATGCTTGTATGGTGGAACAACAATAAATTGGAGCTCAAGGAAGCAAGAGATTGTCACACTTTCATCTACGGAAGCTGAGTATGTTGCAGCAACGCATTGTGTATGTCACTGCAAGTGGTTGAAAGGTTTGTTGGAAGACTTAGGTGACAAGGTTGAAGGAGCAATTCAAATAATGTATGACAATACATCTACAATCAAGTTGTCAGAGAACCCAGTTATGCTCAGACGCACCAAACACATTGATGTGAAGTATCACTACATTCGTGATCTAGTGGGGGATGGCGTGGTAAAGTTAGTGTTCTGTGATACAAAGCATCAGTTAGCAGACATCATGACAAAACCTTTGAAGCTGGAGGATTTCAAACGCATACGTGAAGCCATGGGGGTCAAGGAGTTAAACTGAACTCATGCAAGTTCAGTTTAGGGGAGGATATTGAAGATCACGTACGCAGGCATGGTTGGATATTATGCACGTGGGCACATGCAACGTATTATTCTGTTTGTTAGTGGTTGAACGTGTCATATGGTAGAATAAGTCTTGTTAGACTTAGTTGTTTAGTTTCCATATTGTTAGGGAAGTTAGTTGCTTTCTGATTCTTGATGTAAGCCTATTTAAAGGCAGCTTTGATTCAATAAATGATATCACGTTCACTGCATTCTACTACTAAACTATCACTTGAATTCTTTCAATTATCACCAACGAAACACATTGAAACTATTCAAAACCGTTTCTCTATTTAATTGTTAAAACAAAGAAGCAGTCAAAAAACATGTCTGTGAAAGACGTTTTGAATCAAGAAAGAGTAAAAAGAAAGTAAGCTGATTTCCGACCATGAGGCAATAAATGCAAGAACAGCAAATGTTATATGAGCGTTTATGATTTTTTGTTGAATGTGATGTTGGCTCGTAAGGCATACAGGTATAACTGCTAACTTGTTACAGACCAAAAACTATTTGTGTGCTTGTTAACCTGAAAGAAGCTAATAGGAGAGCGTTACAATTGCATAGTGTGAAATTGCCGATCATTGTCAATGAGGAAATATAAATTTGAGTTAATTACACAAATAGTCCCTGTGGTTTACCTAAAGTAACAAGTTTGGGTACTAACTTTTTTGAGTAACAACTTTGAGTATCGCGGTTACTATTTTGTAACACATGTGGGTACTAAGCGCAACGTCCGTTTGTTTTTAACGGATTACCCCATCACGTGTGAAAAACGTGAGGGTAATTTAGTCAAACCAATTAGAAACGTATAGAGTTAATTACACAAATAGTCCCTGTGGTTTACATGAAGTAACAAGTTTGGGTACTAACTTTTTTGAGTAACAACTTTGAGTATTGTGGTTACTATTTTGTAACACCTGTGGGTACTAAGCGTAGCGGTCGTGTGTTTTTAACGGATTACCCCATCACGTGCCAAAAACGTGAGGGTAATTT
This sequence comes from Flaveria linearis, assembly GCA_024085815.1. NCBI lineage: Eukaryota > Viridiplantae > Streptophyta > Magnoliopsida > Asterales > Asteraceae > Flaveria > Flaveria linearis. Next base: position 85,772,120 of record CM044004.1, on the reverse strand, counting down.
AGTCAAATCAAATAGTAACGTATACTTTACCAATTTAAACCCTTGCTTCATCATCGTCTTCATTTCTTCTTCATCATCTTCATCATCTTCATTTCTTCTTCAACGACTTCAAAAATTGAAGCCCTAATTGTTTCAAGTAACCATGGTTATGTGCAAATGTGATAGAGCAGCCATAATAAAAAAACTCTTGGACTAACAACAACCCTGGACGACGCTTCTACTCTTGCCCACAACTGGTAATTTCTTCTAAACCATCTGCAACTTCTGAAACCGTCATTACATCTTCATCTGCTTCATGTTTATTTGCAGCGATGTAAAAGATGTAATGACGGATTCAGAAGTTGCAGATGGTTTAGAAGAAATTACCAGTTATGGGCAAGAGTAGAAGCGTCGTCCAGGGTTGTTGTTAGTCCAAGAGTTTTTTATTATGGCTGCTCTATCACATTTGCACATAACCATGGTTACTTGAAACAATTAGGGCTTCAATTTTTGAAGTCGTTGAAGAAGAAACGAAGATGATGAAGATGATGAAAAAGAAATGAAGACGATGATGAAGCAAGGGTTTAAATTGGTAAAGTATACGTTACTATTTGATTTGACTAAATTACCCTCACGTTTTTGGCACGTGATGGGGTAATCCGTTAAAAACACATGACCGTTACGCTTAGTACCCACAGGTGTTACAGAATAGTAACCACAATACTCAAAGTTGTTACTCAAAAAAGTTAGTACCCAAACTTGTTACTTTAGGTAAACCACAGGGACTATTTGTGTAATTAACTCTATACCTTTCTATTTGGTTTGACTAAATTACCCTCATGTTTTTCACACGTGATGGGGTAATCCGTTAAAAACAAACGGACGTTGCGCTTAGTACCCACATGTGTTACAAAATAGTAACCACGATACTCAAAGTTGTTACTCAAAAAAGTTAGTACCCAAACTTGTTACTTTAGGTAAACCACAGGGACTATTTGTGTAATTAACTCTATAAATTTATTCTTTTATTGGTTTCTTTATTTTGTTATATTTTTTGTAGTTTTTATTTAGTATTATTATTTTACTTAATGAATGTTATTTTGTATCTTTTGAAAATATATTTTTGTTTATTTTAAATTATATATTTATAATTTTGCTATGTCGGTTTGCACAGTTCATTTATTATATTTTTATTACGGGCAATTATATATCAAAATAAATTTGGCTCGGTGGTTATGATTTGAATTTTGTTGTCTTGAGGTCTGTGTTTCGAAGCCTTACACCTATTTATGTTTTTCTAATTCCCCCATTAATATTTTTATGAGTAAATTACCATTTGCATCCTTGTGGTTTGGTGATTTTGACCATTTACATCCCTACAGTTTAAAAATCCTCATATACACCCTAACGTTTCATTTTTGTTCCTATTTGCATCCAAATGAATAACGACGTTAAATAATTCAGTTAATATTTTATAAAATGACGAAATTACCCCTGACTCTAATCCTGACTTTATCTCTCTCTCCCTTCACACACACTCCCTATTCTCTCTCTATATATCTCTCTCTCTATATCTCTCTCTCTAAAACCTTTCATTTTCTCTCTCTAAAACCACCATTTTTAACATGCTTTCAAGAGCTAACAGCCCATTTGGATGGCTGAAAAACAAAGAATCAAACAAACAGTAACAGATATCAAACAAACAGTAACAGAAAGAGGAGGGAGAGAGAGGACGGCGGCGACGATGGTAGTGGTTGGATCTGATGTTGTCTGGGAACAACAAGAGAGATGACAAGAGAGATGGTGGTGTTGGATCTGGTGTTGCCAGAGAATAATAAAAGAGAGAAAGACGACGACACAAGATTGCCGGATGCAGTGATGGTGGCCGGCGTTGGCGGGGTTGAACGAGTGGGATTGGGAAAGAAAAGCAGTTGCGATGGGGTATGTCCACTTCTATTGTATATATAACCGTTGGATGATTTTGCTCCCACCGGAAATTCGCCGCCATCACCACCACCGCCGCTACCCCATCACCACAAGCGCAGCCCCCATCACCACCATCACGACCCCCGATGCCCCACACCACCATCGCGGCCGCCATCACCACCACTGTCGCCACCCCATCACCATCATTGTCGCCCTCATCACCACCACCACAGCCCCCCATCACCACCATCACGACCCCCATCACCACCATCACGACCCCCATCACCACCATCGCGACCCTATCACCACCATCGCGACCTCCATCACCACCAGCGCAACCACCCCATCACCACCATCGCGACCCTATCACCACCAAACCTTAAAAAAATCACGACCCCCATTAACAATGCTCGAGATCCACGACGGAGACGATGTGGCGGTACGGTCACCGCCACCGCACTGTTGCCGAAGATTTGAATCGGATTCACTCAGATCCGAAACCCAATCAACTGACTTCCGATTTCTAGATCTGGTTGATGTGGGTGATGTGGGTGATGTGGGTGATGTGGGTGATGTGGGGAGATTCAGGATTTCAATGGTTGGGGTATATGTGTAAAGAAGGTGGTGTGGGTGGGTCTGTTTTTTAAATTTTAAGGGCATTTTCGTCTTTTAACAAGAGAGTTAACGGAATACTTTAACGTCGTTAGTGTTTTGGATGCAAATGGGAACAAAAATGAAACGTTAGGGTGTATATGAGGATTTTTAAACTGTAGGGATGCAAATGGTCAAAATCAACAAACCACAAGGATGCAAATGGTAATTTACTCTATTTTTATTTTCATTACAAGAAACATATATATATAATTGGCACATATTTATCACTTATGCAATAATCGTATTATTTAGCCTTGTAAATAAACCATGAATTATGATTTTCAAAAGAAAAAACAGATAAAAACATTAATGTACTTTACGATTTTTAGTGTGTGTTTTTCAGATTTTTAAAATAATATGTATATATTGAAAATAAATTATATAACTACGTTCATTCTATAAAAACTCTAACATGATGGTTAATTTGGAATTAAGTATGTTGAATGCTTAAAGACTAGATGCCCAATAATAGACCAAATGAAAACGCCTCGGGTTATTAGTGGCCCGACACAATACATAGGTTGTAACTGTTTTATATTTTTTATATCATGTTTTTAATGATATCAGCACCGTCAATGTTACGTTTTTCTTATATAAAGTTGCATATGTTATCAATGTGTGGGCTAGCTACAATGTTTCGTCGTTATTTTTTTCATGCTTTTACGGCCACCTCAACACATATGCTTATAGCAACATTTTGAAGTTAGTTTTTTTTTAAAGTTTTACAGTTCTGCCGCAAACGCAAATTATTCTGTTTATTCAAGTTATTATATCAAAAAGAGTTAATTGTCATTTTCGTACCTGAGTTTTGCTCTGTTGTGTCATTTTCATTCAAAAAATATTTATTATCTCTTCTCAGCCCTAACTTATTAAAACTTACCATTTTCGTCTATTTTTTTTAACTTAGTTAATTGTGTTTATTAAGTTAGAGACATTTAAGTTATTATAATACTCATTCAATTTAACTTTTAATCTGTATAATAATTTAAATTGCCCCAACTTAACAAACACAACTAAGTAGGTGAAAAAAATAAATGAAAACGATAACTTTTTAAAATATCAATGACAAGAAGAGAGATTTCTTTTTAATGTAAAATAAAAAAAAATAGAACAAAACTCGAGCCAAAAAGTAAGAATTAACTCTATAAAAAATGTTATTTAAAAATTCGTTGGAACTTCAAAATGCATGTTGGCCATTATCACATAGCACAAAAAATAATAGTTTTGGACCAACATGAAAAAGATTTCAAGTTTTAAAAGATGAACACAGATAACAAAGCCCAAGATAGCAATTTTTTTGGGCCTAAATAAAAACTGTTAAAGTAAAGTAAATAAATGGAGATGCGGGGTATCGATCCCCGTACCTCTCGCATGCTAAGCGGGCGCTCTACCATCTGAGCTACATCCCCTTTACTGTAGCAGCAATTGTATACTATGAAAAAACCAAATCGATGAACAGTAACATGGGGTATTCTCGGTATTTCCTTTCCTCCTCGGGTATTGTGCGTTAAAACCAAATCGATGAACAGTAACTTGGGGTATTCTCGATATTTCCCTTCCTCCTCGGGTATTGTGCGTTGGCTTTACACTTGAGCAGATCACATTTCGGGAGGTTGTGGTGTAGTGGTGCGGGTGTGTTAGGGCCACCGGGCTTCTCTTCCCGCTCTGCGTCTCCTCCGTCTTTGTTGCGGTGACTCTGTCGCCGGCCGTACCTGTTGCGGTGACTTTGTCTCCGGCCGTACCAAAGGCGATAATGGGGACTTTTAGGGTTTTGCGGTGGTGCCTGGCCGTCCCAAAGGCGACGATCGCGGAGGTGACGAGGATGGTTTTTTTGGCGTTGGCTCGTGGCAGCAACGACTGTTGTGGCGGTGGCTTTGTTGTTGCTTCGCCTCCCCTTTGTCGTTGAGGTGGAGCCGGCCGCGGTTGTCCATGGCTCAACCGTCGACCTACGTCGCCGTCGTCGTCGGTGCAGTGGCGGTACCAAAGGCGCCACGCGGGTTTTTAGGGTTTCGTGGTGGGAAATTGGACTGGATCCTGTGTTGTTTTTGGGGGTTTTCTTGCCAGGTCTTGTTTTTTAACCACCGGCTGTACCGGTGGTGGTATGCAGTCGCGTCTGACGCCCGGTAGCCGCCGCTGATATCTACGACCTATGCTTTGTGCAACACTGATTTTTTTGCTGTTACTTTCTGCTGCATGTGCAGCTCTATGCTTAAATCTGAGTTTTTTTATGGCTTTTGTCGGCTTTGGTTGGTGATTATGTGTCGCCATTGCTGTCGGTGGCCTTTTACTTGACCGTGAAGGAGGTTCATATGTTGGTGATACAGTTCGTCATGGTAGGATGTGATCTGGTTCTGATAAGATTGGATTTATTTCATTGTTTCGGATGTAGTTCTACAGCGATAGACTCTTTGAAATAATGAATGTCGCTGCCCGGAGTAGCTATTAACAACTTTCTCTGTCGGCGGCGACATGCTATGTGGTTGGGTAATCTGTTATGTCTGTTATGATGAGTACTATCTCATCTGAGACATTATCGTTGGGTTGTTCACTTTGTTGTTGATGATGATGAGGGTTTTCCCATCCGAGACCATTCGTTCTGGTTCTTCACTGGCTGTGATGATACCACATAACTGTCGTTGGTTGCCCTGGCTTGGCAACCGTCTTTGGTGTGCAACCGTAACCCGACATTGGTACTGAGCCACCTTTTAACCATCACGTGTTGTGGCTATGATGATCTAAACGTAACATTATAAACACGTGCGTTTGTCTGAGCCTCGGTTTACTGTATCTAAGACGCGCAACGCGCGTCTGGGTTACAAACGCTAGTTTCTTTAAAATTAAGAGTTATTTTGTCTCACTTATTTCAATGTTTCAAAGCCCTTAATCTAAGATTATACGTGTGTGAGAAGGAGGAGAAAGAAATCTATTATAATAAAAAAGTAATTTGGTATGACATGTGTCATCATCATAATTCTCCTCATTAAAATTTTCCCGCCTCTCTCTCCTATTAAATTATTACCTTAATTACTAATAATATTATTTAACATTTTTCTAGATTAAAATAATTCTGTATAAATTAAGAAAAAAGATTTTTTATTAATGTTATTTCTAAATAAACAAATGTTTATAAATAATATTTTTTTAAAATATCAAACTTTTTGAAAAATATGATATATTATAAATTAGTGTTTTTAAAAAGTAAATTAGAGTTGAGACCAATCTATCATATAGATGAGGATAAACTATAATTTGATAAGCCAATGATTTTTTTCCGTGTTTCAGAATACGGTTAACCAACATGTTAACTAATCTTCTAATCTCATTTTTTATTTTTTTCTTATATTTATTTTGATTTTGGGGATTTATATTGAATTTGTCTCACAACCAAGAATAATTCAGAGGGTTCATGAATTAGTAACTGCACTCAATTTCTAAAAAAAATCCCAATTGTTTCCATTTAAATAATTTAGTTTAGGAGTTATGTTAATGAAATATTTTAAAAAATAATATTTTTATACAGTTTGTTTTAAAACAAAATGTTCATTTTTTAAAAAAATTAAAAAGAAAGTTTAAAAGGTTGATATCACTGTTTTATTACTTATAGTACTTACTCATATGCAAATCAGTCATACCATATCTTGGAATATCATATTATTTTTCATAAATTTTATTATACTAATATTTTATTTATTCAACCCGTGTACTACACGGGTTTTCTAAAGCTAGTATGGATATACATAATTTTCTTTTTAGAAATAACTTTTTCATTTACAATAAAATCTCTATAAATTAATAATAATGCGACCAAGATATTTTATTAATTTAGCGAGATATTATTATATCGATAAGTTAATAAATGATTAATTTAAAGAGTTAGTTTATATTCATCAGCAACACTCAAATTAATGCATTGACCTTCAAAATTTCTATGTCCGTTCACTGTAACTATTTGAATAAAACAAAAACAATAACCATTAAAATTCTCATGTACATTCACACATTAATGAACTTGTCAAGTTTAATGTACATAAATCTAGATTGATCGCTATAAATTGTCTAATGATAAAAAAACAAATGACTATAGATTCATTTTTTACTAGATAATCCTAAAATTTTAAAATATTTTAGTAATTATTAATTTATAATACACTAGGACCAATATATTTACATTGGGATTTCAAAAAAATTATTATCTTATTATTTTATCAATTAGGGTCCAATTTTATACTGGTTTCAAGTTGGGACCGAACAAATTATTAATTTACTATGATTATTAATTTATCGCGTATTAAATTATAAAAGAGTCAAGTCATATTAATATCAACAAAATACTGGATAGTGACAGGATAGTTGTCATAAAAGGATAAAAAAAACTTTTATTATTGAAGTGGCATTTTCGATCAAAGTACAGTGGTGAAAATTACATTTTGTTAGATAAAAATTTACTTAAAAACATCAAATTACCACGAAAAAAGTTCCGTTTCTTACTTTCAGTCCAACTTTCATGATTTAATCAGTTTTTTTATTTTAATTTAAAAATATAAAAAAATTAGACTTAAAATTACACTAAATAATAAAACTTTTAAACTAAAATAAACGTTTTTAAACTTTTAAATAAAATAATTTTTTTTAGCAAAATCTAAATTGCTAAACTGAAAGAAAGTAACATGACCTATCCAGTATCCACATCATCGTTTTTTTATATAAGTTAGATATCACATCATAAAAGTATAACCGGTTGAAATGATTATATTTGAATAAGATAAAATAAGAAATGAGACCAAATCTCTAAATTCTAGAACCCCTTGTTATCTTTTATTTTTGTACAAGTCATAAGAGCTCATAAGTAAAGTTGTATAAAATGTCGTGTTTCTAATTTATATGTTTGATCATTGTAGTGCTAGTAGTGTATGTGCCATGGCTATCAATATCAATTGGGACTATCACATCTGGACCACGAAGCATAGGCTTCGAAGCACTACAACCCGTCAGATGAGCCCTAACAAAAAAGCTTCGGAATTCGTATGTTCGGGGTCGTAGAATGTTAACGTATGAATTCCATGTCACAACATTCTTATAATTACACAAATAAAATAATGTTACGAGTGAAAGTACATAACCATTAAATAATATAAGACTTTATCTGCGTTACATTTTCCAACTCACCAATAAAAGAAAACCAAACAAACAAACATACTCAGTATATCCCCGTCAAGAGTCTGAGAGAGGTAAGTAGTGACGAATCTTTCCTCTATCTTGGGAGATAGAGAGACCACTTCCGAAGAGACTCACGACTCGGTAACAAATGAATAACAAAAAGAACCAAATATATAAAAAGAGTCATTATCATGTTGGGGATATGATGATGAGCCATTTGGTATATATAAAACTAGTTTTAGTAAACCCGTGTAATACACGGGTTGAAAATATTAAAACAACGTAATTCATAAATGTACAAATATTTCGTATGATTAAGTTACGTATTACTATAACAATGAAAATTAAAAAGTTACATTTATAAACTATAAATATTCAAATATTTTTTTGAATGATATAATATATAATTGACCCATGTAAAATTAAAACCAGTTATCTTAAAATCACACTAACCTAAAATATATAAATATATCAATAAATATTTTTTTCTGTTTAGTTTATCTTATTTAGCTATAAAAAATGTGTATAGTTCAAAACAATATGATTACACAATTAAGTTGATAATATAAAAAATTAAATATAAAACAAAATGAATTATTACTATTAATTGAGTTTCTTAAAATAAAAAACTTGACTAAAATAATATATTAGTTTAGGCGAGAAAATATTTTTGAGGAGTAACATGAGGATGCCATGTGGCTTCCTAGTTACTCTTTTATTATATAGTATAGATTCTGCCCGCTCCCTTAATAATTCAGTCTTAGAACGTTGATCAACTATGCTCTCATTTAATACATACACTTACTACTTGCATTGCATATGTTCTATCTCTTTCTTAACCGCACCATATATTTTCTCATGCCACTGTCAACTCAGAAAACAAAACTATTTTCTATATGTAAGGAGACTAAGGGAGTGTTTGTTTCTTCAGAAAAACTCTTTCTAACCTTTTTTTTCTGCGCTGCGCAAAACACTTGCAGACGTTGCGGTCTGCAGTGTGTTTGTTTTTTAAAAGACTTTTCATTAAAAAAATGTCTGCACGAGGTATGCATGATGCAAACTTGACACAACCAATTCTAAAGTCTTCTAAAGTCTGCAGAAGATTAAACACTATCACCCACCACCACCCATGTCCACCACCACCGTTCGCCGCCGCCACTGTCCGCCGCCGCCATCGTTCGCCGCTGCCGTCACCGTCTTTCATCACCACCACCGTCCAACACCGTCACATATGACCACCAGTTGATTTTAACAGTCTGCAGATGTTAAAAAACAGACACTCCTGTCACACCCCGACCGACGGCGGAATCATCGGAGCGGACGAGGGAATGATTGATTGTTCATAACTCATGATTGTCTAATAGTGAAAATAATATTAAAATCAGATTACAAGATAGCATGAATTTAACAGATACAAATACAACAGTTAAAGTCACAAATAGTAAATGTCTTTTGTTTTGACTAAGTCCGGTCTTAAATGAGCATGTAGAAGTCCACTAACTTGCTTAACCTGAAATCATGTGAGAAAATAAAGTCAGCTAACGAATTAGCTGGTGAGTAATCACAGTTTTGAGTATACATATAGATTGATTGATTGATTGAGAATAATCCAATTCACAAGGTAACGTTAAGACTTATATTGCAATAGTAAGCATATAGATAAACTGACACAATAACAACCCCTTGACTTGACACTAGCATATAATAGACTCCACACATACACCATAGATTAACTCCTGCCTCTGACACAATCACCACTCGACTATTCATATGGGGTGGGTTATCCAAACCAGTAATTTACCATTGATACCAGGATTGATTGATTGAATTAGGGTTTTACTGTCGTCCAGTTTATCATAGTATGTTCACATAATTGCAAGTAATAACATAACCTGTCTTGAATTGAATTTAGGATGAAATAACAATTAAATATCATGATTGAATATATTGTATCACATGATTTCCCCCAAATAAGAAATGATATAAAAAGGGGATATGAATACTCACTTGATTGATGAGATTAAAATCTGGTTGTGATAGATTAGACACCAACGATTTCCTTATGATTATCCTAAGGAACGGTGTCTCGAATTAGAATAATAATGATTTGGGAATTTGGGAATGTATTAGGATTTCCATTGGGTTTTGAATGGTAGTTTAAATAAACTAATTTTATTTAGTTTGAATATCTTGAAATAAAATGAATTTATTGAATGTGATTACGTTTAGAATTTAATAAATGTATTTGTATCAATACTCGTAATTGTTTGGTTTATAGTTAAAGTGTGAAAAACAAATAATTAATTTTATTAATCAATTATATGCTAATTAATTAAAACATTTAATTATTTAAATGACTAAAAGAAATGAAAATGTTTTTGGAACGATTTAAATATAAAACTTTTATATTTGTTTGAGATAATCATGATTTAAATAATATTATATAAATATTATTTAATCCAATAATTATTTAGTGATTTCAACCGTTATTTATAGTCTAATTTTATAAAAATTAAACTAGATTTGTTATTTATTTAAAACAATTTATAAAATAAATAAATAAAATATCAAAATAAATTTCAGAAAATAATTATATGGTTTTTAAAAATTATTAATGTTTGTAAAAACATTTTTTATAATTTCTAGAATTTTTTCGGAATTTTTTAAAGGCTTAAAATGGCCAAAAAAATGTTTGAGGTGGCTCGGTTCGAACCCGGGACCTCCTGTTTGTCATGGGAGCACGGGACCAGTGAACCAAAGGCCTAAGCCGCGGTTAAACTGGTTCCCAATTGATTTTATGCTTCATAGCTCATTTCCCCCAATTTACATACGAGCCCTAGTTTCGAATCCCACCAAATTGAAGGTCAATTCAATATCGAATGCATCTGTAATGATGGGGCTTTTGTTCCCCATGAAAAATCGAGTGTGTGGGTGTGTGTAATTACCTATTTCGTGTTCGATTGAAGTTGATCCCAACGAAGAACAGGTCGCGGCACTCGTGATGATTGATTGATGCCCAAACGACGTTTATAATCAAATTAAACTTAAGGGAAGCTTCGAATGATGATTTGGAAGCAAAGCCCTATGTTGATTTTGAATAAAATTGATTGAAGATTGGGTTTCAATGGTGTTGTAGGTCGACGGCAGTGGGGTGTTCGAATGATGGTGTTTGAGCTTGTTTTTCATGAAATTAAATTCTGGGGTTGATTATAAACGACCAAAAGCTTGTTAGTGTGTGCTTAATTCGATTATTAAAGTCTTGAAGTGCCCGATTTTGCTCCTTGTTTCGGTCGATCGTGGGAGAAGAAAAAGGGGGTGGGGTTGGGATGTTTTGTAAATTTTACACAATGATCCCTGTGATTTGTGGAAGTTGCAACTAAGGTCAAAGTTTTTTTTTGTTTTAGTTTTAAATAATTTACAACTTAACCCCTAAAGTTTTAGAGGGTTATTATTTCATGTAAAGTTTATTACAAGCTTTAATATAATTTGACTTATATTTCCATTACTAATATTATTATTATTATTATTATTATTATTATTTTTTTTTTTTTTATTATTATGATTGTTGAATTTTTTTTGAATCAACGTATTGTTTACAAAATTAAATTTTTTTTTATTTATTGGAAATACGTGATGTTACAGTCTCCCCTGCTTTAGGAAATTTCGTCCCGAAATTTTAATCACAAGGAGGCTGAAACGAAAAGATGAGGATACTGGGATTTCATTTGGTCCTCACGTTCACAGGTGAATTCTGGGCCACGTTTAGATTCCCAGCGGACTTTGACAATAGGTATCCGGCTACGTTTGAGTTGTTTGACTTCCCGATCCATAATTTCCACAGGTTTCTCAATAAAGTGCATAGATTCATCAATCTGGACTTCGTCGAGTGGAATGTGGAGATTTTTATCGGCAAGACATTTCTTGAGATTTGAAACATGAAACGTCGGATGTATATTGCTGAGCTCTTGGGGTAGTCCAAGCTTGTAAGCCACTTTCCCAATTTGCTCAAGCACTTTGAATGGACCCACGTAACGAGGTGCTAGTTTCCCTTTCTTTCCAAAGCGAATCACTCCCTTCCAAGGTGATACCTTAAGAAGTACGAGTTCGCTAACTTTGTATTCCATGGGTTTACGTCTTTTATCAGCATAATGCTTTTGACGATTTATAGCAGACCAAGTTATCACAGATCTTATGAATTTTGTCGGTTCTTTCTTGTATTAATTCCGGACCAGTAATTTGTGATTCACCAACTTCAGACCATACAAGGCCTCAAATGGTGCCATCTGTTGGTCTGGTAACTGTTATTGTAGGAGAATTCAATCAACGGAAAATGAGAATCCCACGATCCACTGAAATTAATGACACAAGCCCGGAGCATATCCTCGAGGGTTTGTATCGTTCTTTCAGTCTGACCGTCGGTTTGCGGATGATAGGCCGTGCTAAGATTCAGTTGAGTTTCGAGAGCTGATTGAAGACTTTTCCAGAAACGAGAGATGAAGCGACCATCACGATCAGAGATAATATCTTTACTTGACAATAGATTGTTTAGGAAGACTACCATCACGTAATCAGGTTTTGATGATAACTCACAATGAAAGTCGATAGATAAGGAATAAATGGTTTGATGTAGCTAGACCGAGTTAAAACATGAGAATAAAGGAAAAGAAATCAATTTAAGAATTTAAATGCTCCAAACTTGGAATCAAAATCAACTTAAAGCGATCGGGTCTCTTTTCAAGTTCAGAGATCATGCTTTGGCTTGATAGGTCGAAACACTAACATTATTTCACCCTTCAAGTTACTACATTCGTCTCGTCACTTGATTACAACCATGGTAAGTTGGAGATCAAGAAATGAGAATAGTCATCAAGGTATGGTTTTCACCCCTAACTTGATGGTGTACTCTCAAGGTATGACCACTAACCTTCCAATCAAAAAGTTCGATCTGAGGATCTATAGAAATAAGACGAGATAACTCACCATTAAGGTAAGGGAAATCACTCTTATCTTAACGATGAATTTTTACAAAAACAAAATATAATAAGATAGACTTCCTCGTCAAAATCCAGAATTCACTCCTACTTTGACGAGGTCGTTTCATTTGAGAAAATACCATCCATAAAAATGAAATTATCATCAAGGTATGAATTTCACGCGTATCTTGATGATTGAGCTTGATATTAACAAGAAAACAATCGAAGATTGACATTTGTCACCAAAGTACGGGTTTCAATCCTATTTTGGTGAGATTATGTCATTTGTGAAATGCAAGTTCCAAAGTGAATAATTGAAGTCAGTCCTCGAGATAAGGAAATCACCCTAATCCAGAGGATGAAATTTCATAAAACACACAATTGGAAACCATTTATTGAAATGAATAAAGGATCATCACCAAAGTAAGGGAATCACCCTTGTTTTGATGAGTTAGAATCATTTAGGAGATTCGAGTGTCCTTAGTCATAGGTTGACTTGCAAACTCTTGCATCTCCCACGGTGCAAACGGTTCAAAGTTCGACTTAACAACGAAAGGAAAAATATCTCAATTAGAAATTTAGAAATTACATCAATGTAACAAAAGGAAATCACGATTACAAATCTTGAATTAAATCAGAAAGACGAAATCAAGGACAAGAATTATTCAACACCACATCATTGGTGGCTCGAGCTTGTTGGGCATTGATGTTAAAAGCACGTCCTTGAGCCGTAGGAACCAGGCTGACAAGTTGGGGGCATCGATTGCGAAAATGGTTCGGATCACCACATTGATAGCATGCACGTCCCCGGGTAATTGCAAGAGGATGTTAGTGGACTGGTGCATTAGTCGGAGCTTTTGCAGCACTCTTGCACACGTTGAATGTATGACCCAAACGACCACAGTTTGTGCATTGACGACATTGAATGTTAGCGGGATGGTGATAACTGCAGTTGTTACACTGCGGATAGGGTCCAGCGTATGACTTTTTCATTAGCGATTGGTTGTTTACTGCTGGTTGACGAGTTGAAGGGACTTGATTAATTGGTACAGCAGGGGTAATTACAGCAAAGTTTTGAGATTTAGCCTTCCTCTTCTTGTTCTTGGAAAGCTCGGGTTGGTCGGTTTTGACAGTTTCGTTAGGAAATTTATCGGTATTCTTCTTCGACCCTTTTCTGGTTAAAGAACCAGCTTTCACATGGTTATCGGTTAGCTGTGCAGCCAGCCTAATAGCATCTTCTTGTGTCGAAGGATTTCTTCCTAACACTGTATCCTGAATCTGCATGGGTAGACCACCAATGTATTTCTCGATGGCTCGGGAGGTAGGGGTAGCGAGATGCGGTACCAAAAGGCTTAGTTCGTGAAATCGATTAGTGTATGCTAGGTTCTCGCCACTGTCTTGGGTTAACTCCCAGAACTCAGCTTCCAGTTTATGGACTTCGTTTCTTGGGCAGAACTCTTTAGTCATGAGCTCCTTAACTTCAGTCCATGTTAAGGCTAGAGCAGTTTCAGTTCCACGGGTTCGTTTCTCTCCGTTCTACCAAGTAAGTGCGCGTTTCTGAAGAACACTTGTGGCATACCGGACTTTTAGATTTTCAGGGCATTCGCTGTTTAGGAAAGTGTTCTCGATGCTTTCGAACCATTATAGTAATCCGGTAGCTCCTTCAGTTCCACTGAACTTGGTGGGGTTGCAAGAACTGAATTGTTTGTAAGTACAATTTTTGGGAGGGTTTGGTGCAGTTGGGTTTTGAACAACATTGTTGCCTTGGTTCAAATGGGTAAGTAGAGTTGGGATGACCGCAGTAACTTCACGTGCTACAATAGCAGCAATCTTACGGCCGGAGTTTCTAGATCGTGAACGGATTTGACGAGAAGACATTCTGGAATATCATTAAGATATTTTATGAGAATAGGATAATAGGAGTTATACCACATGAAAACGACAATCAGGAATTTGGCATAATAACAATGAGATGTTCCGTGTGTAATCGTTTGATTCGTAAATCAAAGCGAATACGTTGACTAATCAAAGTATTAGGTCAACCATAACTTTGTTGAAGACATGCGTACCTATAAGCAGATACTCATCCCGAGGGTTCCCAGGTAAGGTAGACATATCCATCGGTTGATTTGGATTTATACGAATACCTTGCCTAGACAGAACACCCCGAGATACAGGCATCCCACTCTTCCAGCATTGCATGTTTCAAATTGTAAGACACAGACTTTGACGAATTTGAAAACCATGAATAACAATCGAGTTTTGGAGTTTGAAATCACTTAAATTAGGCACACAATGCCTTAGAATATGGTTTAAGATTCGTGTGTACATTGATAAGATTCAAAGTATAAGAAGAATCACATAAGGCATATAATCACATAATCAAGTATAAACATGTAAAGCACATATAATCCTATCTATGCATATAAAATACATGAGAGGACTCATGTGTAAAGGTACTTAGTTATAGTCTAGGTTATTCCATTTCTAATAACCTAATTCCCTATAACCATGGCTCTGATACCAATCTGTCACACCCCGACCGACGGCGGAATCATCGGAGCGGACGAGGGAATGATTGATTGTTCATAACTCATGATTGTCTAATAGTGAAAATAATATTAAAATCAGATTACAGGATAGCATGAATTTAACAGATACAAATACAACAGTTAAAGTCACAAATAGTAAATGTCTTTTGTTTTGACTAAGTTCGGGTCTTAAATAAGCATGTAGAAGTCCACTAACTTGCTTAACCTGAAATCATGTGAGAAAATAAAGTCAGCTAACGAATTAGCTGGTGAGTAATCACAGTTTTGAGTATACATATAAATTGATTGATTGATTGAGAATAATCCAATTCACAAGGTAACGTTAAGACTTATATTGCAATAGTAAGCATATAGATAAACTGACACAATAACAACCCCTTGACTTGACACTTGCATATAATAGACTCCACACATACACCATAGATTAACTCCTGCCTCTGGCACAATCACCACTCGACTATTCATATGGGGTGGGTTATCCAAACCAGTAGATCTATCATTGATACCAGGATTGATTGATTGAATTAGGGTGTCGTCCAGTTTATCATAGTATGTTCACATAATTGCAAGTAATAACATAACCTGTCTTGAATTGAATTTAGGATGAAATAACAATTGAATATCATGATTGAATATATTGTATCACATGATTTCCCCCAAATAAGAAATGATATAAAAAGGGGATATGAATACTCACTTGATTGATGAGATTAGAATCTGGTTGTGATAGATTAGACACCAACGATTTCCTTATGATTATCCTAAGGAACGGTGTCTCGAATTAGAATAATAATGATTTGGAAATTTGGGAATGTATTAGGATTTCCATTGGGTTTTGAATGGTAGTTTAAATAAACTACTTTTATTTAGTTTGAATGTCTTGAAATAAAATGAATTTATTGAATGAAATTAAGTTTAGAATTTAATAAATGTATTTGTATCAATACTCGTAATTGTTTGGTTTATAGTTAAAGTGTGGAAAAACAAATAATTAATTTTATTAATCAATTATATGCTAATTAATTAAAACATTTAATTATTTAAATGACTAAAAGAAATGAAAATGTTTTTGGAACGATTTAAATATAAAACTTTTATATTTGTTTGAGATAATCATGATTTAAATAATATTACATAAATATTATTTAATCCAATAATTATTTAGTGATTTCAACCGTTATTTATAGTCTAATTTTATAAAAATTAAACTAGATTTGTTATTTATTTAAAGCAATTTATAAAATAAATAAATAAATATCAAAATAAATTTCAGAAAATAATTATATGGTTTTTAAAAATTATTAATGTTTGTAAAAACATTTTTTATAATTTCTAGAATTTTTTCGGAATTTTTTTAAAGGCTTAAAATGGCCAAAAAAATGTTTGAGGTGGCCCGGTTTGAACCCGGGACCTCCTGTTTGTCATGGGAGCACGGGACCAGTGAACCAAAGGCCTAAGCCGCGGTTAAACTGGTTCCCAATTGATTTTATGCTTCATAGCTCATTTCCCCCAATTTACATACGAGCCCTAGTTTCGAATCCCACCAAATTGAAGGTCAATTCAATATCGAATGCATCTGTAATGATGGGGCCTTTGTTCCCCATGAAAAATCGAGTGTGTGGGTGTGTGTAATTACCTATTTCGTGTTCGATTGAAGTTGATCCCAACGAAGAACAAGTCGCGGCACTCGTGATGATTGATTGATGCCCAAACGACGTTTATAATCAAATTAAACTTAAGGGAAGCTTCGGATGACGATTTGGAAGCAAAGCCCTATGTTGATTTTGAATAAAATTGATTGAAGATTGGGTTTCAATGGTGTTGCAGGTCGACGGCAGTGGGGTGTTCGAATGATGGTGTTTGAGCTTGTTTTTCATGAAATTAAATTCGGGGGTTGATTATAAACGACCAAAAGCTTGTTAGTGCGTGCTTAATTCGATTATTAAAGTCTTGAAGTGCCCGATTTTGCTCCTTGTTTCGGTCGATCGTGGGAGAAGAAAAAGGGGGTGGGGTTGGGATGTTTTGTAAATTTTACACAATGATCCCTGTGATTTGTGGAAGTTGCAACTGAGGTCAAAGTTTTTTTTTTTTGTTTTAGTTTTAAATAATTTACAACTTAACCCCTAAAGTTTTAGAGGGTTATTATTTCATGTAAAGTTTATTACAAGCTTTAATATAATTTGACTTATATTTCCATTACTAATATTATTATTATTATTTTTATTATTATTATTATTATTATTATTTTTTTTATTATTATGATTGTTGAATTTTTTTTGAATCAACGTATTGTTTACAAAATTAAATTTTTTTATTTATTGGAAATACGTGATGTTACAACTCTTTTGTTGCAGACTGCAGAGGTTTGGTCCACATCTTCTTTTGCAGATATCTGCAGATATGATCCGTAGACTGCAGAAATTTTACGGCATAAAAAACAAAAAACACATTAGAGTGTTTGTATTGTCCATTTCAGATTAAAAAACCCTCCTACCCGTCGGAAACACCAGTCCTCTCTCGTTACAATCCTCTTCAAAATCATTTTCAAGAATATTCGTATCAAACATTCTAACTTATACTGTTTATAAACTAGGGATTATTTTTGTTGTTTTGTCAAACAAACAAACATTATACGGTGAGTCGGTGAATTGAATCGATATTTAACATGGCCAGGGTGGAGCCCTCAAAGACAATTCTTAGATTCTAGAGGAGACACAATACGGTGTCGTTTGTCGTCCTGTTGACCTTTGAAATAGTCAAACCGTAGGGTCGCTTGCATTAGACCGTCCCCTTCACGCGTTAATGCATTTTCTTTTCTACACAGGCGCGTCCCCACAAGGCGAATCATTCTCAAAAATTATTTTTACAAAATGTTACAACTTTCGTCCTTCGTTTTTGGTCACATTGCACATTTTGATCCTTAGTAAATGTTTTGGACTTTTGGTTTTAACCAACAACATTTCATGTCTAATCCTTGTATACTCAATCCATCCCACATATGATATAGGATTAAGATGACAACTAGGGATACAGGAAAGTGAATGTGTGTGCATCGTTAATACGAACAGATTTGCTTTACGTATCTCAATCACTGATCAAACTAAGATTAAAAAAAATTAAGTTTAGTATGAATGTTCACCTTAAACACATTAACAACATTATAGTGGGCTAGTATATTTTAACATCCATTGTAAGATCAATGATAAAAAAATATTTTTTTGCTTACTTTCACTGCTTACTTGATATGTTACAATAAATGTCTTAATGTTGACAGTGATATTATAGTCTTTTCACATTAAAATCGTAGACATGAACAGGATATTGGTATACTGGTAAAGATCTCAATCTTAAGATCATGACTGCTAAAATACAAATAAATAGGTTGTTGTAAAGGAGTCGAAGACAAAATTTAAATTTTCATGCTTTTAGAAATAAATCCATAAATGTAAGTTCTGAAAACCATAAACCTAAAACGAATTGCACATGTTTTGTTTCATCAACTTAGCTTTAAAAAGTACCAAACACTAGTCTTGGAGGTGTTAATTCTAGCAAGATGGACCAAAAGCATTAAAACCTTCATTAAAAGCCAATACATGCAAATCCAGCAATACTTCAGGGACATTCGTTGTAAATTATTATCTTTTTAACTTTTAACAACTCAAAGCAAAAACCTTTGTTAATTCTGGCGGCCTCGCACTTGCAGTATAATCTTGAAGACCAAAGAAAGTCCCCCAAATCATTCTTCTTCTACACCTGATCTATTTCATCAAATTGCATCAATCCCTAACAATTTAACTCAATCAACCCATCAAATCGATCGAAAATCTTGCGATTTGTGTAAAAACCCACAATCAGAAGCCTTTTGTTGGCAATCTTTTGGTTCTTGATCAGCTAAATCACTTGGGTTTTGAAGAAAATTTGAGCTTTGTGGGTGTTCGTGTTCTTCAAATCGGAGATTATGTATTTATGAGATGAGCATAGTTATACCCATTAAGATTTCCGACTCGATACGAAATGGGTGTTCAAATGGTTCCATTGATAGCGATTATCGTTCTTGTTTTTCCTTTGTCAGCAATTTCAAGAATCGACATCGATCCCCGAAATCTTCCGATCGATAATCTGATCAATCTAGATGGAATGATCGATAAAGATACGGTATTGTGATTTTACTCGTGTATTTTGATGTTAATTTGACCTAGTTATGTTGATTATGATCTGATAAAGTTGGGTGATTGCAGGGGGATAATTGTGTAACAGAGTTTATGCGTATAATTGAAGGTTTTCAAGATCTTCAATCTAGTAGCAATGATGAGACCCTTTTAGAACATGATAGATTACTGAAATCATTAGCTCTTCGAGATCTATATGTCAAGAAAACAATCATAGATTGCTTAAATGCTAAAACTGTTGTTGCCCCTGAATCAGGAGAAACAAAACATTCTAAAAAATGGTATATGGAGTATTTAGAGTATTTTTCACTAGGTCTTAACCATGGTCATAGAGCCCGTAGGCTAGCCGAAGCAGATGCACCTGCACTTAGCCCGGGTCCTAGCCCTTCACCGGCTGCGGCTCCTAGTATTACAAGACCTCCTGCACCTCCGTTCTTTCCCTGGCTGCCTAAAAGTCCTAATTCTGGTAAAACTGCACAACCACCTATGGGTTCTGGTGCGAATGTACATTCGAATAATGGGGATAATGATACACACAAAAAGATTGTTATTGCTGTTGTGGTTACTGCTACTACAACTTTTCTTCTTGCTGCATTGTTCTTCTGCTGTTATATTAGGACTTGTGGAAGACGGCGTGGGCAAAATGACGAGAGGCCTCTTCTTAGCTTGAGTATGAGTGATTATTCGATTAATGGTATGTATTTTTTTGTTTGGTGCTTATCTTAGTTTGTTAAAGCTTATGGGAATTATGGCACTTAAAGAGAACATAAAATTCACTTAAGTTCTGTTTCAGAGGTCCTATGTTATTAGTTTTTAGTCAAATAAGGGTTAGATCCTTAATTGGGTCCTTTATTTGATCATACACTTATAATATAGACCCATAAATGTTAGTTTGAAAGCCTTATTCCTAAAGTAGAGATCCATAAATGTTAGTTTGAAAACATCATTCCTAAATTAGAGATCCATAAATGTTAGTTTAAAAGCATTATTCTTAAAGTAGAACTTAACTTAAAGTATGTTTCTTTTGCATGAAATTCATTTGTGTTTGTTTAATTGTTTTTGTATTGAGTTAGTTATAATGTTTCAGGTGCTTCATATAAACCATCATACAATGTAAATAACTCAGTGCACAACTTTGGGAACACGGGGGATGAATCACTATACGCTAACTCGAACACACAGAAAATGGATTCTCATATTCCATTAGGCATCCCTTTACAGCCTCCACCCGGAAGGGTAGAATCGTCATTACAGCCTCCTCCAGGATGGGTGGAATCGTCACTCCGACCTCCACCAGGAAGGATAGAATCGTCTAAGCGGTTGTCTGTGAATGCAGCTGCTGCTCCACCACCTCCTCCTCCTGCACCTAAACCTCCTGCTGCTGGTCCACCACCTCCTCCACCACCTAAAGGAGGACCACCACCACCTAGAGGCGGACCGCCACCACCTAGAGGAGGACCGCCACCACCACTTAGAGGAGGACCGCCACCACCACCACCTAAGCCTGCAGGTCCACGACCGCCTCCTCCACCAGGTGGTGGTGCACTGCCGCCACGACCACCAGGTTCTAGCCTAAGACCGCCACGCCCGTCAGAGGGACCTAGTCATTCCAATGGTGATGAAGCTGATGCTTCTAAAGCTAAGCTAAAGCCATTCTTTTGGGACAAGGTTATGGCTAACCCTGATCAATCGATGGTTTGGCATCAGATTAAATCAGGGTCATTTCAGTAAGTTCTTATTCTTTTAGCTTCTTAAATTTATATTCACATTTGTTAAGATCCCATAACATGATGAACTTGTTAATCAACAGGTTTAGTGAAGAAATGATAGAAACTTTATTTGGATATAATGCTACGGATAAAAACAAAGATCACAACAGGAAGAATTCTGCATCACAGGATCCTAGTTTCCAGTATATTCAAATTATCGATCCGAAAAAGGCTCAAAATTTGTCTATTCAATTAAAAGCACTTAATGTGACAATTGAAG
This sequence comes from Flaveria linearis, assembly GCA_024085815.1. Classification (NCBI taxonomy): domain Eukaryota; kingdom Viridiplantae; phylum Streptophyta; class Magnoliopsida; order Asterales; family Asteraceae; genus Flaveria; species Flaveria linearis. Next base: position 85,750,721 of record CM044004.1, on the reverse strand, counting down.
AAATTTATGATGCACTAAAAGAAGGTATGTCCTCTTTAAGTCGCTTTTAAAATATGTAACCTTGGGTTATTTTTAATCTTAGATGGCTCAAAGAATAAACATAAGCTTAAAAGGGCACATGTCAAAGTGTTGAAAGTCGTCTGATATTAATGTTAATGTATACAACTTGACAAGTTGTTTCTTTAAAATAATTAAATTATTATATGTAGTAATGCTGTTTTTGCAAATCATATTAAATGCATTAGTTATTTACTTAAACCTAGCTTGACCTGTTTTGACTCGAGCCCATTACCTGAGCCTCTCATCATCCCACCACTAGTTCTACAAGATGCCTAAAATTATCTAGATGGTTTAGATTTGAATCTTGATTGTTTTTTGATTCATGAATCAAAATTTAACTCTTGTGCATTGAATTAGGAAATGAGCTTCCGGTGGAACTTATTCAGACTTTGATAAAAACAGCACCTACTGCTGATGAAGAACTGAAGTTGAGGATGTACAATGGGGATCTTTCTCATCTTGGAACCGCAGAACGGTTTCTAAAATTGTTAATTGAAATACCATTTGCTTTCAAAAGACTAGAATCTTTACTCTTTATGTGCACATTCCAGGAGGATGATACAATGATTAAAGAATCATTCGCAACTTTAGAGGTAAATCTTGGACTCTCATAAAACATAAAGTATAAGTATATATATCTCAAATAAACCGATTCTTAAGTAAATTGATCTTAAATGCAACCTCTACTTCTTGTGCATGATTATTTTGGGATAAAGAATTGGTTTTTGCATGCTAATTTTAAGTGTCATTCTTAAAATCATACAGGCTGCTTGTGTAGAGCTTAGGAAAAGCCGGTTATTCCTCAAACTCTTAGAAGCCGTTTTGAAAACCGGTAACCGTATGAATGATGGAACTTTCCGTGGCAGTGCACAAGCATTTAAACTCGATACCCTCTTAAAATTATCAGACGTAAAAGGAATCGACGGAAAAACAACACTTTTACACTTTGTGGTTCAAGAGATCATTCGGTCAGAAGGTATAAAGGCTGCTCGAACCACCCGAGAATCAAAAAGTTTCAAAACCGAGGATCTTCTCAAAGAAACTTCATCTTCTGCTGAAGAAACAGAGGAACGTTATCGCATCCTTGGGCTTCAAGTAGTCTCGGGCTTGAGCAGTGAGCTCGAGAATGTGAAGAAGGCAGCCATTGTTGATGCTGATGGGCTGACCAGTTCAGTGTCAGGTTTGGGCCGGGCTCTAGTAAAAGCCCGTGAGTTTATAAAGACGGATTTAAAGAAGGTAGACGATGATGGTGACGAGTTTCAAAGAATTTTGGTGAGTTTTGTGAAGAATGCTGAGAAGGAGATCACTTGGATGCTTGAAGAAGAAAAGAGAATAAAAACTTTAATCAAGAACACGACGGATTACTTTCATGGGAACTCCTCGAAGGATGAAGGGTTGAGATTATTCGTGATTGTTCGTGATTTCTTGATAATTTTAGATAAAGTGTGTAAAGAAGTAAAGAGTGATCCTGTAAGAACACCAAGACCACAAAGAAATGACGATTTGCAGCCGGGGGTTCAAAGGAAAGATGATCAGGGCGGGGGTCCGTCTGACCCCCGCCAGTTGACGTTTTCTGATCAACGTCAGCGGCTGTTTCCCGCAATAGTTGGGCGGCGGATGGACAGTTCTAGCTCAGATGAAGATTAGTGTGTAGGGTGTTATTTTCAGCTGCTAAGATTGATTCTTTTTTTTTTTGTTTCTTTATTTTAATCTACTTGATGAACTAAAAATGGTGAAAGTGCAGGCTGTAGGTGGTGTTAATGTTGTATATGAATCCTAATTCTATCTCACAAGTTGAAATACTATCTGCATTCATCTGATTACCAAATGCATTTCTATATATCTTATTTTTGGGCCTTTTAAACTGCTTATAACTAGGTTTGAACCTGGATGGTCTTTCGAAATTTTTGACTCTTACTATGTTCGTAATTTTAGCATTATAGAAAGCAAAAATGAGTTGGGTTGGTTGAAATAGGTGAAAACATATGATATTAAAATGTTTACAATTCATAATACATCAATAATTTAATACAATAGCATTTAAACCAAGATTTGAATCAAATAGAAAATAAGAAGTTTAGATTGAACATAGTTCTGAAACAAAATTCACGATTGTCTGGCATTGCCGGACAAGAACTAACTAGTCCAAAATAATGCTAGGTTTTTTTATTTTTTATTTTTTATTGTATTTTAAGTTTGGTAACAAAATGGGACAAGCATATATTCGAACAAGAGAGCTCTGAATAAGAGATCAATTGCCTCACATGAAACAATAATGTGGTGAATATTACATTATTATATGACACTAGGAATGTACGGGATCCGTTTGGTTCGGTTTTAGCTTAAAACCGAAACCAAAAACCGATATCTTGGTTCTTAGGTGTTTAAAACTGTTTGGTTTTGGTTTTTCGGTTTTTGGTTTTATATTTTCACTTCAGTTTCGGTTGGTTTTACTATTTGGGCTTCAAGTTTTTAAATAAAAAAATGGTTCAAAGTAAAAACTTTATGCTTACATGATTTTGTTGATATCTAAATATAATCTACATATTTTTATAAATTACTTGACATTCAAAAGAATTACAGTTCATAAATACAATAATAAAAAATTCAATAAATATTTTAATCTACCAATTTAAATAAAAAGTTAAAAGATTATTCTTGAAACATAAATATTTTAAAAAACAAAAACTAAATAACATAAGTTTGTTGGATTAATTTCCGGTTATTGGTCTCCAAACGAGCAGGTTTGGGCTGACCCACGAAGGCATGGAGCAAGTCGGATCCTAGTTTTAAGGGGTAGATAGGATTAAGTTTGATTTTTGAACTGCAATCCTTATCTGATCTTTTCTTTTCCTATAAATACATAATCATGTTTGGGTTATGTTCAAGAGGGATTATTGTAATTGAGTTTTTGTGAAGTTTTCTTGATTGCAATAATATTGGGAGTTTAGCCAATTGTGTGTGCGTGTGACTTGTATCGATTCTTAACTTGAATTGGTATCAGAGCCACGTTGAAGAAGCCGTCGATCATTGATTGAACCGCGTTGGAGTTCAATCCTTGAGATCGAACCAGAGTGCTGGATCAAAGACCTTTCAAGCAAACATATAGTCGACGAAAGAAGTCGATGGCTGAGAAAACTTCATCGACACAGTTACCAAAGGGTAAAGATTCCAGCCCTCAAGCCCTGCAATGTCCGATACTTTCTCCTACAAATTACACCGTTTGGGCAATGCGCATGAAGGTGATATTGAAGGTGCATGTGGTTTGGGAGGCTATCGACCCAGGATCAACCAAAGAACAACATGATTGTCGCTCTTCTTTTCCAATCTATTCCCGAGAACTTCATCATGCAGGTCGGCGATTGTAACACCCGGACCTCCAAAGAGTCCGTTTAAGTTAAATAAACATGCGGAATTTGGTCCCAGAAAATTTCATTAACAGTTAACTCCCAAAATATGTGTTTCGTGTCAACCGACACTCAAAATGAAGTTTAACAATCCATTTACATAAACACATAATAAGAAGTTTCAAAATAATGTTAACGTGTTAATTTCTACAAAAGAATCGCGTATGCAAATCCCGTTCGATCCTTGTATACCCTGTCGATCACTTTAGCCTTCCGGTCCCGTAACACCTGAAAACACACGTTTAGACATCCATTAGTTCATAGGAACTAAGTAAGTACACTCTAACATTCATTTCGGGTCTTTACGGGGGTTTAAACGGACTCGGAACGCGTTAAAACGACAACCGACAAAATCTGGAAATGGGGCCTACCGTAACTTACGGTAGCCACCGTAAGTTACGGTAGCCTCCATTTTGCTACGGTGGTAACCTACTGGCTTACGGTAGCTCATTTCGCCCAGGAACCCACCGTAACTTACGGTACCACCGTAAGCTACGGTAGACCCTGCAGCAAAGTCATTATTTTTGACCCGTTAAGGGTCGTTTTGCGTTCCCGAACCACCCCTTTCGATCCCGATTGTTCCAAACACCTGGAAATAACATATTTCATCATATATGTGATTCCCACGGAGTTTCAACGAGTCTAACCCGACTCTTGGCAATATACCAAAATTTTTTATTATTTTGGTATTTAATTCATTATTTAATCCATTTATGGTTCGTTTGTTCTTTAGAGCTTCCGACCGTCCCGACAACCATGGAACCGGTCTATTATAACATATTACATATGTTTGGTGAGTTCTTAGACCCAACCCATCCCATTTGCTTATCATAACGCAAATTTTCCTTTTCATACCGGATTTGCCCCTTATTGGGTCAAATCCCATACTAATGAGCGGTTTGCCATTCTTTCGCGAACGACCGCTTTCCTTGGCGTTACCCAACGTTCACACACGTTGCAAATCGTAGGGATAACCCTTTACCCTAGTGTTCACACACGATGTGAATCACTTTAATCCGGGTTTGTCCTTTCTTCCCATTTCCATGGGACGGTCACGCACGTCGTGACTCGTTCTGTTCCACAACCATGTGGTATAACACTAAAGTGTTATTTTCCGTTATGTTCACGCACGTCGTGAATCATTTGTCATAGAAGCTCACATACGGTGCAAGTCAACTATTTATCCTTTTTAAACGTGGTTTTCATTTTGTTTGAGCTTATGAGCACATGGTCACACACATTGTGACTCATGCCTTTACTTTGTTATGCTCAATTTAAAGAATGTCTTACCTTGAGTCCGGAAGGTTTAAGTGGTCAATCAAACGTGTTCCTTGCCGGTTCCCTTGGATCCGCTTGCCACACCACTTCCTATTACCATTTTAAGGACCCATTTAACTCATAACATTCATTTAATCACACATATGGTCTATTTGACCATTTATCACCTTTAACCTACAATCTAGGCTTTCACATTGCACATTTCTTGCAATTAAGTAGTTCATTCATGTTTTTCATCTCATTGGAGCATTTAATCAAACACCTTATGTGCATAACTTAACACATTGGTTATTTACTAGCTTTTAAACATCATCAAGCTAGTTTTACACCCAAATCACATAACACACATGTTATTCATCAATTTTCAACCAAATGTTATGCACATAATCACATTTCTACAAGAATGAACATGGATTCTACAACTAGCAACTAGTTTACATGAAGAATCCTTAGTTTAACCTTCTAGTAACTAAACCCATTTGCATGGTTCATGTAAATCTTCAATTAAGGAGCAATTACACATCTAGTTACCATAATACACACATACACATGATCATCTAGCACTATAACACTAGGGTTTCATGTTTAAACCACCAATTTCTACACCCATCATGTGGGTGGCGATTTTTACACCTCAAGAACATCAAATAGCACTTACTTGTAGCTCTTGATGAGATGAAGAATGATTTCTAGGGTTCAATTTCGGATCTTGCACTTGAATCACCAACAATTTGAGCAATGAGATGACCAAACCCTTTTTCTCTTCTCCTCTTGTGTGTGTGAACGTGAATGAGCAACAATGCTCACCAAATGTATGGCAAACCATACTTATCCATATTTAGGTTTCATCAATTGGCAAGATCCACCCCTCTAGTATCATTTTTCATTTTTCCATCACTAATAACTAACTAGCAAATTTTCTAGTTAAGTCTTAATATTTAACCTTTAACATATTTTACAATATTAGGTTTTAACACATGATACATTAATCGTATCTTAATCACATAATACGAAATTCGGGTCGTTACAAGTCTCCCCCTCTAAAGAGAGTTTCGTCCCCGAAACTATGCATACTAATCAAATAGATGAGGATAAGACTTCCTCATTTCATCTTCCGATTCCCACGTGGCATCGGATCCCTTACGATTCTTCCATTGCACCTTCACCTGATTGAGTGTCTTGTTTCTCAGTTGCTTGACCTTTCTATCCAAGATAGCCACCGGCTTCTCGATATAGTTCAATCTGTCATCAACTTCCAAATCCTCGTACGGGACATAGGCCGACTCGTCAGCCAGACACTTTCTCAAGTAAGATACATGGAACGTGTTGTGAATTCCTTGAAGCTCTTCCGGCAATTCCAGCCGGTACGCAACTTTACCTACACGTGCGATGATTTTAAATGGCCCGATAAACCTCGGACTCAACTTTCCCCGCTTCCGGAATCGTATAATACCCTTCCATGGGGAAACCTTTAACAAAACCAAATCTCCCACCTCAAACTCGATGGGTCGTCTACGCTTATCCGCGTAAGCTTTCTGACGGTCTTGCGCCGCCTTCATGCGAGCACGGATTTGCTTAATCTTTTCATCCGTATTCATTATCGTATCGTGGCCCGCGAGTTCCCGTGGACCAATTTCTCCCCAACAAATGGGAGTTCGGCATTTTCTTCCATACAAAGCTTCATACGGAGGCATCTCGATGGTGGAGTGGTAGCTATTATTGTAAGAAAATTCCGCCAAAGGCAAATACTCATCCCAACTACCCCCAAAGTCAAGAACACACGCTCGTAACATATCTTCTAATGTTTGAATGGTTCTTTCACTTTGTCCGTTGGTTTGGGGATGGTATGACGTGCTTAGCAATAGCTTTGTCCCCATCTCCGCTTGAAATTTCCTCCAAAACTTGGAAGTAAACCGTGTGTCTCTATCGGACACAATCGACACGGGCACCCCGTGTCGTGACACTATTTCGTTCACGTAAACCTCCGCCATTTTCTCCGAATTGTAAGTCTCACGAATAGGAAGGAAATGAGCGCTCTTGGTCAATCGATCGACAACAACCCATATCGCATCGTACCCTTTCCTCGTTCTTGGAAGTTTAGTAATCAAATCCATTGTTAACTTTTCCCATTTCCATTCCGGAATATCCAACGGTTGCAATTCACCATGAGGTTTTTGATGTTCCGCCTTCACTTGCAAACAAGTTAAGCATTTCTCCACGTATTTGACAATATCGCGTTTCATGCCCGGCCACCAATAGTTAACCCGAAGGTCTCTATACATCTTAGTCGCTCCCGGGTGAATTGAATACTTGGATTTATGGGCTTCATCCAATAGATCATTCTTCAAGGTACAAGTAGGTGGTATCCAAACCCGACCCCATCTTGTTTTCAATCCTTGACTATCATCTTCCAAGTTTTGAGTTTGACCTTTGATTCGATTTTTCTTCAAATTTTCTTCCTTTAGCGCTTCAGTTTGTGCTTCCTTGATTCGTTCAACCACTTCGGATATAACGGTTATCTTCATTGCGGTTATTTTGATAGGAGTATGATCCTCCTTTCGACTCAAGGCGTCAGCCACGACATTGGCCTTTCCCGGATGATATAGGATTTCACAATCATAATCCTTTAGTAATTCCATCCACCGCCTTTGTCTCATGTTTAACTCCTTTTGCGTAAAGAAGTACTTTAAACTCTTATGGTCCGTGTAAATCGTACACTTTACACCATATAGATAATGCCTCCAAATCTTTAACGCGAACACCACCGCGGCTAGTTCAAGATCATGGGTTGGGTAGTTCCTTTCATGCGCTTTCAGTTGTCTCGAGGCATAAGCAATCACCTTGCCCCTTTGCATTAGAACACAACCCAAACCGGAGTAGGAAGCATCCGAGTATACCACAAAATCGTCGGTTCCCTCGGGTAAAGACAAAACCGGAGCTTGAGTCAATTTCGACTTTAACTCTTGAAAGGCTTTCTCTTGCTCTTCACCCCATAGGAACTTCACCTCTTTCTTGGTAAGCTTGGTTAAAGGAGAAGCAATCTTAGCAAAATCTTGAATGAATCTCCGATAATATCCGGCTAACCCAAGAAAGCTTCTAATCTCTGTGGGAGTCTTGGGTGGACTCCATTTGGTCACCGCGTGAATCTTTGTGGGGTCTACGTGTATACCCTCCGAGTTTACCACATGACCCAAGAATTGTACCTCTCGTAACCAAAAGGCACACTTGGAGAATTTTGCAAACAATTTCTCCCGACGAAGCGTTTCGAGAACTTCACGCAAGTGACAAGCATGATCACCTTCATTTTTAGAATAAATAAGGATATCATCTATGAATACAATGACAGATCGGTCTAACATGGGTCGGCACACCCTATTCATCAAATCCATGAATGCCGCCGGGGCGTTTGTCAACCCGAAAGACATCACAAGGAACTCATAATGCCCGTATCTAGTACGAAATGCCGTCTTGGGGATGTTTTCTTCCTTTACCTTCAACTGATGATAACCCGACCGTAAGTCGATTTTCGAAAACCACGATGCACCTTGCAACTGATCGAATAGGTCATCAATCCTAGGCAATGGGTAACGGTTCTTAACCGTCACCTTGTTCAACTCTCTATAGTCGATACACATCCGAAGACTTCCATCCTTCTTTTTCACGAAAAGAACCGGTGCTCCCCATGGCGAAGTACTCGGACGTATGAACCCCTTGTCTAAAAGATCTTGTAATTGTGTCATTAACTCTTGGAGCTCCGATGGCGCCAAGCGATAGGGAGCCTTTGCAATGGGTTTAGCTCCCGGGGTTAGGTCGATTCGAAACTCGACCTCCCGTTCCGGTGGGACTCCCGGCAAATCCTCCGGAAAGACATCTGGAAAATCCCGAACAACCGGAATATCTTCCAACACTTGAACTTTCGTTTCCGTGTCTATTACATAGGCCAAGAACGATTGTCCTCCATGGCTCATGTATTTCATTGCTTTAACCAAAGAACATAAAGCTACGCCACCGCGTTTTGCACCTTGGATTATTACCTCATAACCACTCGGAGATACCAGTTGGATGCACTTGCGATTGCAAACTATATTGGCGTGGTACATGGAAAGCCAATCCATACCGATTACCACATCAAACTCCCCGAGTGTCATGGGTATTAAGTCGACCGAATAATCCTCACCTTCGATGGTAAGTATGCAATTTCGATAAACGTTGAACGCTAAGAACGTTTTTGAATCCGCTACCTCAATCTCTAAAGGACTAGGTAAGTTGTCTAACACCATGGAAAAATGACTCGCAAATTTAACCGAAACAAACGATCTATTAGCACCCGAGTCAAATAGCACATAAGCAGGTAGTGAGTTGACGAGAAAGGTACCCGTCACAACGTCGGCTATAGATTTGGCTTCTTCAGCCGTAATCAAGAAGGTTCTCGCCTTAGCTTTTCCTCCATCACCCTTTTTCCCCGAACCTTGAGCAACCGAGGATTGACTTGTACCATCCTTCTTTAGTTCCGGACATTCGCTCTTTTTGTGGCCCGGTTTGTAACAGTTGTAGCACACACTTAGCGGGCTTGTGCATTGAGATGTCGAATGACCCGACTTTCCACACTTGAAGCAATTTTTGGATTCGTATCTACAAACTCCCCCATGCTTCTTCTTACAAATCTTGCAATGTTTGAAGTCTTTGTCGTTCCCAAACTTGTTTGATGAGGATGAAATCTTGGCTTTCTTAGACGAACCCGTCTCCGTTTCAGCCGCACGCTTCTCCCCACGATCAACTTGCCTTTTCAATTCCGCTTCTCGATCCCTAGCACAATCGATAAGCTCCGCTAAAGTTTCACATTTGGACGGTGTAAGAAACTCTCGATACTTGGCACTCAACATGCCATAGTAGTGGTTAATCCACATCCTTTCATTCTGGAGCAACTGTGGGCAAAACTTGGCTTTGTCGTAGAAGATGGCCGTGATGGTATCAATACTTTCATCTTTTTGTCGTAACTGTAGGAATTCTTCTGCTATTCTGTTGATAGCGGCTTGTGGGCAAAACCGCTTTGTGAACAACTTCTTAAATTCTTCCCAAGTCATACTTTTGATACCTTCCCGCCCCTTCTCATCCCGTTGCAATTCCCACCAGTCTTTAGCTCGTTCCCGGAGTTGGCTTGCAGCAAACCTCACTTCATCAGATTCTTCACAATGTGAGGTTTCAAAGGCACTTTCCATATCTTTGATCCACCTTTGACTAAGTAGTGGATCGACCTCACCCTTGAACGTTGTAGGATTGCATGCAACAAACTCCTTATAGGTCACTTTCTTTGTTGGCCTTTCGGTTTCTTTGTCAGCCTTCAGAGCCACAAACTCTTGTTGAATGAGATCCCGTAGATCTTTGCGTACATCCTCGATGTAGCCCGGCAATAAAGCCTCAAAAGCCTTGCCAACTTCCTCCTTGACCATTTCCCGTGTTGCATCATCGGGATGGGTCTCGTGATTCTCTATATTGATCACGTGATCGTTACCAGCCATGACCTAAGACTGTGACAATTAACCTTTACGTTAGTACCATGTACGTAATCTATAGCATATACACTGATGCTTATGATTTTACTATCACTAGGGCCTAACCCTATTCACACAATACCCATTCCATCCTTAAGTTTAAAACAACATCCCTAAGAACCCATTCGCGTGCCTTTGATTGTTGTTAGACTGGCCAGGCCTAGCAACAAGCTCACCACACGGATGCCTTCTTAGTTCCTTTATTCCAAACTTAAGTCAAGAAGCTAGGTTCAATCAGTTCATATGGTACATATCATACATATATCATACATATATCATACATGTGTCAAGCTTGTTACGTTTATAAACGGCACACTAACCTTGTACCTTTAGGCTCAGTGATCGGCTTCTTGGATCGAACGTTTGCATTTCTCATATCTAGAGCTCAAAAGTTTGAGTCCAAGTGTTCGCGACGCACTTGAATCTCTCAAACCGTTGGCTTTGATACCAACTTGTAACACCCGGACCTCCAAAGAGTCCGTTTAAGTTAAATAAACATGCGGAATTTGGTCCCAGAAAATTTCATTAACAGTTAACTCCCAAAATATGTGTTTCGTGTCAACCGACACTCAAAAATGAAGTTTAACAATCCATTTACATAAACACATAATAAGAAGTTTCAAAATAATGTTAACGTGTTAATTTCTACAAAAGAATCGCGTATGCAAATCCCGTTCGATCCTTGTATACCCTGTCGATCACTTTAGCCTTCCGGTCCCGTAACACCTGAAAACACACGTTTAGACATCCATTAGTTCATAGGAACTAAGTAAGTACACTCTAACATTCATTTCGGGTCTTTACGGGGGTTTAAACGGACTCGGAACGCGTTAAAACGACAACCGACAAAATCTGGAAATGGGGCCTACCGTAACTTACGGTAGCCACCGTAAGTTACGGTAGCCTCCATTTTGCTACGGTGGTAACCTACTGGCTTACGGTAGCTCATTTCGCCCAGGAACCCACCGTAACTTACGGTACCACCGTAAGCTACGGTAGACCCTGCAGCAAAGTCATTATTTTGACCCGTTAAGGGTCGTTTTGCGTTCCCGAACCACCCCTTTCGATCCCGATTGTTCCAAACACCTGGAAATAACATATTTCATCATATATGTGATTCCCACGGAGTTTCAACGAGTCTAACCCGACTCTTGGCAATATACCAAAATTTTTTATTATTTTGGTATTTAATTCATTATTTAATCCATTTATGGTTCGTTTGTTCTTTAGAGCTTCCGACCGTCCCGACAACCATGGAACCGGTCTATTATAACATATTACATATGTTTGGTGAGTTCTTAGACCCAACCCATCCCATTTGCTTATCATAACGCAAATTTTCCTTTTCATACCGGATTTGCCCCTTATTGGGTCAAATCCCATACTAATGAGCGGTTTGCCATTCTTTCGCGAACGACCGCTTTCCTTGGCGTTACCCAACGTTCACACACGTTGCAAATCGTAGGGATAACCCTTTACCCTAGTGTTCACACACGATGTGAATCACTTTAATCCGGGTTTGTCCTTTCTTCCCATTTCCATGGGACGGTCACGCACGTCGTGACTCGTTCTGTTCCACAACCATATGGTATAACACTAAAGTGTTATTTTCTGTTATGTTCACGCACGTCGTGAATCATTTGTCATAGAAGCTCACATACGGTGCAAGTCAACTATTTATCCTTTTTAAACGTGGTTTTCATTTTGTTTGAGCTTATGAGCACATGGTCACACACATTGTGACTCATGCCTTTACTTTGTTATGCTCAATTTAAAGAATGTCTTACCTTGAGTCCGGAAGGTTTAAGTGGTCAATCAAACGTGTTCCTTGCCGGTTCCCTTGGATCCGCTTGCCACACCACTTCCTATTACCATTTTAAGGACCCATTTAACTCATAACATTCATTTAATCACACATATGGTCTATTTGACCATTTATCACCTTTAACCTACAATCTAGGCTTTCACATTGCACATTTCTTGCAATTAAGTAGTTCATTCATGTTTTTCATCTCATTGGAGCATTTAATCAAACACCTTATGTGCATAACTTAACACATTGGTTATTTACTAGCTTTTAAACATCATCAAGCTAGTTTTACACCCAAATCACATAACACACATGTTATTCATCAATTTTCAACCAAATGTTATGCACATAATCACATTTCTACAAGAATGAACATGGATTCTACAACTAGCAACTAGTTTACATGAAGAATCCTTAGTTTAACCTTCTAGTAACTAAACCCATTTGCATGGTTCATGTAAATCTTCAATTAAGGAGCAATTACACATCTAGTTACCATAATACACACATACACATGATCATCTAGCACTATAACACTAGGGTTTCATGTTTAAACCACCAATTTCTACACCCATCATGTGGGTGGCGATTTTTACACCTCAAGAACATCAAATAGCACTTACTTGTAGCTCTTGATGAGATGAAGAATGATTTCTAGGGTTCAATTTCGGATCTTGCACTTGAATCACCAACAATTTGAGCAATGAGATGACCAAACCCTTTTTCTCTTCTCCTCTTGTGTGTGTGAACGTGAATGAGCAACAATGCTCACCAAATGTATGGCAAACCATACTTATCCATATTTAGGTTTCATCAATTGGCAAGATCCACCCCTCTAGTATCATTTTTCATTTTTCCATCACTAATAACTAACTAGCAAATTTTCTAGTTAAGTCTTAATATTTAACCTTTAACATATTTTACAATATTAGGTTTTAACACATGATACATTAATCGTATCTTAATCACATAATACGAAATTCGGGTCGTTACAGCGATCAAGAATCTGCTAAAGACATGTGGAACGCAATTAAAACTCGGAATATTGGAGCTAATCGGGTCCGGGAGGCACGACTCCAAACATTAGCCATAGAGTTCGATAACTTAAAGATGAAAGAACTGGAGTCAATCGATGATTTCTCGGGTAACTTATCTTGTTTAGCATCAAAATCAACCGCATTGAGGGAAGCAATACCTGAATCCAAGCTTGTTAAAAAGTTCCTTAAAAGACTCCCGAGAGCCAAATGCATTCAGATTGTTGCCTCCCTTGAACAAACGTTAGAGCTCAACAAAACCGGGTATGAAGACATCGTCGGTCGCTTGAAAGCTTATGAGGAACGACTTAAAGATGATGATGTTGCTACCGAAACCCAATCAAAAATGTTCTATATGAAGCATGATGCATCATCACAAAGCCAATCGACAAGTCGAGGTTCTAGCCGACAGTCACGAGGAAGAGGTGGGGGGCGAAGTCATGGAAACCGCAAACCATAAACCAAATGAAGCTAATTCATCTTCAGAGACTCGAGTGAACAAAGGGAAAAACCGAGACATGTCAAAAATACAATGTTACCGGTGCGATAAGTTTGGCCACTTTGTGTCAACTTGTCCCGAAAGAAAACAGAAGAAAGCCGAAGCTCATATTGTAGAAACCGATGATCTTGACCCGTCCCTATTTATGATCCAAACAACCCAAGAAACAGTATTCCTAAACGAAGAAAAGTTGTTGCCCAAGAATTTGGTACTTGACAGCGGAGCGAGCAATCATATGACGGGCAACCTAAACTACTTTGCTGAATTAAACAAAAGCATACAAGGTAAGGTGAAATTTGGAGATGGTTCATGTGTTGAGATACATGGGAAAGGGTCGATCCTATTCGAAGCAAAGACCGGTAAGCACAAATGGCAGATATTTACTACATCCCTAGCTTGTGAAGCAACATCATAAGCTTAGGCCAAACTACAGAAACGGGCTGTAAGATCATCATGAGTGAGGATGAGTTGCTTATGCTTGATCGACAGGACAAACTTTTGTTAAAAGTCAAACGTACCCCGAACCAACTTTATAAAACAAAGTTAAAAGTAGTAAAACCCGTTTGCCTCCACACTCGTATTGAAGATGAAAGTTGGTTGTGGCATGCAAGACTTGGCCATGTGAATTTTAACGCCTTGAAGGTGGTGTCAACGAATAAGATGGTGATTGGAATAACAAAAATCAAGTATGAAAACCAGCTTTGCGAGTCATGTTTGGTGGGTAAACAATCCAGATTTCCATTCCCAAATACAACCACATATCGAGCAACGAGTGCCTTATAACTTATCCATGGTGACCTTTGTGGCTCCGTCACACCATCAATAATAGTCGGGAACTGAAGAATTTGGTAATCAGTTTGGATCAATCAAATTACTTATATGTTTCTTATTGATTATGACCAGGAAAACAATTGTTTAAATACAACCAAGAATAACTAACTTCCAAAGATAAAGGAGAAATAGAAGGAGTTGATAAACATCACATGTGATAAGGTTGGTAAACCTGCACATGTGATAAACATGCACAGCAGCCGAATCCAGGGGATTCGGGGTCGGGTGGTTCGTTGGCTCCAATACTCCCCCTCAAGTTGGTGCGTGTAAATCTTTCACGCCCATCTTGACAAGTAAATCTTTTAGATGTTGAGCCCCTAGGGGTTTGGTAAGTAGGTCCGCAAGTTGCAACTTTGAGTCAATGTGCATGGGTTGAATTTCTTAGATTCTACTCGTTCTCTAACAAAGTAACAGTCCATTTCGACATGCTTTGTTCTTTAGTGAAAGACGGGGTTGTTAGCTATGTGACGAGCCGCTTGATTGTCATAGAACAAGGTGGTGCTCCCATGCATTGCCTCTCCAAGTTCGCTAAGTAAGAACCAAACCCAAAGGACTTCGCTTACTGTCGTTGCCATGGCGCGATACTCGGCTTCGGCAGAAAGATCGGGACATAAGAGATTGTTTCTTAGACTTCCATGAGATGGGTGCTCCGCCAAGTAGTAAGAGGTAACCCGTCCGAGAACGTCTTGTTGAAGGGCATCCAAGCCAGTCAGCATCACAGTAAGAAACGAGCTGCGTCCCCCCAGCTTTAGGCAGTAGAATACCTTGGTCGGGTGTCGTTTTTAAGTACCGTAAAACTCGAACAGCTGCATTCATGTGACTTTGTCAAGGATCTCCCACAAATTGGCTTAGTATGTTAACCGAGTAAGTAACATCGGGGCGAGTGGCTTGGAGATAAAGCTGCTTACCGATCAACCGTCGATAGGAATTAGCATCAACCTTGGCTCCATCAGGGTCGGGTCCGAGTTTCAAGTTCTGTTCCATGGGAAAAGTGCTGGGCCGAGAGCCTTCTAAGCCACACTCTCTCAGGATGTCTAATGTGTACTTGCGCTGACTCAAGACTAGTCCCTCCTTGGTACGAGCTACCTCGATGCCCAGGAAGTATTTCAAAGGCCCGAGGTCTTTGATGGTGAAGAGTTTATGAAGGTGCTTCTTGGTGAGGTCAATCATTGTTGAATCGTTTCCCACCATAATTACATCGTCGACGTATATCAAGGCGGCTACAAAGGTGGTGTCTTTCTTGTAAATGAAGAGAGAGTGGTCTGCTTTAGATTGGAGGAAACCCAACTGTGATAAGGCATTGGTGAATTTGTGGTACCAATTTCGGGAGGCCTGTTTGAGGCCATATAAAGACTTTCTTAGACGACACACTCTAGTTTCATTCGTTGTCGAGAAGCCTTGGGGTATCTTCATATAAACATCTTTCGCTAAGTCCCCATGGAGAAACGCGTTATTTACATCAAGTTGGTGAATCAACCAATCCTTCTTGACCGCCAGGCTAAGGAGTGTTCTCATAGTGACGACCTTTGCTACGGGAGCAAAGGTGTCATGGTAATCCACCCCCTCCATTTGTGTGTAACCCTTCGCCACGAGTCTCGCTTTGTATCGTTCGATATCTCCATTTGGTTTGTACTTAATTTTGTACACCCATTTGGAGTCGATGACTTTCTTCCCTGTTGGTAGTTGTTCCAAAGACCACGTACCATTCTGCTCAAGAGCTCGGATTTCTCTTTTCATGGCATCTCTCCAATGTTCATCCTGTGATGCCTGGTGAAAGCTTTTAGGCTCATCTTGTGAGGAGATGGCTGCAAGAAAAGCTTTATGATTGTTAGAGAATTTATCGTACGTAAGATAATGAGTTAGGGGATGTACCGTAGAGTGAGCCTGAGTCGAGCTAGAGGTGTCTTGATTGGTATCCGGGTGTGCATGGTCGATTGATGGTGGGAGCTTTACCTCGAATTCTTTTAGCCGTGAAGGTTGAGACTTCATGCGTTGTGGGCGTGGGGCCGAGGTACAAGGATCTGTTGATGGGCTGTCAGGTTCATGTGTGTCTTCGGTGGGCTCTGGGAGGCCTGAACTTCTTGTATCTTCACTTTGGCTCACTGGAGGAGTGGTGGGTTGGTCATCTTGAGTGCTTTGCATTGGGCTCCAGGGGGCTGGTAGGTCTTGGCACTCCCCCTGAGCCGTATCATTGTGGCTACCCGGTGTGTTCAAGCTTGGCCCATTTGCATCAACGCCCTCATGTGCGGAAGCAGTGGACTCGCGAAACATTTCCATGATTTCCTCATCTCCCTTGAAATCACCACCGTTTCCAGGTGCAAAAGGAAAAACGTGTTCCATAAATCGAACATCTCTGCTAACAATCATTCTTTTGCTTTCTAAATCATATATCTTGTACCCCTTTGTGCCATAGGGATAGCCCAAGAAAACACCGGGCTTGCCTCTTGGTGCGAACTTATCACCCTTTGTGTCAGTGTTCCAGAAATAGGCTAAGCACCCTAAAACTCGCAAGTGATCATAAGTTGGCAACCTTCCACAAACTATCTCGTATGGAGTCTTGTACTTAATGATTTTCGAAGGTAGTCGATTTATAATGTAAGCGGCTGTTAATACACATTCCCCCCCCCCAAATTTTATTGGTAGACATGCTTCGAAACGGATGGCACGTGCAACCTCCAAAAGGTGCCTGTGCTTGCGTTCTACCACCCCGTTTTGTTGTGGGGTGTGTGGGCAAGTTGTCTCCAGTATGATTCCACGTTCGCTATAGCATGCCCTCATGTGATTTGAGGTAAACTCCCCCCCATTATCACAACGGACTCGTTTCACTTCCCTTTTATACTGTGTTTTAACCATGTTGAGAAAACTTAGCAAGTAATCACTTGCTTGACTTTTGTGTTTAATGATGTATATCCAAACCGCCCTACTGAAGTCGTCTACAATGGTAAGGAAGTAGCTTCCATTTGTTAGTGAAAAGGTGCGATAACCACCCCAAATGTCACAATGAATCATATCAAAACATTCGACTGTTTTTATTGAACTTAATTGGAAAGGAAGTCTGGACATTTTTGCTTTCATGCAAGAATCACAAAAAATATTTTCTGGGTCGGGGGTTACTGCTAAGGTGTTAATATGAGACAACTTCACTTTTGAAGGGTGCCCAAGTCTTTTGTGCCATTCAGTGACTGAGATTGCCGCCATTGCCACTCTACTTCCCTGGTCAGCCTTCAACTTGTACAAACCATCTTCGCACTTACCCGTTCCAATCAAGCTCCCCGAACTCAGGTCCTGTATCACAAAAAAAACCGAGAAGAAAGTGACAGCACAATTCAAATCCCTTGTTAGTTGATTAACCAAAACAAGGTTGCATTTAAAATTTGGAACAAATAACACTCCCTTGATCCGTATGCCTCCCTTAAGGATGACATCCCCTTTTCCTTCAACAGGAACTTGGTCGCCATTTGGAATGGTGACAGGGGCTTCGTGTGTTTTTATGATCGGGTTTTCAAAAAAACTTTTAATGCAGGTCATATGTTCAGTTGCCCCCGTGTCTATGATCCACTCACCTTCTTTATCAAACGTACCTGCCATGTTTGCCGTTGGTCCTGCAACGTCCCTCTTTTGATTGTTTTGCTTGCCAAGGAGTTTCATCACCATCTCACACTGTTCCTCGGTTAGGCCCGGAATTTGGTTGCCTCCTTCTACCATTGTTGCTTTTGGTTTAAATGCCTCTTTCGCTTTCTTCCCGGGCCACCAATCGGGATACCCGATTTTCTTGAAACAACCTTCTGCGACATGCCCGTCTTTTCCACAGAAAGAGCAGTGGCCACCCTTTTCTCCATTAGTTCCCTTCTCGGTTCGTTGCGCGGCTTGCCTTCGTTGTGATTGCGAGGGTCGGCCTGGTTGCTGCATAGATTGGAAGGCAGCGGCCTTGGCAGCGGACCCATTCTTCTTTCCACTGGTTATGTTGCGTTGTTGTTCATCCTCAGCGATCAAGTGATAGGCCGTCCCCATCGACGGTGTGGGCTTCATCGCTAGTATTTGTGTCCTTATTACTGAGAAGTCCGAATCGAGTCCCATAAGGAACTCATAGAGTCGTCCTTTATCCTTTAATAGGTCGAGACGGATGAACCACTTTGTCGCGTCATGGTGACGGCCTGCTTCAGTTCATAGGTTCGCGATGCACTTTCCTTACCGAACCGTTCATTCAGGTCGTCCCAGATCTCCTTGGTTGTGTTAGCGTATTTCACGCTTCTTCGTATGTCCTTCTCCATGGCTGTGGTGAGCCAGCCCTTGATCATTGCGTCGCACCGCATCCATGGCATGTACTTCTCGTCGGTCTTCTCTAGTTTTGCAATCGTGCCATCAACGAATCCAATCTTATTTTTGGCGAACAATAAGTTCGTCATCTCTTGGATCCAGTCATTGAAGTTGCCATCGTTCAATGTCTCGTTGACCTGCAGTTGCTTCGGATAGTCTGACGGATGAAGATAGAAAGGGGATCCTGGATCAACCGTCCCATTGCCGGAGCCTCCGGCATCATTCTTGTCACCCGCCATAGGATCGGAGCTCTTAAGAATCTTAATCCTGATCGTTCCGCTCTGATACCATGAAGAATTTGGTAATCAGTTTGGATCAATCAAATTACTGATATGTTTCTTATTGATTATGACCAGGAAAACAATTGTTTAAATACAACCAAGAATAACTAACTTCCAAAGATAAAGGAGAAATAGAAGGAGTTGATAAACATCACATGTGATAAGGTTGGTAAACCCGCACATGTGATAAACATGCACAGCAGCCGAATCCGGGGGATTCGGGGTCGGGTGGTTCGTTGGCTCCAATAGGAACAGGTATGTATTCGTTTTAATCGACGATTACTCACGATTCATGTGGATATATTTGCTGAAAAGTAAAGATGAGAGCTTTGAACCGTTTAAAAGGTTTAAGAACAGGGCTGAAAAAGAAACATGTTCGAGGATAAAGACACTACGAACGAATAGAGGGGGAGAATTCAACTCATATAGCTTCACTCAATTTTGTGAACAAAAAGGTATAGCAAGACATCTAACAGCCCCATAGGTGAATGGAGTGGTGGAAAGACGCAATCGAACTCTACTCGAGATGACACGAAGCATGATGAAGGCCAAAAACATCCCAAACTACCTTTGGGGAGAGGCAACTAGACACGCAACCTATTTGATGAATTAGTTACCGACACGTGCCCTAAAAACCAAAACACCCTACGAGATGTATAGACACAAGAAACCGAGTGTTTAATATCTAAGAATATTTGGGTGCTTGGCTTATGCAAAAATAGTTGGTCCACATCTCAAGAAACTTGACGATCGAACCACTCGCTTGATATACCTTGGACTCTTGGAGCAGAGCCCGGTTCTAAGGCACACCGTCTCTACAATCCAAACAATCGAAAGATTGTGATCTCGCGAGATGTAGTCTTTGATGAAAAAGGTGCATGGAACTGGGAAAAACAATCAATGAAGAAAACAAAACTGAACCCGGCATGTTTTTTGAAGATTAGCGTGAAAAGGGAGACACGGGAGTTGGATCAGACAACACCAATCCCTTGGAACCTACAAGCTCCATGCATGAAAGCCCAATAGAGACAGAAGATTATTCGACTGGAGATGGACCAGAAAGCCCCTCAGGGCTCAGCGGCCCCAAACACAGCCGCGACCAGTCAGTCATTTGGGCCAGAAACCGAGAGCCCAGTTAACAGCAATACCAGGCCATCTGTTTCTAAAACAAACAGCCAAGGAATGCAGCCGACAGCCCAAACACTCACTGATTCAGCCCCATTACGACGATCTAAACGTACTCCCTCCAACCCAGCTTGGTTCACCGACTATGTACTTAAAACCGAGGTTGAAACAATTGATCTTATGTTGTCAAGTACAGACGAACCGACCTCGTTTGAAGCTGCAAAGGAAGATCAGAATGACGAAAGCAATGCGAATTGAGATGGACTCCATTGTGAAAAACAAAAAATGGGTGCTAACCGAATTACCTCGCAGGAGTAAAACCAATAGGGCTAAAATGGGTGTTTAAGATAAAACGAAATGCGGATGGTTCTATAAACAAGCACAAGGCAAGATTAGTGGCTAAGGGATATGTGCAACAACCCGGTATTGACTTTGTTGATGCGTTTGCACCGGCGGCAAGATTAGAGACGGTTCAAGCAATGATTTCACTTGTTGCATATAACGGGTGGGAACTACACCACCTCGATGTCAAGTCGGCCTTTTTGCATGGAGATCTAAAGGAACAAGTCTATGTAAGGCAGACGGGCGGCTTTGTAAAAGCCGTAGAAGAACATAAAGTCTACAAACTAATTAAAGCATTGTACGCTTTGAGACAAGCACCGCGAGCTTGGAATACCAAACTCTACTCAATTTTAAAGAATTTAAAATTCCAACGGTTCAAGCATGAACAAGCGGTCTACCGAAGACAAGTAGGTACCAATCTATTACTTGTAGGTGTTTATGTGGACGATTTGATCGTGACGGGCTCATGTTTAAGTCAAATATATAATGGAATTCAAGAAAGCTATGTGTAAGAATTTCGAGATGTCTGACTTGGGAAAGCTTACTTATTATCTAGGAATTGAAGTCTTGCAAGGCAACCAACACATTGTGATCAAACAAGAAGCTTATGCAAAACGTATTCTCAAAGAAACAAACATGCTGGATTGTAATAAAGCTCACATTCCCATGGAACCCAACTTAAAGCTGTCAAAGGCAGAAGATTGTGAAGATGTTAATGCCACATCCTATCGAAAGGTGGTGGGGTGCCTAAGGTATCTTTTGCAAACAAGACCGGATATGGCGTTTTCGGTTGGGGTGGTGAGTAGATACACGCAACAACTAAAAACGGAACATATGGTTGCGATAAAACATATCCTTCGGTATTTAAAAGGAACTTTAAGTTTCGGGATCAAGTATAGACGAGGGGGTGGGGGATTGAGCTAGTAGGCTACAGTGATAGTAGCTACAATATCGACCTCGAGGATGGGAAAAGCACAACTGGGTATGTATTCTTCCTTGGGAACTCACCGATCACATGACAAAACACTGTTGCGCTCTCGTCGTGTGAGGCAGAATATATGGCTGCATGTGCAGCCGCTTGTCAAGCAGTGTTGCTTAGAGAGATGCTTGTCGAGCGAACCGGAACCAAGCTGCGAGAAGTGCTGCTAAAAATTGACATCACTTCAGCAATTGCACTTGTGAAGAATCCCGTTTTCATGGCCAAACAAAGCACATCAAGTCATGTTATCATTACATGCGGGAATGCGTAGAAAATGGTGAGATCACAGTTGAACACGTAGATGGCAAAGAACAACGTGCAGACATACTCACAGTTTAACTCTTGCAAGACCCTTTGTGAGTATGTCTGCATGTTGCTCTTTGCCATCTACGTGTTCAACTGTGATCTCACCATTTTCTACGCATTCCCGAATGTAATGATAACGTGACTTGAAAGTTAAATAAGTTACTAATAGCTTAATCATGTTTATACGTGTATGAATATGCCTCTATATTTACAGTTTTTATGGTTTCGGTTTGGTTTTTATTACAAGCAAAACTGAAACCAAACAAAAAAAAATCGGTTTTGTAAAAAAACCATCAAACCAAACCATCGGTTTCTTATTAATTTTGGTTTTTTGGTTTGATTTCATTGGTTATTCCGGTTACGGTTCGATTATTATAGTTTCTCGCACACCCTACATGACACACATATAAAATAATTTTAAGTTATATAGACTTATAGAGTATACTATTTTATTATGCATGACGTGTTTCGAGGCCACAAAAACAAACGGATCCCATCAATCTCTGCAGTTAAACACGAGGAATTGATAAAGTATTTACGAGCAGCATGTTAGAGTGTTTTGTGTTAACGAGAACAAAGTGATAGGTGTTTAACATTAAATATTATAAAAAGTAATAGTAGGCATAATATATAATGATTTAGGTTACTCTTTTCAAGCTCAAAGCCATTAAGGATATTATTTTTAGTAGGCAAAGTAATTAGAGAATATCTTTTATCATAAGCTTGAAGATATTCTCTAATTACTTTGCCTACTAAAAATAATATCCTTAATGGCTTTGAGCTTGAAAAGAGTAACCTAAATCATAAGTTTGAGGGCGGGCCTTGGCGCAGCGGTTGAAGCTGTTCCTAAGAGACCAAAGGTCTCAGGTTCGATCCGTGGAAACGGCCTCCCCACAAAAATGTGGGGGAAAGACCGCGTGCATCTTCCCTTAAATGGGACGGACCCTCCCTGGACCCTGCGAACGCGGGAGCTCTTTGCAGCACCAGGTACGTCCTTCTATCATAAGTTTAAAACGTGATTTTATTAAAACTATGAATTTATAAAAGAAGTGTCCAAATGTACCATGCGACTGAATTTTGGAGTGGGCTAGCACTGCCTCTAGAGACAAGAAGACGAGAGATGTATCGCGTCACATGCAGCTAACGATAAGAAAGGACGACGAACTAAACACGTCGCTTAGAACGGGTAAAATTGCTAATGGCGGAGTGACGCCTAGCATTCAAGCTCACTTCGGTGATTGATTTTCCGGTCTGTGTGGTAGTGAAACCCTAACTAGTAGATTATATTTTATTTTATAAAATGTAGTTAATGCGAATTACACCGGAAGTGATGTTTTTTTAAAAGCATGATGATTTCAAAGTATTTTTTCTTTAATAGAATTATTTTACTTTTATCGCATTACACATAAAGTCTGTTACCTATAACAAAATTCAATATGGTATATCATATAATTATGAAAAATGTCTTATCTTAGGTGGAAGCAGTGTTTCTGTTGATATAGTCAGGTCACATCTGGTTATCATCTTGTTACGGCTTCCTCTCCATCTCGATACTTATTTGTTGCATCTCAAAATCGAACCATCATCCTGTCTTGTGCCAAGTCCTCACCACTGCTCTTAATATGAAAATTTTGCTTTGTATTCTAATCCTTATATTATATAGACACACATAACCATGAGAAAGTATATATTTTTTAATTGTATATTAGTTCATATATTAATAACAAAATAACACTTTATTGACTTCTTGCTAAATCCTACACTTAAGTCAACATTTTACTAGTCTTTGAATTTATTTACAAGATGTTAAAAAGTAGTTTCATGAACATTGTAGCTTTGCCAAATAAAATTAAGAGGGTTATTGGATTTTAATAATCTCAACTTTCTTTATTGATTGGAATTAATTTAACTCAAGAAATATTTTACATACACTCCTAACTTTAAATTTATTTTTCTCAAATGATCCATTACTAACCAATAACTAACCCTATTATTTTTTTATGGCGTGGACTGCTTATGTGACTAAAATACTAAGCAGAAAGTTAAAATATATCATCGGGTCCATAAATCTAAAACTCCTGCATCGTAAAACCATCAATCTTCACCTTCTGATCTGAACTACTAGACTCGTTGAAGGTAGATTTTAGGTCACGATGGAGGCTAGACACTGAAAAACAGACATGATGGAGGTTGGACGATGACGAAGTTATAAAATAAGTTCAAAGTTGATCACATAAAACTTAAAAAAACAAAAAGAAAAAAAAAACTAAAGAGGGTTAATTCTTAGTTATCAATTAATCGTTAAAAAAAATAAACTCAAAGTTAAGAAACCATGTACATATTTTTTAAATTAAAATTAGAAAAATATATAAAAATTAGGATTATTAAAACCAAATAACTTAAACTATTAATCGAGAATAAAAATTAATCATAATGTTAATGTTAACAAGAATATTAATCGAGAAAAAAGAAATACACTTAAATAATAGGCTTCAACTAATTGAACGCCCTGTCAGGTGATAATCAAACGCCCTTTGACTTTCTTCACGGCCCGTGAAGGGCCTTACGGGCCGTGAGTGCTTCGAAATTTAATTCTCACAACTGCATTTAATAACGGCCCGTGAAGGAAAAAACGGCCCGTTAACGTCCGCACACACGGCCCGTTAACTAAATCAATAACGGCCCGTGAGATCCTTCACGGGCCGTAGTTGTCCTTCTGAGAATTTACTTTCCTCGTTTTGCGTGCACTTTTAAATTTTATAATTATGTGACGCGACGTATTATTCCTTGATTCGATTTAAGATTCTATATAAACCGTTATATATATGACTTGTTATATGGTTAGTGAGAAACGAAACAGTAAAAATGTCTTCTCGTGGAGGTAGGAGAAGACGTCAAAATGAGTCATCTTCAAACTCACGAGATATTGTGGAAAGTATTCCCGATCCAATAGATAACCATAATTGGCAGAACGGGAGGAACTGGTCTCAGAATATTATTCACTTTATACGTAACGGTGACTCCCAAACATGTAGAGTGTATTACATGGGTCATTCCGATATTCCGTTACAATTTTGGCGTGAATTACTCGGAAACGTGTCTTTAGGTACAGAGGTATGATTTAAAGTTTTTTTATATATTTTATTTTATTTTAAAATTCTAACAATTAAAAAGTTGTTGTTTTATAGCATGTTCGGGCGTGGACAAATAGACTCACAATATGGAGATACGAAGAAATACGTAGAACCGAAGAGTTGCCGGGTAGTGATCGTTGGACGATTCTCCCATTTGAGTGGTTTAACTTAATATACTCGGGGTCCGTTAATGGTAACGAATTTGGAGACGGGAGTGACTGTCTATATCCCGCGTTATGGGAAGTTGATACGGTAATACTGTTTTCATGTTTTACAATAAAAATCATAAATTTATAACCGTGAATTAAATTGTTTTGTAGGTTTACGTACCAATGACTGATGACGAAGAAAATTGGTATCTTTTTAAGATTTCTATGGACTCACTACAAGTTCGTATATATTCTCCATACGAATGCCGACCAAATACGTGTGATGATTCATGGTGCATTCATCGTAATGCGCGAACGATTTTCGTACAATTCGAATCGTACTTTTTACATTTTCTGTCACGTATACAATATTGGCAGCACTCCGGACAAGAAGAAATCGAAGAACTGGTGGTATCTGGTGAAACCGTTTGGCCCCCTAACGCCGGTCATATTGGTCGAGATTCGGGAGTTGTAATTTGTATGTTATTGCGTAGGTTGGTTCAAAATAGATCTTTAGAGTGGCAAGAGGTTAGCTTACAGGATGCTTGCTTTAGATTCCGAAGATTTATGGCAGACGAACTGTATTCTAGACGTGTAATGTAGAACAGTAATGAAATATTTTATTAAAACATAAACGTTTATTAGTACATTCAAAAACGATAAACCGTTATTATCACACAAAAATAAAACACATAATTTTTAATCTTCTTGATCTTTATAAAAGATCCAAGCCGTAAAATGGTTGAAGGAAATTCCAAATTTCTCCCGATATCTTTCTTGAGTTCTTGTCATAATATCCGTATCATTCCATAACATATTTCGATTGTTGTAAACGTCTTTGTAGAGCTGGTGAAATGTCGTGACCTTCCTTCTCAAGTCAGACCACTTGTTGCTAAGTTCACGAGTGGTGCGATATTCTTCACGTTCGAGAATTTGATGAAAACGAGTTGAAACCCGGTTCCAAAATATTGAATTTGGCGGGATAGTACCTGAATTTTCGATACAAGATCTTACTAAAGTCACCTCCTCTTCATCCGTCCACGGATTTTGATCACTTGTAGCACTCATGTTTTGGGTATTGAGTAAATTTGTGTGAATTGTTTGTGTCAAGCGGCTGAATTTATAGACTTGAAAAAGTTTTGTACGGCCCGTGAGAGGCTTTACGGGCCGTGAGTGTGTCACCATACGGCCGTGTAGTGCCAACGGCCGTATTTTAAAAAGTATAAAGCATCACGGCCCGTGAACGCGGTCACGGGCCGTTTGGAAATTATGTAACGGGCCGTGAGGCGCGTCACGACCGTGAGGCCCGATAATATATAGGACCTCACGGCCCATTTGCTCATTTACGCCCCCAAAACACACATACGATTTACTCCCGTCACGACTCCGTATTTTCATCATTTTCATACATCCGACTCCCTACTACGGTACGTATTCAAATCCGTATTTTATTTTTGTGTATTTTTCGTTTAAATATATTAAAATTATATTTAAAAAAACTGTTAAATTGAAATGTGTTGGGGGTTACGGGCCGTGAAGGGTGGTCACGGGCCGTAACCTTTTGAATTTTCAAAGGGTTACGGGCCGTGAACCTCCTTTACGGGCCGTAACCCTTTAAAACTTCAGTGGGTTACGGGCCGTGAGGGATCTTCACGGGCCGTAACCCTTTTTTTCTGTTGAATTTATTATTTTTTTTTTTTGCAGATTATGCCGCCCCGCAAACGTACACGTCCGGAGACTGAGCCCGAGGGTCAGGGTGACTTTCTGGACCCACACACTGATCTTCGTTTTCCGAGGGAGACCCAGCCACGGCAAAAGCTGTGGAAGCTGATCGGACGTCCCCTGAAGGGGACACGCACCATCGACTGGGACGTGCTGGAGGAGGTCGGAGACATAGCACGTGCCCAGGATATCATTGGGCTGGACGGAGAGACGCCGTGGAGGCGGATGTTTGATTTGGGATCGAGGAGGGGCTACCGGGAGCTGACGTTGCAGTTTTTGTGTACGTTTCTGTTCACTCCCGCCTTTGAGGATCAGGACCCCCGCCAGCACATAGCGGTTCGATTTATGCTGGGGACCGGTAGGTACGAGTTCACCCTCGCCCAGTGGGCGGTGACTCTTGGGTTTTACACCCAAGAGGAGACGGAGGATCCTCGTTTTTATACTGACGAGGTCCAGTCGGAGCCGGCTCCTTTGGTCGGATGGTGGCCGACCATTTCCGACCAGCCGTGGGAGGGCGCCATTAGGGCGACCTCTATTAGGGATCCTTTGCACCGGTATATACACCGGTGCATTGCCGGCACCATTACCGGCCGAGACCAGAGCATGGAGCAGGTGTCGCTCCTTGACTTGTTTTTTTTGAGGGCCTTGCTTTCACCCAGACGGGTGAATCTAGCTCACTGCATGGCCGCCTATTTTTTGAGCGTCATTCAGGGCAAGGTAAAAAATATTTCTACTAATTGTTAACAAATAAGTATTATCTATTATGCGATTCATAATTATGTCTATTGTTTGATTGTTTTGCAGATGGATAGCCCGATTGTTTGCGGCTCGTACATTACCGTCATTGCCTCGCGCTTAGGGTTGTTTACGGACGCCCTAATTGCGAGGCAGACTACGGACACGCCGCCTCGGATTTTGGGTCGACAGACCGTCATGGCCATGGGGATTGCCGCCAAATTTGGCGACGACCTCCGATGGTCCACTGATGGTGGTCGGACCGTCTGGCAGCCGGTGCCGGACGTTGGTGAGGAGGAGGAGCAGCCGGCGCCGCAGCAGCAGCCGCAGCCCCAGCCACACGCCGGACCACCCGTCCCACCGCCTGTTCCCAGGACCATCATTCGGCAGATTCCGCCGACGGGGGAGTTTATGGCGGAGGCACTACATATGTTGCACCAGTCCCAGGCCTTGCTATTATGGACGGCGGATGCGTGCAGCATTTTGGCTGCTGGCCAGGGTATCGACCTCCCCCCTCGGCCGGAGTTGCGTCCGTTTGTCAGACGACCTGCGGGTGATGACGAGGAGGCTGCTGGTGGTGGTCATGCGGAGGATGCTGGTGGTGGTGATGCTGGTGGTGGTCATGACGCATAGATAGTAGGATTTTATTGTTTTATTTACCTTTCATGTAAAAAATTTGTAAAATTATGTTTATATATTATGAGTTATTTTGGATGACGTTTAAATGTTTAATTATATGTTTACAATATGTTGTGCTTGTGGAGGAAGTGGTTTGTACGAATAATATTAAATCAACCTTTTGGAGAATAAAATCAGTACTTGAACCTACTCGTCTCACATATGTTTTATTTACAATATGTTGGTTGCTTTCAGGTAACTTTTCAACAACGAATGTTGGCTCTCAACTCGGTTCGTTGTGTGCTGACCGAAGTTATAACTTCTATTTATCCACGCCGACACAAATCTCTCTTTGTAGGGGTCCAACCAGTTATTTTTTAGGTACATCAGCACTCCTATTAAAAAAAATGCACTTATTTTTATATAAATATACATATATTTTTAAGAATAACACTAGAAAACTTACTTGAATGGTTGGACACCAATCTGCGATAAAGCCGGTCGTAATTATAAGCGTATATGTCCTCCGTTTCAGAGTTAATAAGTACCGACCACACATGCTGAAAAGCACCCCACTCTTCATTTGAAAAACTCGCCTTACAATGTTTAGCAATATTTTCCGAAATATGCCATCTGCAAAGTAATCGAACAGCACTCGGAAAAACTTCTTCTGACGCATTCATCAGAGCGAGGTCTCGGTCGGTTAGTATAACATGGGGCTCCATACACTTATCTTCCAGCGTTGCTTTTAGTTGCTCTAACACCCATCTGAAGTTGGCTTCACGCTCATAATCAATGAATGCGTGAGCAACAGAAAAAGATTTCAGGGTGGATGTCACACCAACCATTTGAACAAAAGGCATTTTATACAAGTTAGTTTTGTATGTTGTGTCAATCATCAGCACGTGTGGGTAAGCACGCCATAATGTGTGAGATGTGGGATGTATAAAAAAAACCCCGTCGACGGTATTTGTCGGTTCCTCAACGTGAGGGGTGTAAATATATTGATGTTGTTGTAGTATAGAAAAAAAAACCTGCATTGGGGTTTCACCAATTCTGGTGGACTTTTTTATTTTTGCCCGAGCATTATATACGGTTCGTAACCCAGACACGTTATCGGGAATTTGTTCCCTCAACGTGCCTAGAATGTTTCGAGGGTCAATATTTTGCTCGGTCAGATTCCTTACAGTAGAAAGCTCATTTTCGGTGAGCCTCATTGCGTATGCATGTCCTTCCAGGTGTTCAGCAGGTTCATGGTTATGAGTATCATCCACAACAACTATAATCCACCCATCTCTCTGCATCTGGTACTTACCCTGCAATTCAAATTGACAGTTTGTTTTTTTCGTGCCACTTTTTCTTAGAGTGGATGCTCCCTTATATACACCACCCCGATCGCATTTCAACCAAATTTTAACCACCAAACCATTCGAATTTCTTTTTGAACGTTTGGTGACAATAACGAACCCATTATCTCGCCCCACTTTAGTTGCCCAATCAACTAATTCTTCACGAGATGAGAAAACCTAATCAATTTAATATTTTTAGTTAGTTATTACTAAATGATAGTAAAATGAAAGTAAAATTAAATATGATATATCTTATAACCTGATTCGTGTCGTATAAACCCTTTTTACCGGAACCAGAACCGTCATTATCCCCGCTGCTATCGCCACCGTTATCACCCCCGTCATCGCCGCCGTCATTCCCGCCGTAATTGGACGCGAACTGTCCTGGATAGTTTGAAGCAGCCTCTTCGTAATAACCGTAACCCTCCTGAGGGTAATAGTTAGATTCCGAACCAAATAAATAGTTGCTATCCCAGAAAGACATCGTAACGTTAGATATTAACGTTTATATAGTACTTGAAATGGAATATTGCGTTTATGTAGTAGTTGAAATGAAATGAATTTATATCGTTGAAATGAATTTATAAACTAACGTTTATATAGTAGTTGAAATGGAATATTGCATCTCGTCACATAATTAACACGAATATCGAGGAATATTACGTCATATCAAATAATGTAATAAATACAAATTTACACGACTATCGAGGAATATTACGTCATATCAAATAACGTAAAAAATACAAAATTACACGAAAAACGAGGAATAATATATCTCGTCAAATTATTAAAAGTGAAACTAGGACCCGTAAGTAAGTTCACGGCCCGTAAGACGAATTCCAAACGGGCCGTGAAGAAATTCACGGGCCGTAAAGGAATACGACCGTGATCGTATTCACGGGCCGTTACGTTTTTGAATTACGCTTCTGAATGACCGATTTGACTTGCGACAGACCATACGGCCCGTGAAGGGCCTTACGGCCCGTAAGCAGGGCGTCCAGTTATCCATGAGGGCGTCTCTTTAGTAGGCCCCTAAATAATATCATCCTTAGTCAACCCCCAAACTAACCGCCATTTCCAACGGTCGACGTTACAACTAAATCCCCCAACATTCTAACCCCGTTACAACAATCCCCAAAATCACCATCTCTTCAACACACACACACACAAAACTCCATTAACACCCATCAAACGAAAGCCCACCGCCAATAATCTCCAATGGCGAAAGAACCCCTAAACTCACCCATCAAACGAAAGCCCACCGCCACCGCCACCACCACCACCACCACCACCACCGCATCTCCGCCGCCCAAACGCCCCCACCACGGCTCATCATCTTACTCCGACGACATGAACGACACCGCCTCGAGCAAACCCGAAAAACAAGAAATCGATGAGGAAGTTGAAATCAACGATCTTGATCTGTATCAGGAGCTTGAGGAGTATGAAATTCGAAATGGGGTTAACCCAATTGTGGATTGTGATCATATGAGGAGATTCTGCTTCCCGTATATTCTTATGGGCGTTGGGAATAAAGGGGGGTGGGAGAGTAAAATTCGACATTTGAAGTTTAAATTCAAGAATCTGCAGAGTGATGAGTTTGTGGGTGATGTGTTAATGAAAGAATTCTTGTTGTGGAAGAAGATGTTCGTGCGTAATTCTCCACCGGATGAATGCAGTAGGATTTCGTAAGATGAGTTTAGTATTCGTGATGGTTTAGTGACGATTTTATGATATGAGTATATACTGTTCCATACAGATTAGTGACGCATTAGTGACCATTACGGAAGCATACGGTTGCAGAAGATGAGTATACAGTGCTTTACTAATTAGTGACGATTTGAGAAGATGAGTGTGTGGTTCTTCAGAGATTAGTGATGCATTGACCATTTCATAAGATGAGTATATATATCCTGTTTTTTGGGAATTTGTTATTGATTAGTGACGATTTCGTAAGATGGGTACATAGTGATTTTTACGAATCAGTGTACATTAGTGACGATTTCTTACCTCAAGAACGTCATTTCTATTGTAATCGAGTAAAATGTGTTCATTGAATTAGTGGTGGATAAAGAAGCTCCAAGAGTTTTGATCATTTTTAGATATTGAGTTTGTTAATATCAAAAGACTACCTCATAATATTTTAAATTGATCTTATGATCCTTAAGAGAAATGTTCTAATTTGTAGTATTTTTATAGATTTAAATAATTAAATATTTGTATAAATGTATAACTAGTTTAAGGAATGCATGGAATATATTATTATAGGACTTTTATTGTTTTTCAAATATATATGATTATTTTTGTGAAGGTAACATACTAACATGTTTAAAATGTCCACATGATGTCAATGAGACGTAAATCTATCGGATATCCGAAGTTTTTTATTAAAATGTCCGAAATATCTAAAAATATCCGAAACATTTAATTAATATTTAATAGTTTTAAATTTTTATAAAAATATTTTGGATATTTCGTATATCCGAAAATTTTCAAAATCACTATCCGAATCCAAAATTTTGGATTTTTGGATATTTCAGATTTGAAAATTTTTTAACACTCTTACATAAGGATACAAGCATAAGAAGGAGATGAGGGTGATCCTTGGACATGGAGGAATGCGCCTGCTCATGAGTGTCGGACAAGCGGGTCATTTTATAATTTTTTTTTAAATTTTGATTAACCAACAGGGCATCTCGGGGTGTTTGGGATTGCTTTTGAAAATAATTTTTTGACTTATTAACTTTTTCAATAAGTTAATAAGTTAGTATGAAATTACTTATTAACTTATTTCTCTCACAATCATAATATTCCCAAACACTATAAAATAACTTTTTAAATTTTCAAAAGTTAATAAGTTAAAAAGTCAATAAAAAAAGCACTCCCAAACACCCACCTCAACGGATGTTTGGATGAGCTTTTCAAAATGATTTTTTGGCTTTTGGAAGGGTGAAAAGACGAAAATATCCCTTCAAAAGTCTTAATAAGTCACACTTATTAAGACTTTTGGAGGGGTATTTTTGTCTTTTCACCCCTCCAAAACCCAAATAATCCTTTTTAAAAGCTCATCCAAACACAATCTCAGTCTCTTTTTTAATTAAGCTTTATATTCTACAAACGTTGTTTGATTCACCAACCGAATTCAAACAAGATTCTAAACTAAATATAACAACCCTCCAAAGTAACTATAACAACCCTCCAAAGTAATTATAACAACCCTCCGTCAACATTCTGATCATTCAACTTTTAATCAACAATTTCCCTCATAGAGTTGTATTGTTTACAGATTAACGTAGAGTGAGTGTTTGGGTATCTACAACAGATATGGTCAGATATATCGATCATCTTAAGGCAAATCAAATAAACATGTTTGATGATCTTACGTATTAACATCCAAACATCCACTAAATCAACTTGGAATATCAATCATCAAACCAAACATCATTTTGTTTCAATTTTATATATAGGTTTAACATTTACTCGATTTGGATCAATCTTGGACCAAACTCTTATGAATCTTGGCTTGTGAGTTTTTGATAATTAATTGGTTAAACGTTCAAAGTGATAATGAATTGTTTTGAAGAAAAAAGTTTAATTTTAACATAAAATTTGTTAGACAAAATATATAGTTATGAACTTTTAAAAAGTAAAAGTCATATCTTAACATTAATACGTTTCTTTTATGAAACTTAATGTAAACCTATGAAAAAATATCATATTCAACAATCAAACGATGAAAAGGCAACACCAATTGAATCAACAAAGCAAGTTTTCATTAAATCAGAAGATATACACACTAACCCATTGAATCAATGTCGCTAACAATCCTACAATCTCAAAATCAAAACAAAAACCCGTTAATCAAGAAGCCCTAACCAACGCATAACAGATCAAACATCAATACTTAATCACCTATTCATCATCAGCAGATGGCTTCGAAGAACCAACCTTCTTCGGAAGCAAAAGATTATGGATATTAGGCATAACACCTCCATTAGCGATCGTAACATCCCCAAGAAGCTTACTCAACTCCTCATCGTTCCTCACAGCCAATTGAATATGCCTCGGCACAATTCTAGTCTTCTTATTATCCCTCGCAGCATTTCCCGCCAATTCAAGCACCTGTAAACAACCAATTTCACAAATTTCAAATCCAATTTCACGAATTACAAATCCAATTTCACGAATTTCAAATCCAATTTCACGAATTTCAAATCCAATTTCACGAATTTCAAATCCAATTTCACGAATTTCAAATCCAATTTCACGAATTTCAATACCAATTTCACGAATTTCAAATCCAATTTCACGAATTTTCAATCCAATTTCACGAATTTTCAAATCCAATTTCACGAATTTTCAAATCCAATTTCACGAATTTTCAAATCCAATTTCACGAATTTTCAAATCCAATTTCACGAATTTTCAAATCCAATTTCACGAATTTTCAAATCCAATTTCACGAATTCAAATCTAATTTCACGAATTTCAAATCCAAATTCATGAATATCAAATCCAATTTCACAAATTTCAAATCGAATTTCATGAATTTCAAATCCAATTTCAGAAGTTTCAAATCCAATTTCACAATATCAACACAACAACGAAACCCTAAATCACAAATTAACAATGAGGTAACAACAGATCGTCGGAATTCAAGATTACCTCAGCGGCGAGGTATTCAAGGACAGCGGCGAGGTACACCGGAGCTCCGGCACCGACACGTTCGGCGTATTTTCCGGCTTTGAGGAAACGAGCAATGCGACCAACGGGGAATTGAAGGCCGGCTTTACTGCTTCTCGATGTAGCCTTCTTTGCGACGGCGGATCCTAGGGTTTTGCCTCTTCCGGCCATTGATTCCGGGGGTTTTCGTCGGAAAATTGGTGGTGGTTGTGGATGTACGGTTGAGAAGTTGCAATTGAGGGTGGTTTGTTGTTTAAATGGTCTTTGTGGTGGTTATATATAGTGGGATGATTGTCGTGTTTTTGTGGCCAATAATTTTGAAGCACACGGATTGGAATTTTGAGCGTAGATTGGATTTGATCTAACGGTCCTGATTGTGAATCTTTTTGTATCAAAACTGTTTTGTAAGATGACGGTTTTGCCCCTCGGCCAATATTTTTAGTTTTTGCCTTCAAGATTCGAGTATGGGCAGGAACGAATACACTTTTTTAGGTTTTTAGTAATGTTTTGATTATTGTAGTAACAACCTTTAATGGTTTTTTACAAATACATTGGGAAATCTATTATTAAAAGAAGTCCGGTAAGGTGCTAGAACAAGCGAACAAGAATAATTATGTAAAATAGCGATAAAATTTAATATAATTTGTGAAGGCATGGATGATAACACATGAACATATAATTTAATATGTAACATAAAAATAAAAAAGATAAAAATAAATAACAAACCCTTAGTATTGAAATGTAAAATTATCATCAAAACTCAAAAGTTAGTAAAAAGGAAAAAAAATAGATAAAAAATGAGAATATATGTGTTATTTTATAGTTTTAGTCACAATAAGGGTAAAATAGTCAATTTATAAGTTAGTTTTAATCAAATAGGTAAATATGTAATATTTATGTGTAAGGAAAGGTACATATGTAATTAAAAGTTTAGTATATATGTAATTAATCAACTTTGTAAGGAAATATATGTAATTATCCCTTTAAAAAAAGTCTCAGGTTTTAAACTAATGAACCCAGACTAATATAGAATTTTCCTTAAGTTCAAAATATATATTTTCACTTTCAATATAGTAACACGTGAGTGATCTTAAAAACCATTAGAAAAGATAATATGGTAAAAGCAAGAAAAGTAGATATGATGAGTGAAGTGTCATCATGTATGTTTGAAGTGGGATTCTATAGTCTCCATGAGTGACATCTTTCAATTGTAATGATTAAAGGTACTGATATGTTGGAATCGTCAAAAGTGCTCATTGTGCAAGTGTGAGCAAGATCAGGTAACATTTGATAAAACCTTTATATTTGGAGATTGAAAGTGAGTGGTATGTGCGACTGCGAGTGTCTAATGTGCATGTAAGATTGGGATTTGGGAGTCATGAGTGTTGGTCATTTTTGGCCCATTAGAAGAGTCTAACTTTTGAGCCCAACTTATTTGAGTGAATAAAATAATCAGAAGATAAAAAGTGCAGCAGATGGAAGTTTATTTTCAGCCACTAGTAAGTATCCGCGCGATGCGGCGACGACAATAATTTATATGTGGTACTCGTTTTGTTGTTAGTTTATCGATCCTCTCATGATATACCGTATTATACATCTGTTACTTTTCTTATGGTAGTATAAATGAAGTTGCATAAAACTCAACTTGTCTGAGTCTAAGGTAACTCAGACACATCTGCCTTCTTATATTTATTTGTTTGTGAAATCACATGTCATGAAACTTGAATAGCAAAAAGTAACCAATCTAGCTTACGAATAATTTACCACCTTGAGCAAATAATCTTTTGAAAGAAAATTTCCTAAAAAGACTTTTAAGAACATATCTTTATTGAGAATAATCTTATGATCATGTTATGCATACTTTAATTACTTTAAGAGTAAATTACCATTTGCATCCTTGTGGTTTGGTGATTTTGACCATTTGCATCCCTACAGTTTAAAAATCCTCATATACACCCTAACGTTTCATTTTTGTTTCCATTTGAATCCAAAACACTAACACCGTTAAATTATTCTGTTAACTCCCTTGTTAAAAGACTAAATTGCCCTTCAAATTAAAACCCTAGTCCCCTCTTCATCTTCTCCATCTTCTCCACCCACCTGAATCTCAACAACCTCTACAACCACGTTTGAATACAAATCAGTAGGATCGACACCGTCCGTTAACACCACCGTGGTCTACTCCGGCGATCTCAGTTCTCTGGCAGCCTACAAAACGGATGCGACAACAACTCCGCCGCCGTCCACCTCTTCCCCGAATCCTTGTGCAAACAACACTCAATAAACCCCCGAAATTCACCAACAGATGGAGTCAACCACCCTGTCGGAGGACGACGGAGTCCAACACGTCCACCACCACTCAAACACCGCTATCCAGATTGCCATGGCTCGACTTGAGGACGAGTTCCGAAACATACTCATCTCCCGCGCCACTCCCATCGACACCAACTCACTTACCGTCACTGACCCCATCTCCTCAACTCCGACAGCCACCTCATCCTTCTCGGACTTCTCAGCATCCAGCGATTACAGCTCCAGAGGTGAAGACTCCGCCGCTTCTTCTTCCTTATCGGAACAAGGCGAGGGCAGCAGGACCAGGACCAATTCCACCTACAGATCTATGAGCAGTATCCGAGAGATAGATCTGATGCCACCGGAATGCGTGTGCGATCTGCGCTCGATCGCCGAGCGCATGATCTCCGCCGGCTACTTCAGACCAAAAATGCATGTTTGATGTCCCGATGAACGATTTTGTGAGAGGTTGTTGAGATTCAGGTGGGTGGAGAAGATGGAGAAGATGAAGAGGGGACTAGGGTTTGATGTCCACCTACTAGGGTTTTAGTCTTTTAACAAGGGAGTTAACAGAATAATTTAACGGTGTTAGTGTTTTGGATTCAAATGGGAACAAAAATGAAACGTTAGGGGGTATATGAGGATTTTTAAACTGTAGGGATGCAAATGGTCAAAATCACCAAACCTCAAGGATGCAAATGGTAATTTACTCTTACTTTAACTTAGAAGATAAGGACAAACAGAGTATATATCAAAATTAATAATATGCAGCACTTGAATCATTGATATCAAAAATTCAATACGATGTAGATTACTAATATCAAATTAATAAAGTCGTAATGTATGCAAGTTTAACGTTTCTGAAATATACATTCTAAAGAAAAGCAGACTAATTGTGTATGGATATTAAATCTATAAAAATAAGACTGAAATGTAGGCATCTCATACTATTAAAAACAAACAAACATGAACATATTACAACATAAATTAACTATGAGCATACATGTGCTGCATAATCTTGTTCAATTATTTTGCCTACTGTAATCTCTTGCTATGTTGTTAATTTTCATCTTGTGATCACCTCTTCAACTGCAACAATATCCAATCATCAACCTACACCACACAGGAGGTAATATACATAAAGAAGATAATACATGTACATACATGTATCAAAATAAAAATTGCATATGAAGGATCATTGATCAAAGGCTAAGAAAATAAGAAATTATAACATGTAAAATAATAGAAACTGCAACTTGCGTCTTCATTTATTGCTCTCTTTTCTTTCAAGTTCCTCTAATTTTTCCTTTGTTGAAGCTCTTAGCTTGAGTTTCAACGTGTTCCTTGAGTAAACATGACTATGAATCTACGACCTTGATTTCAACGTGTTCCTTTAGAAGCACAAGTATCCTGAAATTAATTTGTTCACTGGTTACTTGTCCAACAGTATCTGTCTTTTATTATTATTTTTCAGGGGATGCAGCATATTTACCAAATGGAAGAATGAGTTTCTGAAAATTAATCCTCTTCCATGGGGACATCTGGAATATCAAATCTGTCTTCTTCTATAGTTTTGTTGTCCATAGAAATAGGGGATGGTGATGCAGAGTTAAGAAAATAAAAGATATGAAAAATGGTTTATGGCGAACTACCAAAAATATAAAGATTGATATAATTTGAAGTCACAACAGGAGGTGCAAATTCGACCCCCTTACCCAGGCACAGTTCAATTCGTGTTCTATCTTATCTTCAACGGATCAAAGGAACAGAACCTCTTCAAAGAAAGTCATACAAAGTGTTTTTAGATGCTTAAACATCCTAAATCACTTCATTTAAAAAGTTACTGATTTAACAATACAGTTTTTCTAGTCTTATTTAATACTTTATATATTTATAAAAACTCGACAATAAAAGTTCAAAAATCAAACCAACTCGTTTGACATGTATTTAACAATTACCCATTTTGACCCGTTACCCAACCAGATCCAGCACTCTTTGATAAGGATTAAAAGTGAGAAGCCTTTTTTAAAATATATATAAAGGATATATACAGACATGAGATCATCCTCCTTCTCCCCACGGTTACGGCTATTATTCAGCTCTCTTAAAAATTTCAGGCGTGACCTGCATCAAGATATAGTACCTTCGTTTTACTACTATTAAACATTAGATTCGGTTTTTGATAATTTTATATCCTCTGCTTCTTCATACATACCATCTTATGTATCTGCCCCTTCACAAGATAATTAATGTCATCTTTCTGCTCCTTTGTCAGTTCATGTTTGTACCCGCATAATAATGCATGTTTAATACTTAAAAATGTTCATTATATAATGCGAATAGAATAATGGTGCTATGACGTTTAACAGAAAAAGGCGCAATTAACCTTTGCATAAATGCAAGAAGCGACTGATGCCAGATCACAGGCATATCCCTTGAGTCCTCACAAAACCTCATAAAATGCTTAACCATTGCATCAATAACTCTATATGGTAAAGCATATTTCTTCTCGACTAACAGCTTTATGAAATAGCTGTAATTTGACACAAAAAGATCAAAAATCATGTTGATGTGCTTTATATCATGTGCACTTAAAGAAAAAAGAAAAAATACAGAGATAAAGTGTCAACATGCATGAAAAGATATGTAATAATGATGTAATAATGATGTATATATAGGTCATAGGTGTATGTATGTGTATGTATGAGAGTGGGAAATGTGCCTACGGTTATGGAGTTACATTCATTATTTAATATTGAAAGTCGTAATAAATAGGGAAGAAGCATAACATTTTCCAATTAACTTATATTACACTTGATCATCATTGTGTTAATTTACAAAAATCGGTTGTCATTATACAGTTACATTACGAGTGTTTTCTAACCATTACATATTGTATATGTTTTCTAAATTTATGTAATCATACTAGTTTGTTTTTATTTTTATTTTATCACACGGTTAACCTAATCGTAACATACGAGTTTGTGTTTTATTATTTTATAGTTACATTACAACCAAACAAACAAACAAAAACAACCAAACAAACATATATAATTAACATTATCAATATTACAAATATAAAACAAACAAACAAAGAAACACAACCAAACAAACACAACCAAATATACAAGTCATAATAACTGAAACTGCATATATATATATATATACAACGAGTTTTTACATACAAAAATAAATAAAATACAAACAAAATACCTATCTAATCCATCATCTCCGGATCGCTGCCCTGACCAGACCCACCCGCGCCAGATGGGCCAGCACCGTCATGGTCTAACTGCCTCGGTGGCTGTGACAACAACGGCGTACCCGAGGCGGCATAGTCCGCGACCATGTGCTGGATGACCCAGTCCATCATATCATGCAGCCTCGTGGTCATATCCTTCAGCCTCGTGACCCTGTCTCGTATGTTCTGAAGCATATCAAGAACATGAGCAGGCAATCGCACGGCATGGTACACGCGCTGAGGATCCTGGGGCGGGTCCTGGTCGTGCGGCAGGGGAATGGGCTGATCCTCCCCGCCGCCAAGGGGCTCGTGGGGCATCCTAAAGGTGGACCTCAGCCCCCGCCAGCTCGGAGGGGTCCACCAACGGCTCGGACACCCATGGCACGAGCTCATGGTATCTACTGAGCAGGTGCCACGTGCCGTCGGGGAACCTCCGAACGATCCTCATCCCAGTGGTGGTGTTCCGGGCGGCCACGCGCACAGGAGTCGGAGGTAGCGGAAGCTGGGACATGGCATGCGTTCACCCCAAGCCCCGAGCGATCCGGGAAACGATGTTCCCGCCCACCAACGCCCCTCGTGACTGCCGGTGATAATAACTAGCAAAATAATCAGCAAGGGCATGCGCGAGGTGGCAGTGTCGGTGTGTGAGCACACACCGAAGAAAGAAAAGGTCGGCGGCGTTGACCCTGTCGGTCCCCGCCCCACGACCAGCGACGGACGTGGCGATGAGTCGGTGAATGTATCTATACAGAGGGTCTCGTATATGAGAGGACCTCGTATCACCACCGTACAGTCCGTCACCAATGGCAAGCCACCAGACCTGATCGGAGTCGTCGGCCCCGCGGATCAAGGTCGTGGTGTACATCGGCTGTCGGACCTCAACCTCCGTGTAGAGGCCGCTGATGACTGCGATCCGCCTAAGTGACATGCGGTGGAGGGACCCGAACAACCAGACAGCAACCTCCGTGGGCGCACGACCGTCCGCTATGTCGTCCTCGTCCAGCTCCGCAAGTCGCTGCTCAAGTGGACAGAATGTGAAGGTGCAGTAGAACTCCACGGTCAGCTCGCGATGGGCAGGGTCGCCCGTCCGGAACAGCTGCTCCTACGGGCCGTCCTCACCGATAATCTCAAAAAAACGGTCGCGCTCTCCAACGAGCTGTAAGAAGTCCTCCGACAGGACAGTCCCCGGTGCCGGCAATCGCGCTCTCAGGGTCCTGAACCGCTCGTACGGTGTAGTCCCTTGCTCGAACTGCAGCGTCGGGCAGTCATCAATGCCGTGGATAAAAGCATCGTCGGCATCCATATCTGCGAAAAAACGTATTTATCATTATTTACAATGTTTATAAAATTAATGGTTGACGGTTAATTATT
Organism: Flaveria linearis; assembly: GCA_024085815.1. Taxonomy (NCBI): domain Eukaryota; kingdom Viridiplantae; phylum Streptophyta; class Magnoliopsida; order Asterales; family Asteraceae; genus Flaveria; species Flaveria linearis. Next base: position 85,709,606 of record CM044004.1, on the reverse strand, counting down.
ATTAGTATATTATTGGTATTATTATTATTACTATTATTATTATTATTATTATTATTATTATTATTATGTATACTATTATTATTATTGGTATTATTATTACTATTACTATAATTATTATTACTATTATTATTATTATGTATACTATTATTATTATTGGTATCATTATTACTATTACTATAATTATTATTACTATTATTATTATTACTATTATTATTATTATTACTATTAGTATTATTATTATTACTATACTATTATTATTATTACTACTACTATTATTATTATTACTGTTATTATTATTACTATTATTATTATTATTACTATTGTTATTATTATTATTACTATTAGTATTATTACTATTATTATTATTATTATTATTATTATTATTATTATTATTAGTACTACTATTATTACTACTATTTGTAGTATTACTATTATTATTATTATTATTATTATTATTATTATTATTATTATTATTACTATTATTATTATTATTACTATTAGTATTATTACTATTATTATTATTATTATTCTTATTATTAGTACTACTATTATTACTACTATTTATAGTATTACAATTATTACTATTATTATTATTATTTATTATTATTATTATTATTATTATTATTATTATTATTATTATTATTATTATTATTACTATTATTATTATTTCTATTATTATTATTTCTATTATTACTATTACTATTATAACTATTATTATTATTATTTACTATTATTATTATTACTACTATTATTATTATTATTACTATTAGTATTACTATTATTACTATTACTATTATTATTATAACTATTATTATTATTATTTATTATTATTTCTAATAATAATAATAAACCGTCGACAAACTACGCTACACATACGGGAAAATCTATCAAATTTATAAGTGAAAACCTATCAAATCTATTTGGGAAAACCTATCAAATCTATTTGGGAAAATCTATCAAAACTATGTTTACCTCTACGGTTTAAAGTTGTAAATTACGTACCGAAAACGATAATGCAGCGGCGGTGGTGGTGCGACGGCGGTGTTGCAGCGGTGGTGTTGCAGCGGCGGTGGTGCAGCGACGGTAACCAATTATTCCAAATATATTCCCATACCTCTGAAAGAAATAACAAATTTTATAAAATGAACAAATAAATTATTAGAGTAAAATAACTATAAAATTCTTACCACGTTTACCATCTTCATTTAACTTTTCTTCCATCTTCCTGCAATTGTAATCGTACAATGCCTCTGTAGGAGACGAACACAAGGTCTTCCACCAGTATGGAAAATCCTTCCACATGCCGGTTTTGAAAATCATATTCCACCGTCTTTTGATATTCTCCCTAACGTGCCACCTGCATAGGTTTTTAGTAGCACTCGGGAACACTGTGTCACACGCGCTCATCAGGGCCAGGTCCCTGTCTGTGACAATAACGCGGGGCTCCACACACCCATCGAGCATATCTCTGATCCGCTCCAGTACCCATGTGAAGTTGTCCTGCCGTTCCCTCGATATAAATGCATGCGCAATACAAAACGACTTTGACGTCGACGTAACGCCAATAACCTGAACAAACGGAATGTTGTACATGTTGGTCTTGTACGTCGTGTCTATCAACATCACGTGCGGGAATGCGCGCCACATTTTATACGAAGTAGGATGACAAAAGAAAACATTTTCCACGGCCTTAGTAGTTGCACTCGTTCGTGTTTCATACACGAACTCTTTAGATTGTAGCAGGTTTTCAAGTTCCTGCATTGGTGTCATGCCTTTTCTCTCATCAGCCCTAAACTTCGACGTCAGATTGTATATGTCTTGAACAACACAGACGCTGTGGGAAAAGTGCTCCCTTACGGCTGAATGGATATGTCGTGGCCGCACGTGCTGCCTGTGTAACTTCTCGACAAGATCAATTTCTTCGGCGATCATTTTCCTAAGATGCGCGTGACCCTCCTCGTACATAACATGATCGTGGTTGTGCGTCTCGTTTCTCACCTCTAATATCCAACTGTCACTCTTTCCTACGTACTTCCCTACGAGTTTAAAGGGACATCCTTCCTTTATGCTCCGAGTACGTCTACTTGTGCCAGTGAATTTAGGTTCACCACTACGATTGCATAATAGTTCCACATCCTTTTTTCGTGACCGACCCACCACAATGACGCACCCATGCTCGCGTCCTCTCATTTTAGCCCAGTTCTTCAAGTTCTCATGAGAATCAAAATACTGAAAAAATGATAAAGCTAGACATAAAAACAATATATAAAACAAACAAAAAAATAAAATAAACAAAAGAATAAAAACTCTTCGTACTTTATCGGTTTTATAAGAAACCGTAGCCTTTCTTATCCGATCCTCATCCCCGTCATGCTCCGCGGTGTCCCCATAGTTTTCTTTGAGGTGAACCAAACCGTCACTCTCATCTGTGTCATTCTCATTAAAATTATCAGACACATGTGTAATTTCTAGTTCTGACTGGTACGGGGGATGTCCGTAATCCAGCTCTGTTTGTGAGTGGTACGTGTTCGGGGCATGCTCGTAAGAATTGCAAGGGGGATATCTGTACCATTCACCGTAACCTGTCGGTCCAAATAAAGAGTTCTACGCCTCTTGAGCAAATGTGTTCGACGGGTTGGTTTCCTCCTCCCCCACCGGAGGGTGACTCCCGTATACGTAATATTCCTAAAATAGATAATGGTTAGATATTTCAAATAATAAGTTATAATAAAACATATACTAGTTCAACCTGGTTCGAATCATCGATATGTGGCATCTTATTCCAATCTGGAAGCTTCGGCTTTTGATAATGATCTCCCGAACCCGACATTGTTTTTGAATTAACGTGTTTTTGGAATGACGAAGGCTGAAAAATCTCGAGTGTTGGATGAATGAAAGCTCAAATACCTTATGATGAAAAAATTTCGAGTGTTGGATTAAATGGAGAGTGTTGAAAGATCAAAGGTATTTAAGGTGAAAATCTGGTGCACAAACCGTCACGGTTTGGCCTCCACGTGACGATTTGAGGCGCGAATCCCGGCCCTTTTGTCAACATCACAGTCTACCTCGTGCCTTAAACCGAACCTCGTACCCTAGAGGTCACGGTTAGGCCAAACCGTGACGGTTTGGTGACCCGTTTTTCAACTTTTTCAGTCCATTTGTCGTTTTGTTGTCACGAGGTGTCGGAAGACAGACACAGAAAACGTGACCGCAAGCCCTTGCGGTCACGGTTAGGCACCAAAACGTGACCGCAAGCCCTAACCGTGACCTTTTGGCCCGACCTATCTCAAAAACCCCAACGGTGTCCACAGCAACACCCTTCTTTTATTTCATAGCTGTCAGAAAATATTTATTTTTCATTATTTTTCATTATTTTTCATTATTTTTCATTATTTTTCATTTGAACTCATTTGTTTGTCTTAATGCAAATTATTAGTGGCACCAAGCCAGTGACCTTCTCCTCCATCCACTCCAAACCCTCAATTCCACTTTCTTGATTTAATGTTCAAAGTTTTCAGCTTTTTGGAAATGGGTACAAAACACTTTCAATCTCACTTTTAAAAAGTTCACAAAGGGGGAAAAACCAACACCACCCAAGAACATTATTGTTAAAATATGCCAACAGTTTGGTTCTCTTTGAAGAAATCCCTTCACTGCAAATCGGAGCCATCAGAAGTCCATGACCCGAAATCCAAGAAACACTTGGGAGCAATCTTGACCCGAAAACCCGGCCGGTCGGGTTGTTCAAGATCCATTGCAAACCTCAAAGATGTCATCCATGGTGGTAGCAAGAGACACTCAGAAAAGCCTGTGAATTGCAGCCCTAGATCTATTGGAAGCAGTGAGTTTTTGAACCCAATTACTCATGAAGTTATCCTTAGTGATTCAAGGTGTGAGCTCAAAATCACAGGCTTTAATGGTGGATTTCACGATGTCAGTGGTGGTGGTGGTGGTGGTGATGGGTCTACTTGTGTGGGTACATTGATGCCTGGGACCCCGGGTCCTGGTGGTCACTTAACACTGAGTAGTTTCAAGAATCAGCAAACAGCTACAAGAAGAACAAACACAAAGTTGAACTCATTGTTGTCATCATCAGATGGGAATGGAATTGTAAATTCTGGTGGTTTTGTTGGGAAGAATGGAATCCATCAAAAGCCTAGAGCTTCTTTAGAGACAGAATCTAATGGGTCTTCTGCTGGTGCAGTCACGTGCCATAAGTGTGGTAAGCAGTTTGGAAAGTGGGAAAATCTTGAAGCCCATCATCTATGGAAACATGCTGGTAATTTTCTATTCAAGTAATCATCATTAATCTATCAAGATTTGATCTTTATGTTGTTGGATTAACATTTCTTGATTCAAACCACATAATGGTGTTCATAATTATTTAAATCTTTGAAAAACAATAAACTTTAATGTAGATTCTTGTTCTCTGTGGTAGACTAGTAGTTGCCGAACTCATGGTATTTTTCTATTCAATGAATCATCATTTAGTCAATCAAGATTCAATCTTTGAATTGTTAAATTCACACTTCTTGATTCAAACCAAATAATGGTAGTCATAATTATTTAAATCTTGAAAAAATTAAGAAACTTTAATGTAGATTCTTGTTCCCCGTGGTGGACTGGTAGTTGCTGAACTTATGGTAATTTTCTATTCAGTTAGTCATCATTTAATCTATCAAGTTTTCAATCTTTTTTGTTAAATTCACATTTCTTTATTCAAGCCACATATTCGTGTTCATAATCATTTAAATCTTGAAAAAGTAAGAAACTTTAATGTAGATTCTTGTTCTTTGTGGTAGTTACTGAACTTATGGTAATTTTCTATCCAATTAATCATCATTTAATCTATCAGGATTCAATTTTTATATTGTTTTATAACAAGTTTTTTCATTAATCCTAAATACCACATGATCCCACACTCGCAAGTATTTGAAGTTACACTACATTTGTGAGGGACAATCAGTGATGTTATTAGGCTACAAGGCTATGTGCTCAATCTTTATATTGTTAAATTCACAATTCTTGATTCAAGCCACACAAATGGTGGTCATAATTATTTAGATCTTGAATCAGTAAAAACTTTAATGTAGATTCTTGTTCTTTGTGGTAGTTGCTGAATTTATGGTAATTTTCTGTTGAAATGAAGTTTCATTTAAGCCAACAACTGGGTTCATTTTATTATTCATATTAAAAAAAGTATGAAACTTTAATGTAGAATTTTGTTATTATTGGTAGTTACTGAGCTTATGGAGGGTGATTCATCAAGAAAGATTGTAGAAATAATCTGCCGATCAGGCTGGTTAAAGCCTGAGAACAATTCAGGTCGGATCGAGAAGGTTCTGAAAGTACACAACATGCAAAAAACACTAGCCCGATTCGAAGAATACAGAGACTTAGTGAAAACCAAAGCCAGCAAACTACCAAAGAAACATCCTCGTTGTATAGCCGATGGGAATGAACTTTTAAGGTTTTATGGCACGACGATTTCTTGTTCTCTTGGCATCAATGGTGAATCTAGCTTATGCATTTCTGATAAATGTTGTGTTTGTCGGATTATAAGACATGGGTTTTCCACCAATAGGGAGCTCAAGGATGGCGTTGGTGTTTTCACAACTTCAACTAGTGCTCGGGCTTTTGAATCCATAGAAGCGTGTGATGATGGGCCCGATACACGAAAGGCGTTGATGGTGTGCAGAGTGATAGCAGGGCGGGTGCATCGACCTCTAGAGAACATCCAAGAGATAACTGGGCAGACAGGTTTTGACTCGTTAGCTGGGAAAATCGGGCTTCATTCGAATATTGAAGATCTTTATTTGCTTAGCCCCAAAG